>JBBMOL010000371.1:44225-415138 GCA_037954665.1 Laguncularia racemosa
CTGAAATGTAGATCTGATCGGTTAGTGCCAGTGCCTGTAGCAGTTGAGTGTATTCCTCCAGGGTAGGGGTAATCTCATGTGGCCCAATAAAGAAGGCGGCGGGCTCATTCTCCCACAACTGGAGCATGGCCCGGACTATAGGTAAATTCGATTTTTATGAATCTTTACGATTTTTGTGATTTTTATGATTTTTTTTATGATTTTTATAATTTTTATAAGTTTTTTATGATTTTTATAATTTTTTATTTTTGTTGAAAATTTCATCCTAAGTTTACTTTCTATCCTATTTTGAAATTTATTATTATTTTCCTAATATTTTTATTGTTTTTTTTTCTACATTTTTATTACTATTTTTATTTTATTTTTCCTTCTCTATTTTTTCTATTTTCTACATTATTAAATTCTAGGAAAATATAATTTTTACATTTTCCTATTTATTGAAAATATAAACAAATAAATAAATAAATGGCTAACAAAATAATAATAATAAATAAATAAATAAATTCAGAATAATCAAATAAACAAAATAAATAAAATAAATAATAATAAAAAATCTGGAAAATCCGACTTACCTGGATCCGGGTCGCTACGCGGGTCGGGTCAGTCGGGTCGAATCGGGTCGGATCGGTCGGAGACGGCGGCGGGGTTGGCTCGTTCACGGCGTTCCGGCGGTCGTTTGCGGCGGGTGAAGTGTCGAATCCTAGCTTCTTGAGGGTGCTAAATCCGATGGTGGTGGCGGTTTACTCCCAGATCGCCTCCTAGCGGTTGCTCCAACTCCGATCGATGGTCTCGGCTTCAAGTTCCTCCGGCGTACTCCGATTCACTCCTTTCTCTCACTTTTTCTTCGTGTTTCTTCGTGCTCTGGCTTCCTCCTGCTCTTCTCTATTTATAGGCGCCTCGAACTCCTCTTGGATAAGCTCGAATCGGCCGATTTAGATAAAACCCATATTTTTCCGTTTCTTAGATTCGATTTTATTCCGGCGATTTGATGTTAATCTCTTGTGTTCCTTTGGTTTATCTGATGGATTTGGCCTTATCTTGACTTTAATCTAGAAGATTAAAAAGAAAACGGCCCATTTCGCCTTCGTCGGACTTCTGTCGGATTTTTTTCTCCGGCTGGGCTCGCGAAGAAGACAATCACGCGCGACGCGCGTGACTTCCCTCGGCCAATCACATGCTGCCACGTGGCAGCTCCAGGGAAAAGAACGAAAAATTTTTGCCGAGCGCCTGCGGGGGATTCGAACTCACGACCTTCAGCCTTCACACGGTTCCCATGCGCACACACGAGCCAGCTGAGCTGGCCCAATTTCCCGATTTTATTTACATCGCAAATTGTACATATGCGATGCAATTTTTTTATTTTTTTGTATTTTTTGAAATTTCAAAAATTTGTAAAAATTATTTATTATTCATTATTGCTATTTCTAAAATCATTTTTCAAAATTGAAGTGTTTTCCTATTTATTTTCATTTTTTGGATATTTTTATTATTTATGCTAAATTAAGGAAAAATTGGGAAAAATTAGGAAAAATTGAAAATTGATTATTATTGAAAATTATTGATTCCTAGGGCAAAAATGGGGTGTTTACACTATACATATATAACATTTATGTATTATACTTATATACATTATACATATAGACACGTATATATATTTACACTCATATATATATTAACATATATATTATGCATGTTTAAGCTACACATATACATATAAATGTTTACGAATATTATATTATCACATATATATTTATTGTGCACCTAAGTACATGATAATATATTGATATGATATATAAATAAATACCCTATATGTAATATGTACACATGCTATACATATATAGCATTTATATAATATATTTACATGTGTTGTATGTATAGATACATATATACATATAGGCTCATATATATGTTATATGTTATACATATATTAACATATATGTTATACTAAATGTTTAAGTTATATATATGTACATAATTAATATATATATACATATAAATGTTTATAGTATAATATATATAATATTATATTTCATATGTATATTAGTTATAAATATATATATATTATAATATATATATAATTATGGTGTATATCAGTTAATGTAATATATTGACATGAAATATACAAATTAATATCCCTATATATAGTATGCACATAAATGTTATACATATATAACATTTATATATTATACTTCATACATTGTATATACATATACATATATGTATATACGTATATACAAACTTTACAAATTCGCTTTTAAATATATATATATATATATATATATATATATATATATGAAAGTTATGATAAGTTGCATAAAAGGGTATTCTGGTACTTTTATTAAATATTTAATTATTTTTCTTTAAGTTCATTCTGCCAACCAAACAAATGAGTAATGGTTACATTCTATAAAGAATATTCATTTAAGCCTAAATTTAGCCTAATTCTATTACCATGAAATCGCAATTCTATTTCACCTTATTCTTTACTAGTAACCAAACGTGCTATAAGTGAAAAATGAAGCAAAAGTCCTTTTTACGAGGCTAATTCAACTATTGTCATGGGCATTATCGTAACTCATCGTTCACAATTTTTTATAGATTTGTTCATCAAGATGGTAGCTAATTTTAGAATCTTAGCCTACTGATTATTGATTATACTGCTTAGACTTAGTGTTAAGTTTTTTTCCAAGTTGAGCCTTTATATAGTATATCAGATTTTTTAATCTATTAATGCATAAATTAATTTTCTTTTCCTTTTCCTTTTCAATTTATCATGTGTCATTTGTAAGAAATATTTCAAGTAAATTTTAGTCGAAAGTGACACTATTGAAATATATCATATATTCAAGTGACCTCTTGTTATATTTCTTTGTTCACTACTAACAAAATTTCCTTTGATGAAACAATCGACAAAATAAACTTAATCTAGTAGTTTATGGCATTGTATGTGACAAGGAATGGATATTAGTGAGATTTTAAGAATTTATCTAATTAAGGTTTTTTTTTTCATAAATCTAATTGGGGTTAATGAAACCTACCTTTATTTGTTGTTTTATGTTTTTTTTTTATTTTTCTTTTTGTTATTATTTTATAAAACGTAAATATTTTTCTCAACCATTCAAGTCTTATTCCTCAATCCATTTAGCCAATAGGATAAAGTTTTATTAATTTTGTTTTAGCTAGCTAAACAATGTAATAATCATTCACAATTTGTTACAACTCTATTTATAATCTTATTCTACCTCCAAGTAAATGAGTTATGAGTAAATAACAATCATTAATGAAAATCCTCTTGACTAGATGACTAATTAAAAGACTTTCATTGTAAAGATGACGCAGTGCGGAAAGCGTAAACAATATGAGGCCAATTCTAGGATTGGTCCCGCGAACAAACAAAGAATAAATATGAGTTATTCCTTGAAAAACCTCAATTGCGCACAATCGAGAAAACAGATAAAACTATTCTCTAAAAGTGTTTATCTCACAAAGAATCAAAAGCTAACCCTAAAATGACCTAGCAGCTATATATAGTCCTTAAGGAAATAACTACCAAGGAAATAAAATATGTACACGTGGGAATAAATATATGTATACACGTCCGTCATCTACCGTATACACGGCCGTGTATGAAGGCTGTGTAGGCTTCTGGGAGTATTTTTGACATAATACACGGTCGTGTCCCCTGGCCATACATGGAGACCGTGCATGTTTCTGGGAGAGATCCAAACAGAACACACGGCCGTGCCTCCTAGCCATGTAAGAGGCCGTGTATGTTTCTGGGAATCATCCTGGTATATCACACGGTCGTGCCTTCTGGCCGTGCATGAAGCCGTGTGTGTTTCTGGAAGCTCCCTGACATAATACACGACCGTGCTTGTAATAGACATGCCCAATTTCAACCCGTGTCCGCTACGATGTCTGCATCATTCTCTCCCACCAATGAAGAACTCGACCTGGAGTTCTCTTCAGGATATAGTGGGGTGTCATCGGGGTGGAAAGAGATAAATCCGCTACATTGAAAGTGCACAGATGTTCATATCTTTGGGGAGTTGTACAATATACGCGTTGTCATTTATCTTGAGCACTACTTCATAAGGCCTATATTTCTTTGGTTGGAGTTTCCCATATCTGCCGGAAGGGAAACGCTCTATTCGAAGATAAACCATCACCTGATCGCCTACGTCAAACAGTTTCTTCCGCCTATGTTTATCCGTAGCCCCTTTATATCGAGTATTGGCTTCTTCTATCTTTCGTCTGACTTCCGCTGTGGTGGTTTGGCATTGTTCAGCCATATGCTTAGCGGCGACATCACCCACCATACCCTTAGGTAACTTGATCAGGTCCAGCGCGTGTTGTGGTGTTTTGGTGTACATTACCGAGAATGGTGATCTTCCAATAGTTCGATGGATAGAACTATTGTAAGCGAACTCAGCTTGAGCCAACACTTGATCCCACTACCCTGGCTTCCCATGGCAAATGCTTCTAATGAGGTTCCCGAAGGTTCGGTTGGTTACTTCTGTCTGACCATCGGTTTGAGGGTGAGCTGTACTGCTATAATTTAGGGATGAGTCAAACATGTACCAAAGAGTCCTCCAAAAGTGGCTAAGGAACTTGCTATCTCTGTTGGAGGTGATGGACTTTCGGACCCCATGTAGACGCACCACTTCCTTAAAGAATAGCCGTGCGATTGCCCGTGCATCAGCAGTCTTCCTGCAGGGAATAAAGTGCGCCATCTTGGAAAACCTATTAACTATAACAAGAACAGAGTCAGCACCTCGTTAGGTACGAAGCAAACCAAGTACGAAGTCCATCGACAGGTCCTCCCAAATGTTTGCCGGCACAAGGAGAGGAGTATACAGGCCAGAGTTCTGAGATTGTCCCTTCGACACTTGGCAAATATAACACCTTTCCACAATTCTATACACATCTCTCCTTAACCGAGGCCAAAAATACCTTTCGGCAACTGTAGCTAAGGTCTTGTCTCTGCCCATATGTCCTGCCAATCCACCACCGTACAGGTCTAAAATAAGTTTTTCCCGTAAGGACGACTCAGGAATACACAACTGATTTCCTTTCATCAAGTATCCATTGTGAACATGGTAGTCATCACAAGGCTCCCTGTTGGTGCATTTGCTCCATGTTTCTTTAAAATCACCATCCCCTTCGTACAACTCCTTTAGCCTTTCAAATTCGACAATGTCCGCACTCAGAGTGAGTAGGACATCAGCTCTTCTACTCAGGGCGTCTGCCACCTTGTTTTGCACACCTGACTTATGCATCAATCTGAAAGGAAATCTTTGTAAGAACTCAATCCACCTTGCATGCATGTCCTTACTTATCCGAGTTTGGCTGCTTAAGTGTTTTAAAGCCCCGCAATCTGAGTACAGGATGAACTCCTTTCCAACCAAATAATGTTCCCATACTTTAAGAGCTCTTACCACGGCATAGAACTCCTTATCATATGTAGAACAACTCCTCCTGGCTTCACATAACTTCTTACTATAGAATGCTATTGGTCTTTTCTCCCGTGACAACACCGCACCAACCCCAACTCCACTGGCATCGCAGTCCACCTCAAATAACCTATCAAAATCCGGTAGCGCTAATACAGGGGCGCTACACAATTGTCTCTTCAGGTCTACAAAACTCGCTTCAACCTCTTCGCCCCATCGAAATTTCCCTTTCTTCAAACATTCAATTAAGGGAGCAGCGACTATAGTTAAGTGCTTAATAAACCTCCTGTAGAAGCTAGCCAAGCCGAGAAAACTTCTCAACTTAGTGACGGCTTTTAGGGTAGGCCACTCTCTGATCACTTTCACTTTCTCATCATCCACCATCACCCCCTCACTGCTGACTATGAACACAAGGAACAATAGTCGCCTTGACAAAAATGTGCATTTCTTTAAATTGGCATACAATTTATTCTCTTTCTACACAGACATAACACACCTCAAATGTTCAAGGTGTTCTTCTTTAGATTTACTGAACACCAAGATATCATCAAAATACACTACAATGAAGCGACCATTAAAGGGTTTTAGTACTTGGTTCATCACTCGCATGAAAGTGCTTGGCGCGTTATTGAGACCAAACGACATCACTAACCATTCATACAACCCCTCCTTTGTCTTGAATGCCGTCTTCCATTCATCTCCAGGGCGGATCCGAATCTGATGGTATCCACTCCTCAGATCTATCTTGGAGAAGATAGTGGCTTCACTCAACCTGTCCAACATATCCTCCAGGCGTGGAATGGGAAACTTATATCCTATTGTGATCTTATTGATAGCCCTGCTATCAACACATATCCTCCAGCTCCCATCTTTTTTTGGAGTCAATAATGCTGGGACCGCACACGGACTCAGGCTGTCCCGGATAAACCCCTTGTCTAATAACTCTTGGACCTTATCTTGCAGAATTTCAGTTTCCTTAGGGCTCATCCTATAGTGTGGTAAATTTAGGAGGCTTGCTCTAGGCACCAAGTTTATCTGATGCTGGATGTCCCTCAAAGGCGGTAGACCCTCATGTAGGTCATCAGGAGCCACCTCTTTATATTCTTCTAGTAAACTCTTTACTGCTTCAGGTATTTCCACACTAGCTGCATTTTCCCCAGCTGCCACATCTTTTACTATTAGAGCATGGACCACCCGTGACTCCTTTAAATCTTCAACCAAGTCTTTCTCCGATTGGGTGACGGTTAAGAAAGAACGACTTTCTGATCTCTTCTCCTTCGAGTGTCCCTCCTTCTTCAGCGGTAACAATGTATACCCCACACCCCCTTTCTCCAACCTGTACACATTCTCCTTTCCCGCGTGTTGTGCGTTCACATCAAACTACCATGGCCTACCAAATAAGATATGACAGGCATCCATGTCCACAATGTCACAAAAGACCTCATCGCGGTACTTCCCTATTGAGAATGGTACCCTACATCTTTCCTTTACCTCAATTCTCTCTGCAGCTTTGATCCGTCCTATAGTGTACGGATTTGGGTGCTTTTCGATAGGTAGCTGCAACTGCCTCACAACTTCACTTCCTATGATATTTTCACAACTTCCACTATCTACTATTAGTTCAAACACCTTCCCACCAATAGTACACCTCGTGCGAAACAACTGGTGTCGTTGTGTGATCTCTTCCTATTTCGGGGTTAACATCATCCGCCTAATCACATAGGTTGGTTCTGCCACCTCTTCCTCCTCCTCATAGTACTCATCCTCTCCATCAGGTTCACAGCATATCTCATCTTCATCCCCCCTATCAAGAATGTTAACACTTCTCCTAGCAGGATATTCATTTGACATATGACCAAGTTGATTACATCGGAAACACTTACCCAAGATAGGCTTGGCATACGGGTTGCTCTGCCTCTAGGTTCCCTTAGGCTCCATCGGTCTCTTTCCCTCAATCTTTTCTTCTTTCTTAGTGCTGTCCTCACTAGGTTTGTATGCGGCACCTTTGTTTTTCTCAAATCCTGACTTACTACTACTGCCTACAGCATCACTAACATACCCCTTTCTTCCACCTCCGTACCTACTACTCTGCTCCTGCAACATTAATTCAGCTTGGAGGGCCAAGTTCTTCGCTTCAACCAAGTTTCTCACCATTGTCACCCCAATCTTATCCTTGATCTGGAGCTTCAGACCTTCTATGTATTGTGCTACTTGCTGGCCTTCACTTTCCCTCAAGTCATTCCGTTCGGCCAATCTCATGGACTCTACGGTGTATTCGTGCACAGACCGCTACCCCTGACGACACCGTTGATATTGTTGGAACAATATCTGCTTATAGTCTGGAGGGAGGAAGTCGTGTTGCAATAACTGTTTCATGCGATACCACGTCCTCACCCGATGCCTACCCTCTCTCTGCCTCCTATTCTGCAGTCTCTCCCACCATGCCGAGGCTCCACTCTTCAACCTACATGCCACCAATCTAACCCGGCGGTCTTCCGGAATTTCCATGTAGTCGAAAAACCGATCCACTCCGGCAATCCAATCCAGGAAGCCTTCATTTTTAAGGCTGCCGTCAAACCACGGGATGTCGACCTTCAGGCAGTAATCTCCCCCATCTCCTTGATCATACTCGCCACGGTTTCTCCGGTAATCACCGTCCCTATGATTGTTTCCGTATTGAGCCAGCCGATAGCCACCACCGTTACCACCATGCCCTCGCTGTGGTCTACCTCCATACAGGTCATCATATTCATCACCGGAGTCTTCATCCTCTACCCGTCCCCCCTGTTCTCGCCAACAGGTCGGACCATCTATCCACCGTAGACATCAGCTATCCATGGTGGATTCCTACCAACACTCCCAACCCTATTGGGATCTACTGTTATGGCGTCGAAACGCTCGATCAGTTCATCAAGGCTCCGTTCCATACGCCCGACCTTCTGATGCATAGTGTCAAACTCTGCCCTCGGAACCCATTGATGGGCTCCTTGCGATCTTGCATCTTGAACACCGTCAAGAACACGACCACCGTCATCGCCTTGATGAGTTGACATCTCCGCAAGAAATTACCTTGCTCTGATACCAACTGACGTGGCACGGAAAGCTTAAACAATACGAGGCCAATTCTAGGATTGGTCCCGCGAACAAGCAAAGAATAAATATGAGTTATTCCTTGAAAAACCTCAATTGCGCACAATCGAGAAAACAGATAAAACTATTCTCTAAAAGTGTTTATCTCACAAAGAATCAAAAGCTAACCCTAAAATGACCTAGCAACTATGTATAGTCCTTAAGGAAATAAAATATGTACACATGGGAATAAATATATGTATACACGTCCGTCATCTGCCGTATACACGGCCGTGTATGAAGGCCGTGTAGGCTTCTGGGAGTATTTCTGACATAATAAACGGTCGTATCCCCTGGCCGTGCATGGAGACCGTGCATGTTTTTGGGAGAGATCTTGACAGAACACACGGCCGTGCCTCCTAGCCGTGTAAGAGGCAATGTATGTTTCTGGGAATCATCCTAGTATATCACACGGTCGTGCATGAAGCCATGTGTGTTTCTGGAAGCTCCCTGACATAATACACAACCGTGCTTGTAATAGACACGCCCGATTTCAACCCGTGTCCGCTACGATGTCCGCATCAAAAGAGGATAATCTTGGTTGGCATTCTTTGTATACATGCCTTTGTTAGTAAAGTGAGTGACATTCACATGTGCTTAAGCCATCTTTCTCATAGCATTAACCACACTGAATTTGTTATACTAACCTAGAAAGTTCTAAGTAAGGGCATCTAGAGTAATGAGCTTGACATCCAATTAAGTCTAATGAGGTAATAATATAACTTTAAAAAATTGGAGGTTTTCAATAATACATTTGTAATTTTGGCATCAGTAGATTCGTCCGTTTCAAGTATTTCATCTCACTACATAAAATAGATAGTAATGGTATTTTCTCAACACTTTTGAATTGTATGCAACAACATACATGTAGCCACAACTAGTAGGCAGGGAAAGGGTTGTTATGAACATTTTCCTTCAACTATTAGTTTTATGCTTTTCATCCTCTCATACAGTCTCCTTAAGTTTTTGCAATCTTTGATTGGGAGGCTTGTGCCAATTTGTTGTTCTTTTCTTCAATAAAAGGTTGATACTCAATTTTAAATAACTTAACATAAGTTATCATGCGACTATTAATCTAATAGGATACGTGCCTTATTTATTGGGTACGTGAAAGGAGTACCTAAAGATATTTCTGAAATAATTTGCTCCTAAGCTTTTTTCTTTCTTTAAAACTAACTCTTTAGGATATATTGATTGACTCAAACTTTGGTTCTCCAAGTTTGCGTGGATGAAGCAATATTGGCATAATTTGTTCTATTTTTCATTTTGTAGTGATTGTTGAAGAACTCATTAGGTTTTGCCCCTAATTGCAAGATTATACAAGAACACAGAGAATTGTAAAATAAATCTAATTAAATTAAATTTACAATTAATGAAAATAATTAGGCTTGAATGTTGAGATTTCTCTTTATTAAACACATGTCAAAGCCAACATACATTGACAAATGTGACAAGATATTGTATTGGAGTAACCCCTTTAATGGAGCAAAACTACAATATTGCATGACCCAATTTAATGAAAAAAATTGCTACATTAAGCTAATTTTCCATGTCTTTACCAACAAAGTTTTAGTGATAAATTTCACAAAATTATACCTAATCTAGCAAGATTTAGCATTAATCTTTGATTTTGATTAGACGGTTTAGGGTCTAACGATTGTTGTGTATATGGATTACTCCATTTAATGATACAATCCCAATAACATTACATAGTGGAACTTAAGAAAACTTTGATAAAGTTCCAAATTTATTTCACTCTTGTGAAGTACAACAAATACAATAACGACACCAAGTACTTGAAGTAATTCAAAGACATAGGTGAATATTTCTGGCTTCCTCAACATTTTAACCAATTATTGTCACTTACATCACAGTATCGGAATCATTAAGCCCAATCCAAACCCTATCATGAAGAAAATCCATAGTCACAAGAGAGCCTTCCTTGATGGTGATGGCCTTAACCTTAAGATTCTCTCTCATGACAATCATAGTGGCTACTTCTCCAGTTATACCAACAAACTCTAGTCACGACATTTTGCAATTAGCATAATTAATTGAAAAGCATTATTATCATTGTAATAGAATGAGGATGACAATACTACATAGATTAAAGTTAAACAAATGTACTTAAAATAGAAATTTTGATTAAGAACAAATTCGAAACTTTATTTCAAATCTAACGACCATTTTCAACCAATAAGTATGAAGAACAAAAAGAGAAAAAAAAAAAAAGCATATTGAAGGAAGATGAAACCTTGCTAGCCAAATAATAATAATAATAATAAAGGAGGACAAAACAAAAATTATAGGTAAAAGATGGAAATACCAATATTATTATTTATGGTGATTTGAAATGACATACCGATTTTCGTCTTTCCCCCATGTCTTGGTTTAGAATTTCCAGCTCTTTATCCTTGTTAAATTCTCCTAATGTGAACAATAACTTCAAATATAGCAATAGAAATAATTTGGCCAGACAAGAAATAAATTTGAATAAAACATTTCTCAAGATGAATAATTTTCATAATGGAATATTTTAATAGGTGTTCTAAGGGGCACTTGGTATGAATTTATTTTCATTTTTCCATGCACTTTACTCTTTCATAAAATGTATACTCAAGTTCCTTAAGATGTCCATTGACAAAACATTATTATATATAACAAATATGAAGAAAAAAAAAGGCTATATGTAGTAGCTTCAAGTGTAGAGAATGTAGTACAATAATCATTATAACAACGTAGATATTGGGAAGATAGGATGCACACATTAAGATAATTGATACATGTAAATGAGAGAATTAAAGACTTTGAAGAGAAAATTACCTTTACAACTTGCCATACCCTTGTTTTCTTCTTCTTCTTATCTTCTTGGGTAGCAATGAGGGATATCAAGGGCTATATATAATGTGAAAGGGATCATTCTTTACAAAGAAGAATAAACTACTCCACCTTTAGGAAGATTTGAATATGACTGATCAGAGGACTAGTATAGATTATAATGGACATAGATGCCTATTTTGTTTAATGCTCTCAATGGGGCATCAAAAGGAAGTTTTGTAAAGAGAGATTAAACATCTTAATCAAATAACTCTGTCGTCCTTCTTCTTCACTTGAAAAGTACCAACACATATTATAATAACTTATGGTCATAAAAGTTATCTACATATATAAATATAGATTTAAATTCATTTCAATAAATAAAATATTAATTTATTTCTTAAAATGGTTTAGATTTATTTTTTCGATTTAGTTTGGATTACTAATCTAAAATAACCATTAATTTTTTTTTGTTCCAAATTCGGAAATCTCTAAACTAAATAACAAAAAAAAAAAAAAACTATACATGTATTTAGTTTGGTTTGATTTACCATTTGGTTCAATTTGGTCAATTTTTTCCCAACCCTTAAGCTCGTGTTAATTTGTTGTTGTTCTCTTCAATGAAGGGTTGATGTTTAATTTTTAATAACTTAATGCAATTGTCATGCATATACTGATCTAATATTGCATGCACCTTTTTTATTGGGTAGGTCAAAAGGGATGCCTAAGGGTATTTCTCATATAAGTTACCCTTAGGCTTCTTTCTTCCTTCAAAACTTCCACTTTGAACTATATTTATTAAGTCCTGTGCTTGTTGAGTGATATTGGCACAATTTGATCTATTTTTCTTTCCGTATCAATTCTTGATAAACTTTTCAAATCTTGTCCCTTTATTGTGAGAATATATAAAACAACATAAGATTTTGTATGACCTTATAAATTGAAATTTATGTAAAGTAACTAAATGCTTGTTTAAATTTTTCAAGCTACCCCTTTAGATATTTATTTACCACACATGTAATTTTTATTAACACTTTTAGCTAGACTCATGTCATTTTTAGAAACTTCATCCATGCCATGTGTCTTATCCTATCATGAGCTATTGCTAATGGAATTCCTCTATAAGATGTTGCATTACTAAGATTACATTATTCTTGTTATAATTTTAAATTTATTTATATTCATTTCAAATCTAACAATATATTAATAATTAAATTGAATTATAATCTATTCAAATGATTAGGTTGGAGTAGTGAGATTTTTCCATATTAAACACATGTCAAAACAAACATGCTTTGACATATGTGGTGAGATATATCTCCTTGGATTAGCCTCTTTAATGTAACAAAATTACAATACTACATGACCTTATTTGATGAAATGATTGCCACAATGAGCTAAATGTGCATGCTTTTCTGCCAATGAAGCATCCTAGCAGTAAATTTCATAAGATTAAGCTTGATCTTGCAAGGTTTAGCACTAATTTGGTGATTTTGGTTAGACGATTTAGGTTCTAATGGATCCTCTCAATTTACTTTTCCTCAATTTACCCATTTAAGATTTTGTCATATGTAATCAATAGCTAAGACTAAAAGAAAATACATGACATCATGATGATGTGACACAATATTTCAAAAATCTAAATAATCTCAATCATTAATTTACAAATTCAAGAAAATTGAGAAAAAAATGAGAGGATCCAAATTCATACATATATATATATATGTAAACACCCCATTTTTGCCCTAGGAGTCAATAATTTTCAATAATAATCAATTTTCAATTTTTCCTAATTTTTCCCTAATTTAGCATAAAATAATAAAAATGTTCAAAAAATAAAAATAAATAGGAAAACACTTCAATTTTGAAAAATGATTTCGGAAATAGCAATAATGAATAATAAACAATTTTTACAAATTTTTGAAATTTCAAAAAATACAAAAAAATAGAAAAATTGCATTGCATATATGCAATTTGCGAAATAAATAAAATCGCGAAAGTGGGCTAGCCCAGCTGGTCCGAACCATGGCTAGGCGCGCGCACGCCGGGGGGGGGGGGCTCGGTCAGACGTTCGAATCGCGGAGGAAGCAGTTTCTGCGTTTTGCAATTTTTCGACTTATCCAGGACACGTGGCAGCATCTGATTGGCTGGAAGAAACGCACGCGCCGAGCGCGTGATCGTCTCCTACCTCGAGCCCGAGATCGCCGGTGAAGAAAAAATTCGTATTTCGGCCGTTTTGATTCGATTTTTTTGCACAAATCCAACAGATCTTCAACAAAAATAAGATAAACATTATCTAATTAAAATCAAATCGCAACAAATCGTTGGATGGGCACGAATCGGAGTTGGTTTTTCAACCGAAAATCCAATCAGCTTCAATCGGAGGAAATCCGAGCTTATCTAGCTCGGTTTCAAGCGCCTATAAATAGAGGAGGAGATGAGGAAGCAAGAGCAGAGATCAGAATTGCGAGAGAGAGAGAAAAGAGTGTAGATCGGAGGAAACCCAAAGTTGCGACCGCCGATCGGAGTTGAGCCACCGCAAGGAGACGTTCTGGGAGTAAACCGCCACCACCATCGGATTCAGCACCCTCAAGAAGCTAGGATTCGACACTTCACCCGCCGCAAAGGACCGCCGGAACGCCATGAACGAGCCAACCCCGCTGCCGTGTCCGACCGATCCGATTCGACCCGATCGACCCGACCCGCGCACCGACCCGGATCCAGGTAAGTCGGATTTTCCGGATTTTTTTAATTTTTATTTAATTAATTTTGTTTATTTATTTATTCTGAATTAATTAATTAATTAATTATTTTTTATTTAGTTATTTATTTATTTATTTATGTGTTATTTTTAATAGATAGGAAAATGTAGAAATTAGATTTTTCTAGAATTTAATAATGTAGAAAAATAATAAAAAAATAATAAAATAGATAAATAAATAATAAATAATAAAATAAAATAATAATAATAATAATAAATATAGAAAATAATAAAAAATTAGGAAAAATAAATCATAAAATTTTAGATGTCAAATAGGATAGATAATAAACAAAAATTCCCAAAAAATCACAAAAATCACAAAAATTCTCAAAAATCACGAAAATCAACAAAAATTCCCAAAAATCCTCAGAAATCACAAAAATAAAAAAAAATCATAAAAAATCATAAAAAATCATAAAAAAAATAAATAAATAAATAAATAAGTTTTAGCACTTAGAGAAATCATTTTCATCAAATAAATCAAAATTGATGTTTTCCCTACAAAATCATTTTTCAAAAATGAAATCAAGCTTAGGCTTAGAGTTTTTTAGGAAAAATCCAAAAAATGGTAAGAACATAAATCGAAGAAATTTCAAAATTAAAATTCACCAATACACTAAAGATTTTCAGAAAAGCGAACTACGGCTTGTTTGATTCTGAGTAGCAGGTACGTAGGCACCCATTCGGGTCAACCCATAAAATAAATGAAAAATCCTTTTTCTGAAATAAATTCAAAGACATATCAAAAATTAATAGAAACACAATGAAACACATTTCTAAAGATGAACAATTTTAGGAGATTAGGTGGTAACCGTATAGGTTTTAATAGGTTAGCCTCCGGACTTAGAAACTTTGGTTTTCCCTTTTTCTCTCTTCTCATAAAAACGAGAAGAAGGAATAACGACGACTAGTAGTCCAAATTAAGACTAATCCGCTCCTTTAGTCTTAATTCACTTTTTCCCAACAACAGTTGGGTGGCGACTCCAAAAATCAAACGAAATTCCTAACTCAAGTCGAGGATCTACATTAGATGAGCATAGGGTCTAGTCTAGATCGGATTAGGAATGGGAATTCAAAAATTAGACTCGACAGGATGGCGATCTCCACTGGGGACCCATACCAGTAGGCTAGCCACCTGAATCTCTCCAAGCTATTCTCTTTAAGAAAAATGTGTTTCAATCATTACTTTGTTACTAACTTTGCAGGATTTAATTAGATTTTAGTTTCTTTACCGTGGGGGTTTTGCATGCATACATATGTTTGTGTGAGTAGATGCGGTCGAACCCGGACTGTCCTAGAAACCTGAGACGGGGAGCCATTGTGTAGGTTTCGGGCAAAGTGAGTTGATTCACCGTTCGGGACTGATTAGGCTACCCCACCCTATGCTTCGATATGGCCTAAGATCCATTTCTCCGAGAATGCGGGAGGCCATAGAGCTCGGGAACTAGTTAGAACCAACCTACTTGCATACATAACATCGTACGAGGGGTTGACAATTGGATGACAATGTAATGGTTTGTTATTTTGTCCTTGGAGTTTAGGACTATTTCCCTATAACATTTTCATAGTTCTGTTTGTAACTAGGTTGTTTCCTATTGTAATAGATGGCTAGCAGTGCAGTCGATCGCCTCCTCCGCAAAGAGATTCGTGTGTACAAACCTTTGGACCCAAAATTGGTACTGGACCACTGGTTTACCTTGTACAACCCAGAGGAACAAGCCTTCATCCAGCAGGAGATCGGCCCCATCCTCTCACTGACTAAGTCAGAGGCGAATTTACCTATGGTCCGGGCCATGCTCCAGTTTTGGGAGATCGAGCCCGCAACTTTCTTCATCGGGCCGCATGAGATCACCCCTACCCTGGAGGAGTACACCCAGTTGCTACAGGCTCCAGCACTGACTGATCAGATTTACATGCCAGACCTCGAGGCCGGGCCAGCCGGCACCTTCAGTAGACTGCTAGGCATCCGTAAAACAGCGGTCAACAAAGCCCTGGCAGACTGTAATGGGTATTGCATACGAATAGATGACTTAGAAGCCTGGTTTATTGCCCGAGAAGACAATGGGGACAAAAAGGACATCCTGTATGGAGACCCTAAGACTTACAGACAGAGAAGGGTGAACGCTTTCATCTTGACAGCCTTCGCCACCATACTGTTCCCTACCGGGACCTTCTATATTCACTACCGGGTTGCAGAGCTGGTAACCCAATTCCTGGAGGGAAGATCTTACATCCTGGCTCTACTGGCTGAACAGATCCGGAATTTGAATTTCCTTAAGAAGAAGGGCCATGGGATCCTCCGCTCCAGCATCAACCTTCTGCTAATATGGTTCGTAAGCCACCTCAAGTGCTTCGGGCTGAACATGGTCAGAAAAACCCTAGCCCAACAGGTGGATCTGGTGGATTCCTGTATAGAAAAGGTGAAGTTACCCGACGACATTACCAGCCACAGTTGGGTAGATCTGCTTAGAAGCCTTAGCGCCGAAGATATTCTATGGACAGCCAGGTGGAGTTGCTGTAATAAAATCATCTTAACCTGCAGTAATTTCCAAGCAGTGCCATTAATCGGGATCAACGGATGTATCGGATATCACCCCAACTCTGTAGTCCGCCAATTCGGTACCGTCCAAGACATAGTTTATCGGCCTTCACTCGAAGCAGTCACCTTTGAGTACCAAGATCCGAACCTGTTGGTAGCCGAGAAATTTGCTAAGCTGGCAGAGGTCAAAGCACTTTGGGAAGCCAGAATCGAAAGCCCGAATGTGGACCTCGGCGAGCTAGATGGCGAAGTGGGAAAACACCGAGCCACCAGAGAGTTTGTAATCCGTCAGCTATACCAGACAGGGGAAAGAGCATACCGGGTTCCAGACGTCACCCAGCCAAGACCAGATAAGATCAATCCAGAGACAGAGATCTACCTGGAGCAAGTCAAGGCCCGGATGGAAGTATACTTCGAAGCTGCAAACTATAAGAAAAACATCTGGAAGGGACGCTTCAAGGAATCTGACCAAAGAAACAAGGCCCTGGAAGCACAATTAGAGAAGTGCCAAGCTAGGGTCAAGGAACTAGAAGCCATCATCAGTGGGAAGCCTGAGCCTCCACTACAGAAGACCAAAAGAGCTAGGAAATAGAGCATTATTTGTAATCTTTCATTTTTATTGAACTCCAAAATTATTAATAAAAGTGAAGTTTTAATAATACATTGTCAATCCGTTGTCAACCCTTTTATCTTTTAGCATCTGTGTGACACATGCATATCATTCTTGCATCCATCATACTAAAAAAGAAAAAATGCGCGCCAGGTATCAAAATAGCTTCCAAGCAACCAAACCCACCCAGAAGCCCAGTCCTTACGCGCTCAAGAGCAAAAATGGCCAACAGCAGTGACAACCGCCACAACACCAACGCTGAAGCTGCCTCAGACTCTAGGATCATATCCTAGAGCAAACAGTCCAACAGTTGGCTGCCTAGGTTCACCTCTTGACTGAAAGCATCGGCCTCCTGCGCAACACCCAGCCGGCTCAAGAAGAGTATTCAGGGGCCAGGAAGGGAAAAGCAGTGGAGGGACAGCCTCCGGAATACGAAGAAATCAATTCCCACCTTAACCCAGCCTTCGAGTATGAGCCGAAGGTCAGCCAAGGGCCGACCTCTGATGATCTGAAAAAGGAAATGGAAGAGAGACAAAAGGAGATGGAGAAGCGACTCTTCCAGCAGCTCAATGACAAGATGAAAACTATTGAAGGCCCTGATGGTTTTGAACAGGCCGGAATCACTAACCTGCTAGCATACAGGGAAGAGGCATACCCTAACAAGTTCAAGACCCCAGATTTTGAAAAATATGATGGGACCGGCTGCCCCAAGATGCTTACTAGGCTATATGCCCGGAAAATGAGCAAGTATGCTCAATACGATCAACTCATGCTCCAGACCTTCCAGGACAGCCTCATAGGCCCCGCATTGGTCTGGTATGCCCACCTCGACTTCAACATTGTCAACACCTGGGAAAAGCTAGCCCGGGCCTTTTATGATCAATACAAGTTTAACATCGAAGTTGCCCCATCTGTAATCGATCTGGGGAGTCTCCGAAAAAAAAATCACTGAGCCGTTCAAGGAATATGCTCAGCGCTGGAGGGCCCAAGCCGCCAGGGTAGCCACTCCGATATTTTGAAAGGAATTGACATCTATATTTGTCAATACCTTGGACAAAAACTTACTTTTCACATTTGGTAGGCCAGACCTCCTCCAGTTTTGCAGAAGTAGTGGCTGCAGGTTGCAGGATCGAGAATGCCATCACCACTGGTAGGCTCCAATCAATGGAACCTCCTAGGGTCACACCAACCCAAAGGCCCTTAGGAGGAAACAGAGTTAAAGAGCCCACAGTCAGTACAATGCATTCTAGTAAGGCAGAAAAACCTGGGACTCGGGTAACTTTCCAAACCATGAATACCCCAGCCCAGCAACCTACAACGGGTCATACACAGGTCGCCAGGCCCCCAAGGTAGTTCACTCCAATCCCCATATCGCTCAGTCAGGTCTTCGCCCGGTTGAGGGCAGACAACTTGATTAGTTTTGAACTCCCCAACGACCGATACAGGCCCAAGAACTTCGACTCCAACCTCAAGTGTGACTATCACATGGGTCAAGAGGGGCACTCCACAGATAGGTGCTGGAGGCTCCGGCACAAAATCCAAGACTTGATTGACGCAGGGATCATACAATTGGATTTTGTGAACACCCCAGCACCCAATGTCAACACCAACCTGTTGCCCAATCACAGGCCTACCATCAACATGATCACGTCAGAAGAGTCAGCTCCCAAAGAAGCCCTTAAACAGAATCTGACTGAGCAACCCACTTCGGGAGAGACTCCAAAGGCACACATTAAAGGAAGATGGTTATCCGGGGACCCCACGGTTGGCACTTTGGGAGAATCACACGGGAAGTTTCAGTACTTGGTAAACTATTCTTACACCCCGACTGAGCAAGGGCCGCCTAGTGGGTGGGGGCCAGAATTTGAGAAGCAAGACAATCTAGCAAAGGAAGAGGGAAAGACCATCAACATGATCAATTCTCAGAAGCCCGGGTTATACGATGCTATGAGGAACAATCAGTCGAGGTGCAAATCCCGAGGAAAAGGTATGTATTCAATGTTCCCGTACCAGCAGAGAATTACAAGGCTGCACCATTCGACTATCGGGCCCTCGAACAAGAGCAACCTCCTATAGTGGGAGGTATCACCCGCTCTGGGAGATTATACGATCCGAAGTATAAGAGCCCGACCGAAGAACTCAATACGGAGAAAACAGAGGAAGAGGAAGAGGGTCTTGCTGCATTTACGAAGATGGTAAAGGCCAGCGAATACAAGATCATGGAACAATTGAATAAAGTTCTGGCGTAGATATCTCTCATGGGCCTTCTTACCACATCTGAGCCCCACAGGGAAGCACTCTTTAAAGTGCTAAAACAGATTCAAGTCCCGGAGGGTATTGCTACAGACAAGATAGGTCACGTGGCAAACTCTATCTTTACCATGGATCAAATATCTTTCTCTCCAGAAGAGCTAGGAGAAGAGGGAGACCAACATACTAAGCCACTATTCATAGTGGTCCGGTGCAATGACACTATTGTCTCCCGAGTACTTATCGACAACGGATCATCCCTCAACGTCTGCCCATTGGCAACACTCGACTTATTGGGGGTCGATCCAAGCAACATAAAACCTAGCTCCACAGTGGTCAGAGCCTTCGACGGGTCGAAGAGAGACATTGTGGGGGAAGTGAACCTACCAATGGAAATCGGTCCACAAGTATTCCACATCTCCTTTCAGGTCCTCGACATCCCAAGGTCTTTTAACCTGCTCCTGGGACGACCCTGGATACATGCTGCTGGTGCCATTCCCTCTAGTCTTCACCAAAAGGTCAAATTCATCACAAATGGGCAGATAATTACAGTACCGGGCGAGCAGGATTACGCCATATACAAAGAGACTGCCATACCTTACATCGGGGATGAAGGTTCAAAAGACCTGGGGTTGCAGATTTTCAACGAAGTGAATATGATGACCAGCAAGGAGGGCCATCAGTTTAAAGAGGGGCAGCACGGGACCTTCGGACTAGGGTATGTTCCTACGGCTGCGGAAGAAGCACAAGTAAGGAGTGTTAAAGGCAGAATGAAGGGGAAGCTGATTGACACCCAAATGTGCATCCCACCTCTCCAACAATCTTTCCGAAGGGCAAATACCATTCAAGAGCTTCGAATAAACAAAGAAGACAACAATAAAGGGGAATCAATCTCCCGCATGTCCAACCAACATCCAGCTCTGAACAACTGGTTTTGTTGTCCTATCAATAGCGCTAGGTTAGCTCAAGAGTAGAAAAAAAAATCATTGAACAAATTTTATTGAGACTATTTATCGAATTCCATTACAATTTGTTTCTTTTTTTTATTATATATGATTTCATTTTTTATGTCACTCAGATCTCTCACCATCGAACATCAGGGATATTTCGCGCAAATAGAACGTAAAAACGCTGATATCGTTTCCAACGTTGCTGGGTCAGTTGTTGAAGACGATATCTTAGACCACGAAATAATACAAGAAAGTTGGCTAAAACATGAACAAAGCGGAATCTCGATCGACGAGCCTGTGGAGACAGTAAATCTAGGAAGCATGGAAAACCCTAAGAACCTCAAAATCGGGACCAGTTTGAGTGCCGAGCAAAAATGTGAGATAACCGAGCTATTAATCGAATATGCAGATGTGTTTGCCTGGTCATATGGTGACATGCCAGAGCTAGACCAGTCGATAGTAATTCACAGGCTTCCCACAAGGGAAGATGTCAAACCTAAAAAACAAAAACTAAGAAGATTTAGGCCCGACATCTTGCTAAAAATCAAAGAAGAAGTCAAGAAACTACTGGAAGTAGGGTTCATCGAAGTATCCGACTACCCAGAATGGGTGGCAAATGTAGTCCCCGTTATAAAAAAGAACGGAAAAGTGCGCGTATGCGTGGACTTTCGGGACTTAAACCAAGCCACGCCAAAGGATAACTTCCCCCTACCTCATATTGATGTTCTAGTGGATAACACCGCGGGAAACCATCTCTTCTCATTCATGGACGGTTTCTCAGGATACAATCAAATAAAAATGGTCGAGGAAGACAAGACCAAAACAACCTTCATCACGACATGGGGAACCTTCTGTTACAAAGTCATGCCCTTCGGTCTGAAAAACGCCGGGGCAACGTATCAGAGAGCCGTGGTCGCCATACTTCACGACATGATGCATCGTGAGGTTGAGGTATACGTCAACGACATGATAGCTAAATCCAAAGAAGGAGAAAGCCATATAGATATCCTGAGGAAATTGTTTAAACGACTGAGAAAATTTCAGCTTAAGTTAAACCGGAAAAATGTACTTTCGGGGTTACAACGGGAAAATTGTTAGGGTTCGTCATCAGCCAGGAGGGCATTAAGATTGACCCTGACAAGGTAAAGTCTATATTAGAGTTACCTTCCCCACGCTCCGCTAAAGAAGTAAGAAGCTTGCTAGGGAGACTAAATTATATAGCTCGGTTTATCTCACAACACACCGACAAATGCCGGCCGCTATTCCGTCTGTTGACGAAGAACGCCGCAATAGAATGGGACGACGAATGTGAAGAAGCGTTCAGGACAATCAAAGACTATCTTATAAAACCCCCGGTCTTGATAGTCCCGAAACAAGGAAAACCCTTATTCTTATACCTCACCATACTCCCCGAATCCATGGGATGTGTGTTGCGGCAGAAAGATGAAGAGGGAAGAGAACGTCCCATATATTATTTGAGCAAGAAGTTCACAGATGGGGAACAAAGGTACTCAGAGGTGGAGAAGACATGTTGTGCGTTAATTTGGGTCATGCATCGACTAAGGCAATACACCCTTTACTATCATATTGAGCTGTTGATAAGACATGATCCCTTGAAATACTTAGCAGAGAAGCCAGCATTGATGGGTAGAATCTCTAAATGGTAGATGCTTCTATCCGAGTTTGACATCACGTATGTAAATCAAAACTCGATAAAGGGGCAAGCCTTAGCCGATCAGTTGGCCGAACACCCTGTCGAGATAGATACCCAAGAAATACAAGTCCAATTTCCGAACGAGAACATATTAACAGTAGAAGATATGCCGGTAGAAAACTCTGGGAGAGAGCAGAATGGTGGGTGGAAACTGTTCTTCGACGGGGCTGCCAATGTATTCGGTTGTGGGGTTGGGGCAGTATTGATATCCCCAGACGGCACTCAATTCCCTGCAGCGACAAGACTTACATTTTCCTATACTAATAATATCGCGGAATATGAAGCATGTATTCTTGGCCTCAAGATGGCCTGCCAAATGGGAATCCGCGAATTAGAGGTGTACGGGGACTCGTCGCTCATCATACTACAAACAAGAGGGGAATACAAAACTAAAGACCCCAAACTAGTACCGTACCATCAACACTTGACAAAGCTGATTGAGGAATTTAAAGCAATCACCTTCACGTATATCCCGAGAATTCAGAATCAGTTCGCAGATGCCCTAGCCACACTAGCGTCTGTGATTTAAATAACAGGAGGAGTCAAAGTTCAACCGATGAAAATAGATATCGAAAGTCGGCCCGCTTATTGTTTGACAATTGAAAAGATACAAGATGATAAGCCCTGGTATCACGACATCAAGACCTTCCTCCAAGAAGGTAAATACCCTGAAATGGCTAGCAAGAATGACCAAAGAACGCTCAGAAGGTTGGCAAGTCATTTCTTATTAAGTGGGTCTATACTCTACAAGAGATCATATGATACCACCCTGTTGAGATGCGTGGACAAAAATGAAGCATGCGAATCATGAAGGAAATACATGAAGGGGTATGTGGACCTCACATGAACGGCTACATGTTGGCCCGAAAAATCATGAGGTTAGGGTATTACTGGTTAACCATGGAGTTGGATTGCATAAAGTATGTTAAGCACTACCATCTGTGCCAAGTATACGCAAACCGGATCAATGCTCCACCCAACGAGTTACATTTGTTATCGGCGCCGTGGCCTTTCTCCATGTGGGGAATCGACATAATCGGCCTAATCACCCCAACGGCATCCAATGGCCACAGATTTATACTGGTAGCGATTGATTACTTCACCAAATGGGTAGAAGCGTCATCATATACCAATGTCACAAAAGGGGTAATAGTCCGCTTCTTAAAAAGGGACATAATAGCCCGATATAGAGTTCCTGAGTCGATCATCACCGACAATGGTACCAATCTCAACAATAAATCGATGACAGGTTTATGTCAACAATTCCACATAAACCACAGAAATTCAACCCCCTACCGACCTCAAATGAACGGGGCAGTAGAAGCAGCTAACAAAAATATCAAGAAGATCATCGAGAAAATGACAACAACTGACAAAGATTGGCACGAAATGTTACCATTTGCTCTCATGGCTTATAGGACTTCAATAAGAACATCTACGGGAGCTACCCTTACTCATTGGTATATGGTACAGAAGCAGTGCTACCAGTGGAAGTCGAGATACCATCATTCAGAATCTTGTCAGAAACTCAATTAACAGAATCGGATTGGGTAAAGAAAAGGCTTGATCAGGTGAATCTGATTGATGAAAGAAGACTTACCGCGCTATGTCATGGTCAGTGTTACCAACAGAGGATAGCACGAGCATTCAACAAGAAGATGAGACCTCGGTACTTCAAAGAGGGCGATCTAGTACTAAGAAAAGTTCTCTCGAACGCCCAAGACTCCAGAGGAAAATTCACTCCAAATTATGAAGGCCCGTATGTGGTGAAAAAGGTTCTGTCAGGTGGTGCTCTAATATTAACTCAGATGGATGGTCCAGAATTGAGAGACCCTGTCAACACAGATGCTGTAAAGATGTACTATCCTTAGGCAAGGGAATTGAAATTTTGCCAATGTTTATGAAAGCTAATATTCGATACAAAGTTCGTTGAGTCGAGTTTTTACTTTTCTACAAGCAAAGCTAATATCCCTGAATGGTCAACAATCCCAATCAATTCTCATCACAATAAATACACCTAAACACATTACTCACCACTTTGTCAATGAAAGATAAACACTAAAATGATAATGAATCTTAATGTAATTTGTGATATAATTTTGTCTACTCCTAAGCATTAAAACTGAGCGCATTATTAGGATAACATTACCGTCGAAAGAGCTTTGTGCATAAAGAAAAGAGGCACATCAAGATTTTCAATCCAGTGTCAAGATAAGAAGAAAAGAAGCAGGAGCAAACTAACACGAAGGTTCAGTTGTTTGGTTGCTATCCGAGATAAACTGGCAAGCATATTAAAATAGGTAACTATCATCACATCATGAAGGGCATCACATCATCTAGCTTAGTAAGAAGCATGTTCAAGAGTACCAGATGAGTCAGCTCATAATGAAGCACGTGTCTAGACATTTCCTTTAATAGGGTTAGTCAGCCCAATATGGGCACTTTCCCGAAAAAACCTGTCCTCAATGGTCAGCTCATAAGGGCACCTTTTGAGACAGTTCTATTTTAGGTTAGTCAGCTCTTGGGGCACTTTCCTAAAAGTCAATCCAAGGGTTAGTCAGCCCAATATGGGCACTTTCCCAAAAAAACCTATTCTCAAGGTCAGCTCATAAGGGCACCTTTTGAGACAGCTCTATTTTAGGTTAGTCAGCTCTTGGGGCACTTTCCTAAAAATCAATCCTAGGGTTAGTCAGCCCAATATGGGCACTTTCCCGAAAAAACCTGTTCTCAAGGTCAGCTCATAAGGGCACCTTTTGAGACAGTTCTATTTTAGGTTAGTCAACTCTTGAGGCACTTTCCTAAAAATCAATCCAAGGGTTAGTCAGACCAATATGGGCACTTTCCCGAAAAAACCTGTCCTCAATGGTCAGCTCATAAAGGCACCTTTTGAGACAGTTCTATTTTAGGTTAGTCAGCTCTTGGGGCAATTTCCTAAAAGTCAATCCAAGGGTTAGTCAGCCCAATATGGGCACTTTCCCGAAAAAAAAACTGTTCTCAGGGTCAGCTCATAAGGGCACCTTTTGAGACAGTTCTATCTAAGGTTAGTCAGCCTAAGATGGGCACTTTCCTAAGAATTTTATCAAAGGTTAGTCAGCCCAATATGGGCACTTTCCCGAAAAAACCTGTCCTCAATGGTCAGCTCATAAGGGCACCTTTTGAGACAGTTTTATTTTAGGTTAGTCAGCTCTTGGGGCACTTTCCTAAAAGTCAATCCAAGGGTTAGTCAGCCCAATATGGGCACTTTCCGAAAAAAAACCTGTTCTCAGGATCAGCTCATAAGGGCACCTTTTGAGACAGTTCTATCTAAGGTTAGTCAGCCCAAGATGGGCACTTTCCTAAGAATTTTATCAAAGGTTAGTCAGCCCAAAATGGGCACTTTCCTAAAAATCCGTTCTCAAGGTCAGCTCATAAGGGCACCTTTTGAGACAGTTCTATTTTAGGTTAGTCAGCTCTTGGGGCACTTTCCTAAAAATCAATCCAAGGGTTAGTCAGCCCAATATGGGCACTTTCCCGAAAAAACCTGTTCTCAGGGTCAGCTCATAAGGGCACCTTTTGAGACAGTTCTATCTAAGGTTAGTCAGCCCAAGATGGGCACTTTCCTAAGAATTTTATCAAAGGTTAGTCAGTCCAATATGGGCACTTTCCTAAAAATCCGTTCTCAGGGTCAACTCATAAGGGCACCTTTTGAGACACTACCATAGGTTAGTCAGCCCAAGATGGGCACTTTCCTAAAATCTATTTTAAGGTTAGTCAGCCCAATATGGGCACTTTCCTAGATTTTCCCGATTAGTCAGCTCTTGGGGCACTTTTCGGAAACATCCTTCCCAAATAGTTGCTAGTCTAATAAGACGCTTCTGTCGATAGGTAGCCAGCTCATAAGGGCGCTTCCTAAGTAAATTTTCTTTCTAAGGTTGCAAGTCTGATAAGACGCTTCCTATCATCATTTCTCATACATTCCTACTCAACGCTTGAGATGTGTCCTGTCGTCAATTAGTTAGCCCATAAAGCACTTTTTGAAGAGGGAACATTACCTTGAATTGTTAGGAACATCTTCAACCGTAGGATTATCAGCTCTTGGGGCATTTTCCTACTAAAACCAAATTCAAGAGGTCAAAAATGGCGTCTTTTGTTTGTCTTTGTAGTTAAGTTTTTCAAACTTTACCACAAAGAGGGGCAGCTGTAAACACCCCATTTTTGCCCTAGGAGTCAATAATTTTCAATAATAATCAATTTTCAAATTTTCCTAATTTTTCCCTAATTTAGCATAAAATAATAAAAATGTTCAAAAAATAAAAATAAATAGGAAAACACTTCAATTTTGAAAAATGATTTCGGAAATAGCAATAATGAATAATAAACAATTTTTACAAATTTTTGAAATTTCAAAAAATACAAAAAAATAGAAAAAATTGCATTACATATATGCAATTTGCGAAATAAATAAAATCGCGGAAAGTGGGCTAGCCCAGCTGGTCCGAACCGTGGCAGCATCTGATTGGCTGGAAGAAACGCACGCGCCGGGCGCATGATCATCTCCTACCTCGAGCCCGAGATCGCCGGCAAAGAAAAAATTCGTATTTCGGCCATTTTGATTCGATTTTTTTGCACAAATCCAAAGATCTTTAACAAAAATAAGATAAACATTATCTAATTAAAATCAAATCGCAACAAATCGTTGGATGGGCACGAATCGGAGTTGGTTTTTCAACCGAAAATCCGATCAGCTTCAATCGGAGGAAATCCGAGCTTATCCAGCTCGGTTTCAAGCGCCTATAAATAGAGGAGGAGATGAGGAAGCAAGAGCAGAGATCAGAATTGCGAGAGAGAGAAAAGAGTGTAGATCGGAGGAAACCCGAAGTTGCGACCGCCGATCGGAGTTGAGCCACCGCAAGGAGACGTTCTGGGAGTAAACCGCCACCACCATCGGATTCAGCACCCTCAAGAAGCTAGGATTCGACACTTCACCCGCCGCAAAGGACCGCCGGAACGCCGTGAACGAGCTAACCCCGCTGCCGTGTCCGACCGATCCGATTCGACCCGATTCGACCCGACCGACCCGACCCGCGCACCGACCCGGATCCAGGTAAGTCGGATTTTCCGGATTTTTTTAATTTTTATTTAATTAATTTGTTTATCTATTTATTCTGAATTAATTAATTAATTAATTATTTTTTATTTAGTTATTTATTTATTTATTTATGTGTTATTTTTAATAGATAGGAAAATGTAGAAATTAGATTTTTCTAGAATTTAATAATGTAGAAAAATAATAAAATAATAATAAATAGATAAATAAAAAATAAATAATAAAATAATAAAAATATAGAAAAATAATAAAAAATTAGGAAAAATAAATCATAAAATTTTAGATGTTAAATAGGATAGATAATAAACAAAAATTCCCAAAAAATCACAAAAATTCTCAAAAATCAACAAAAATTCCCAAAAACCACAAAAATCCCCAAAAATCCTCAGAAATCACAAAAATAAAAAAAGAATCATAAAAAATCATAAAAAATCATAAAAATAAATAAACAAATAAATAAATAAGTTTTAGCACTTAGAGAAATCATTTTCATCAAATAAATCAAAATTGATGTTTTCCCTACAAAATCATTTTTCAAAAATGAAATCAAGCTTAGGCTTAGAGTTTTTTAGGAAAAATCCAAAAAATGGTAAGAACATAAATCGAAAGAAATTTCAAAATTAAAATTCACCAATACACTAAAGATTTTCAGAAAAGCGAACTACGGCTTGTTTGATCCTGAGTAGCAGGTATGTAGGCACCCATTCGGGTCAACCCATAAAATAAATGAAAAATCCTTTTTCTGAAATAAATTCAAAGACATAACAAAAATTAACAAAAACACAATGAAACACATTTCTAAAGATGAACAATTTTAGGAGATTAGGTGGTAACCGTATAGGTTTTAATAGGTTAGCCTCCGGACTTAGAAACTCTGGTTTTCCCTTTTTCTCTCTTCTCATAAAAACGAGAAGAAGGAATAACGACGACTAGTAGTCCAAATTAAGACTAATCTGCTCCTTTAGTCTTAATTCACTTTTTCCCAACAACAGTTGGGTGGCGACTCCAAAAATCAAACGAAATTCCTAACTCAAGTCGAGGATCTACATTAGATGAGCATAGGGTCTTGTCTAGATCGGATTAGGAATGGGAATTCAAAAATTAGACTCGACAATATATATATATATATATGAAATAAAGTAACTTTATGTTGCAATAGAAAGCGAATAGAAAAGCTTCATCACGACTTCTAAATGCTCAAGAGAAATTATATTTGATCTTATTGTAATGTCGTTGATACAAAGCCATGAGCATGACATGAAAAATAATAAAAATTTAAGAATCATGTATTTGGAAGACCAACGTGATGAATTTTTCAAGTTTTCATCGTGCTATTTAACTAATTTTTTTTCATTTGAGTCATAGTATTAGAATCATTAATGCAAACCCTAATCCCATCACAATGAAAATCTGTTGTCACATAATAGAATGGTCTTCCTTGACAATAGTGGCCTCAACACTAAGATTCTCTCTCATGACCATGGTGGTAGCTTCTCCATTTATACCAACCAACTCCGACCATGACATTATTTTACCTTGCCTAATTAATCAAAATAACATCGTCGCTATAATAGATATCAATCTAAAGACTATCACCATGCAATATAGATTAAGGTTAAACAAATATACTAATAAAAGAAATTTTAATTAGCAACAATTTGATTTCAATTTCGAACTAATAGCCGAAATGACCAGTTTCAATTAAGTATGGAAAATGTAACAAGAGAAAGAAGAAATAGAAACATATTTAAGTGAAGGAGGAAAAAACAAAAATTAAGGGAGAAGAAAGTTGAATTGTTAACGTTAATTACTATTATGGGCGTTTAAAGACACCTATTAGAAAACTAAATAAAAGATTTTTTACTCATTTTTGCATTTATTTTTCATAAAGAGTGTAACTGGAAATGTTAAAAGTTTTATTTATAAGCCTTTAAGTGTATTGAAATATCCATTAACGAGATCTAAATTATATTTAAAAAACATGAAAAAGGAAACTATATTTTAAAAGATCCTTTTTTTCCTAGTTGTTCTACTTCTTGTTCGTAGTGGCAATAATGAGGCATGTTATGGGCTATGCATAATGTGAAAGGAATCATTCTTTAGGAAGAAAAATAAACTGCTCCAACTCTAACTTTAAGAAGATTTGAATATGGTTGGCTAGCTAGAGGACGGGCAACACTCATAAATATATATATATATATATATATATTTGCAAATGTTGTACTCAACATAATTATTCCAAAAATAAGTTTCAAAGGCGCAACGTAATTTGCGACTTTAGTTTTACAAAAATTTACAAATCTGAAGGTGCACACTAAGTCTGTGCCTTTAGTATAATTTGTATTGAAGGACCTTGTTCACACTTTCAAGCAAATTGCTTAAAGGTATGAATAAGGTTCGCACCTTCAATGCAATTATATTAAAGAATATTTTTTAATCGTAATGGAATATTATAAACCTATACTACAAACTTATAAAAATTATTACAAAATAAAACTGCAAACTTATAAAAATTATTATAAAGTGGCACTGTAAATTTACACAGTATCTCAACATGTGATGTCCAATGCATATGAAAAAAAACTTGTACCAATAGTTTGTAATATAAATACGAATCTTCAATTCATGTGTTCATTTTTACATCTTTGAATTTTCTCTACAAGTTTCGTTCTTTTTTATAGTTTCAATTTTTTTTTTCCTAATTTTTGTTTTACACAGATTTAGCTTATTGAACCACATGTGTAGAAATATTTAGAAGACATTTTTCAACTTCTTCAACAAAACAAGATTTTGATATGTTTTTCTCAAGAAAAAATAAATTTTTTTTACTATTATATTACTTTGTATGAATGCATAAAAAAAATAAGTGTAATTATTTATACTCCACTATTTTTATTGAAGTACCAATAGTTATTAATTAATCATTAATTAGTTGTTAATATATCATTAATTAACATTAGCAAATGAATTAGTAAATTTTTTTGGTATTTTTCATAAATGAAATGTCTTAATTTGTAGTTGTGAAAAATGTTGTAAATGTAATCGTTAATGATAAAGTAATTAGTTCTTAATTAGTCATTATTTAATGACTAGAAAATTAATTAGGAAAAACCTTCCTATTGATTATAATGAATTATCTTTATGTGTTATTATAATGTATTTTTGTAAAAGTAGTTGCTAAATTAAGTTATTGGTAATTAACTATTAATTAGTAGTAAATAGTCGTTAATATGTAAGTAATTAATTATTAAATAACTAATTAGTAAAAAATTTAGTATTGATTGCAAATGTAAAATGTTTGTGTGTTTTTGTACAAGTAGTTATAAAATGAAGTTTTTGTTAATAAACTAGTAATTAAAGGTAATTAGTCGTTAATATATCATTAATTAATTATTATAAAATTAATTAATAAAAAATTTTGTGTTGATTGCAAATATAATATGTTTGTGTATTTTTTCACAAGTAGCTGTAAAATTAAGTTGTTAATTAACCATTACTTAACAGTAATTAATCGTTAACATATCATTAATTAATTGTTAGAAAATTAAGTAGTAAAAAATTTTGTATTGATTGTAAATGTAATATGTTTGTTTGTTATTGTAGAAGTTGTTGTAAAATTAAGTCATTGTTAATTAACCATTAACTAAAAGTAATTAGTCGTTAATATATCATTAACTACAATTAGTGAGAAATTTTGTATTAATTGTAAATGTAATATGTTTATGTTTGTGTGTTTTTCACGAAAATAGTTGTAAAATTAAGTTGTTATTAATTAATAGTAATTACTCATTGATATGTCATTAATTAATCGTTATAAAATTAATTACTAAAAAAATTTGGTATTGATTATACATGTAATATCTATGTCTATTATTGTAAAAGTAATTGTAAACTTTAGTTACTTTTAATTAACTAATAATTAGATAGTAAATAGTCATTAGTAAGTCATTAATTAATATTTTGATATTAATTGTAACATTTATTTATTTATTTTTACATAATAGATAGAGCATAGACCCTTCGATGCTTCAATCTTGATGTAGTAGGAGGAACATCGATCACAAACCACCTAAGACAGAGAGGTAAATGACCTTTCACTTGTTGATTAGTTTATATTGCATTACGAATAGTATAACATTTTACTTGTTATCATTATAAATCAATCAACCATCGCCATTCGACACTACGATTTGTCACTTTGTCATGACGAATGCACTGTCTCCCTCAATCCTCAAATGGAGCCATACCTGCATTTGGTAGGATTCAAAGGTGCCAACCATCTACCGTTCATTCCATTGGATTGGCACATGATTATAGCCTTGGTGGAGTAATGGAGGCTAGAGACACACACATTTCACATACTAATAGGGGAGTTTACTATCACCCTGTAGAATGTAGAGATCCAATTGAGACTCCCCATTGATGGTTAGGCAGTTACAAAGAGTAATTGCCTGGATTGGGGTGCGATATGTGAACAATTGTTGGGGGCGAGGCCGGAGCCTAGTAATAAGGGGGGCCACATTAGCATGACATGTCTGTGTGATATATTTTGATGCTCCTACATGATGCCAATGCAGAGAAAATCCATCGATATACGCATATGTACATAATGTAGCCGTTAGAGAGATTTATCTTTGTTGATAAATCCAATGCCTTCTTCCAGGCAATGTAGTTACCTCTGTTGGAACATTTTGAAATTGTTGGGACGTATAGTTGGGGTTTTGCATATTTGGCCTAGTTATATCACCAATGTTATGTCGTGCCATCACTCTTAGCACATAAGATTAAAGGGGTTACCATTCTCCAATAGGTGTGGGCCTAGGATGAATTTCCTCACCTAGTACCCTATAGCTGATATGAACTATATATAGAATCTAGCAATCCATTAGCGTTACATTGGAACACACAGAGTGACACCTAGTTTCACCCAACCCACATTGTCGATGCATATCGAGATATGTTCAACAGGTAGAACATGGCACAAGTATTTTGGTAAGCTATTTTTTTTTTCTTCCATTTCATTATATTGGTTGTTTATATTGAATATAATTTCCTATCCTTCAAGTGGAATGGGAGTCATATAATGGGAATATAATTAACCTTCTACCAAATTTTTGCAAAGGCAGCATGTACATTTGGGTGGCTCGGGTGCCACTAATATGTTTCCACATTGTCGAGTGGAATTTCTTCGATCGAGTGGCAAAGCAATTTGGTGGGTTCCAATATATCTCATAGCTAGTGAACACATAGCTAGAGCTCCATCAAATCGACCTTAGGGGGAGAATTGATGTTGATTGGCCAGTGTAGCATGTAGTGTATATACACATGGGGAAACAGCATGTCGATCAAGTGGTTCATGCGAAGGACCCTAGTGGTGTGCATGACGATTACATGTAGTGGTATAGATCGATCAACTAGCATATATTGGACGCATGAGGGCTGTTTTTTTATTTCTGGTAAGTACAACATCAACACTTCCTAAGTGAATAATTGCATGACTGTTTCTTATTAAATTTATGTTTTATTCTTACTTGTAAGGTGAAACGTTAAGATAAATTTACTTATCGTCAAATCTAGAATGACCGTTAAAATAGCTGCTTAGGGTCTTCATTTCATGTGTCGCCACAAAGGGGGTGTAACACTGTACCCACAAGTGCAACAGTAGAATACCGCGGAGGTGGAGGTGGTGGCATAACTAATTCCTTCGTGGATATGGACAGCAAGATATCGACAACCCTAAAACCGAGGTAAGACACAACATAATCCAATACAGGACCAACAGTTCCCAATGAATTTCAATGTGATGTAAGATAGCTTGGGGCCAATTTTCAACACATACAAGACACAACATTGTCATTCTGTAAGTGGTGCTACCTCAACACTACCATCTTTATAGAAGAAATGCTTTAGTAAACAACCTATGTATTAAGGTGAATCATCAAATCATCGTATAAAGTGGAATCTCGTGCTTCCCCGAGCATTCAACAATACTCCCTAACAACATCTAACATAGGAGTCTCAAGCTCTTCCTACTCCACATCCAAGGCCATATTAGGAACTAACAAACACATTTGCTTGGCTAGCTAGAAAATTCACTAGGGGAAGGAGATAAGATGGGATAGGAATTATAATTTGTTATTCGTTTCATATGTATATGTTCCATTTACAATATTGCAACTTTGGATATGTGAATTTTCATTTGCCCATTACACATATACATTATTATAACTTTGAGTATGTGAAAACAAATTAACAAATGTCTAAAGAAATTAACACTTAATAAAACTTCTAAATAAATTAAAAAAATATAAATATAAATGCAAAGGAATCATCAACATCCATGAAGGATTGGTACCCATCATTTACTATTATCGCATCGATGTGGATATGTTCTTCTATTATGCCCTTTCACTCGATAAAGTCCACATGTGATTTTATCTGGACACTCCCTAATGTCTATCTCTATGTGGTATCTTTTCTACCTCGGTTTTCCCTTCTTCTATTCGAAGTCTCTCCTTAAATGGAGTTATGGGAAGTGTACTGGCTCTTAATCCAACTCATCGCCTACAGGCATGAAGTGCATCTTATATGTTAGCTCACGATGCATCCACTTCGGGGTATAAAGTGCATCATATCGAGCCTCATTGAGGCAACTACTACATAGGCATGGGAGCATGGAATTGTGTATATTTGCCACTTTTGGCAATTGCATATGCTACGGCATAAAGTCAATAATGTGTGTTCGGCCCCTTCCACTTAACTTGCTTATGATGTAATAACTATTGGTGAGCACTTCGAAAAGTCTATCATGCTTGCTATAGTCGATGACCCTATGGTTGCTTGCTCGTGAACTCCATCCATCAATCTTTTCGTTGGCATATTTAGTGAAAATTTTACCCTTTGCCATATTCTTCAAGACCTTTGAATGCTTATTGACAAAGTACCTAAGCAATTATAGAACATATTCTTCACCAAAGCAATCATAGGTAACCCCTAAGCCCCCTTTAACACGGAATTGTAGCTTTCGACAATGTTAGAGGTCACATACTTAAACCGATAGCAATCGTTATGAGCCAAAGTCCAAATATCCAATGACAAATCATCAAACTAATCCAATGCATCAGGCTTAATGATCCCCACTTGCTCCATCACATAATTCAACTTGTGAGATTGTGCTTTCAACTCAGTATATGTAACTAACCTTTTGCATTGCATATTTTTATGTACTAAGTTGAAGTTACTTGCTAGGTGTTGTAGACAAAACCACCACAGCAACATGGAGGGCACCATCCATTGGCTTCTTCCTCAACTACTGACTTTATGCTCGCATGTTTATCTAATATGAGGTAAATAGTTTCATGACCTGTACAGTTGACGGCAACATATTCTTTTAATTTCCTAAAAAACTAACCCCATTGTCTCAACCGTTTCTTGATCTACGAAAGCAAATGCCAATGGAAGTATATGGTTGTTGTCATCAACACCACATGTAATTAGCAACTTGTGAGTGTAGTTCCTATACAGAAAAGTTACGTTAATGGTAACAATTGGTCTAAGGAATGTTCACACTATAATGTACGATCCAAGTGCCCAGAATACCCACTTTAGAGTAGATACCCTGAGGTAGTTGATCTGCTCCAACCTCAATTAATTTATGTCCTGAGATTTGTACTTTTTATCGCATTTAGAAGCTTAGGGAGTTTATCATAAGACTTTTTCCAATTCCCATACACATTCTTTATAGCCTATTTCTTCCCCTCCAAAACCCATTTTCTACTGATCTTGTAGCTAAATTCCTGCTTGACAATAGAAGCCAGCTCCATTACCTTCATATCATATTATCTCTAGCAAAATTTACAAATACGCTAACAAGATGTAACTCCCTGAAACCTGAGCTACACTATTGCCCGCTACATGTCCTTATCTCATAAGAACATGTTAAGGCTCTAAACAACTCCAATACATTTTAACCTATAAATCTTATAATAAAAGCATTCTATATAACCTCAAAATTCAAATAATAACTTAAACCATAAAGAACATTTAACGCAACAGAAGTCTTTAAACACCAAATTAACATCCTTAACAAATACTATCTATTACAATTAAACATCAAAAATTTTCCTAAAGCTTAATCACCATAATAATAATGGTACTCTTCATCTTCCTCTCTTTGTGGTTCACCTAAACCCAAGTCATCTTTTGGGTTTTCATCTCTCTCAACACTTGCATCTAAAAATGGTTCCCCAAAGGGTGAGCTAATGCCCAGTATGTATAACACAAACACATACGCATGAACAAACATAAACGAGTATCACACACATCATGTAGAACTTAAACACAGTTAATCATTTCCTAATATAATTTATGTCTACAAGCAAACAATAGGTACACTTAACACATTAGAGCATGACTTAGTGATGGGAATTACCACTATGGACCCCGTACCTATGATCCCTTATTACTTAAACTTTCTCCCTAGGGATCTGCCACTACGGGCCCCTAGGCCAAGCCAAGCACATACAACATATCACTTAAACACTTAAACCGAGTCGTTCACTTAATCAATTTCAAATACATGTACTAACTTAAACAAACACAGAACAGCACATAAGTTACACATACCTTAGATCTTAGCCTTAAGCACTTCTCGGTCTTGGACTTAATCTAATTGGGAATCTATACACATTAACATACTCTTCTTAATATTCAATCTAAGATCAATATTATTCTTAATCTCCTTAATCCTATTCATTTAATTTCTCTAAGGCCTTACTAGTTATCTAAGTTGCGTAGAAATTAGTTTAAATTGAAGTTAAACAAATATATAATCATGTTATACTTTATTCAACACGGTCATGTTGGGGACCGTGTTGCTCAGCATAGGTTGAAGCATGACTGTGTTAATGGTTGTGTATCTTTCGGTGTATAACTAGGCTTCAACACGGTTGGAACACGACCGTTTTAGGAGGTCGTGCTACTTTTAACTTAACACGATCGTGTTGGAAGGCCATGTATCTCTCGGTTCATCTTTCACACTCAACACAATCTAAACATAACTATGTTGGAAGGTCGTGTTGCCCTTAACTCAACATAGTCAAAACACGACTGTGTTGGAAGGCTGTGTATCTCTCGGTACACCTTTCTATTTCAACACGGTCGAAACACAGTGGTGTTGGGAGATTGTGTTACCCTCGGTAATCTCCACTAACCCTCATTCTCTTACTTCAATTCCTCCTAAACCTAATCCTTTCTATTCCTAAACTTAATTATATCTCTAAAATTTGGAATTATAAATAAATTATACAAATTAGAATACTCACTTCAATTCCACAAATTGCAAATCTCAGATTCGTCGATTCTCGTTCTCCTATCGTCCTTGTTTAAACTTCGTGTTCTACATGAGCAAGCTATTCGCATAAATTCCGAATTCCATAATCCTAATTCACATTTCTTACAACATCCTTACCTCCAGTTCTTTGAAATTAAACCTCTCCGGTTTCCTTTCGCCTTAGGTTCTTTTATAGGGTTCCTTCTCCTTTTCTCTTGTTATATGGTTGTAAAGTGTCTAAGTGCTAAAAGAAAAAACACCTTAGGTTTTTTTTTTTTTTTATAGTTTGACCAAGAAAAGACGAATTTGCCCTTGTCCCATTATCCTATTTACAACATTGCCATTTATTAAGTATATATATATATATATAAGATAAAAGGTAAAAAAAAAATGTATATTAAATTCTTCCTCCCTTATTAAAACTTTTGTCCTCGAAAGTTACCTGGATTTGGGAAGAGTTCTAGATGCTTTCTTTTCATTTCTTCTTCTAACTCTCATGTCACTTCCCTTTCCGTTTAGTTTATCCATTGCATTTTAACATAAGGGATTGTTCACCGTCTTAGCATTTGTTCCTTAGTGTCAAAAATCCTTATTGGCCTTTCCAAAGACATCAAATTTTGCTACACATTTAGTGGTTCTAAGACCACTATCTGATCCAGGTCGAGTACGTACTTCATCAACATGGATACGTGGAACACATCATGTATCTCGGCCAAATTTGGTGGAAGGGCTAATTTGTAAGCCATTGTGCCTATTCTCTCCAATATCTCAAATGGGCCTATATACCTTGGGTTTAGCTTTCCCCTCAACCTAAATCTAATCACTCCTTTTGTTGGAGAAATCCTCAATAATACCCTATCTCCCACTTAAAATTCTAAAGGACGCCTTCTCTTATCTGCATTACTCTTTTGTAGAGACTAGGTCATCTGTATTCTCTACTTGATTAGTTTTACCTTGTCAACTGCTTCTTGCACTAACTCCGGCCCCATCAACTGTCTTTCTCCCACTTTCATCCCAATGTAGTGGAGATTTGTACCTTCTTCCATAAAGAGCTTCATACGGTGCCATCTGAATAGTTGCCTGTTAACTATTATTATAGGCAAACTCCGTTAGAGGTATATGCTCATTCCAATTCCCTCTAAAGTCTAGTGCGCACGCCCTGAGAAAATCTTCTAGTACTTATATAGTCCTTTCATAATGATCATTTTTCTATAGGTGGAATGATGTACTAAACTGCAGTTTGGTGCCCAATGCCTTATGTAGGCTATTCCGAAATCTACTCACAAACCTTGTGTCTCTATCAGAAGTGACTGTCACTGGCACTCTATGTAGTCTGACTATCTCCTGTATGTATATCTGAGCTAGTTTCTCTAATTTGTATCCTATTCTGATAGGTACGAAATGAGCAGACTTGGTCAATCTGTTTACTATGACCAAACTGCATCCTGCTTCTCCCTAATATTCGAGAGGGCTGTAACAAAATCTATTGTCACATGCTCCCATTTCCACTTCGGTACTGGAAGAGGTTGTAATTCTCCAACTAGTCTCTGGTGTTCTATTCTGATCTACTGACATGTAAGGTATTTGGCTACATATTCTGCTATTTCTCTCTTCAAGTTTCTCCACCAATAACAGCTCTTTACATCCTTGTACATTTTGGTACTCCTAGGATGTATTGTGTAGGCAGAGTGATGCACCTCTTTCATTATATCTCTCTTCAATTCTACATCCATCGGCACACATAGTCTCGTTTTGTACCTCAAGGTCCCTTTATCATCTAAGTTGAATTCCGGTGCCTTGCCTTGTTCCATTCTACTCTTGAGCTCTTAAATGTCCTTATCTTCCATCTGACCTGATTTAATTTTGTCCACAATGGTTAGCTGAATCCTTAAAGTAGCCATTTTTGCTCTCACTTCTTGTGTTAAGACTTCTAGCTCCATTTTGCGCATGTCTTCCAATAACTCTTTCTATGAAGTGATGAGAATGGCTACATTGCCCTGTTTCATTCTACTAAGGGCACCCGCCACCACATTGGCTTTTCCTGGATGATATTATATTTCCAGATCATAGTCTTTAATTAACTCCAACCATCTTCTCTATCTCATGTTTAGCTCTTTCTGTGTAAATATGTACTTCAGGCTTCTATGGTCAGTGAAGATTTTGTACCTTTCTCCATATAAGTAATGTCTCCATAGTTTCAAAGCTAACACTACAGCTGCCAATTCCAAGTCGTGAGTTGGGTAGTTCTTTTCATATAGCTTCAATTGTCTAGATGCATATGCTATTACTTGCCCACCTTGCATCAATACACACCCCAACCCTTAAATTGAGGCATTGCTACACATTGTAAACTCTTCTCCACTCTTGGGCAAAGTCAAAATTGATGCCTTCACTAGTTTCTCTTTAAGCATCTAAAAGCTGACTTCACATCTGTCATTCCATTCGAACTTCACATTCTTCTTTGTTAGTTTGGTAAGATGAGTTGCTATTTTAGAAAACCCTTCAACAAATCTCTTGTAGTAGCCTGCTAGACCTAGGAAGCTTCTTACCTTTGTAACTATCTTCGGTCTTTGCCAGTCTACTATTGTCTCACCTTTTCTGGGTCCATAGATATACCTTCCCTATTAACCACATGGCCCAAGAAGGCTACTTGTTCCAACCAAAATTCACATTTACTGAATTTGGCATACAACTTCTCATCTTATAACCTGCCCAATACTAGTATTAAGTACTCTTCATGCTCTTCAGTACTTTTAGAGTATATCAAGATATAGTCTATATGATTACAAACTTATCTAGAAAATCTCTTAATACTCTATTCATTAAATCCATGAATGCAGTTGGTTCATTCGTTAGTCCAAAGGGCATCACTAGAAATTCATAGCATCCATATCTAGTCCTAAATGTTGTTTTCTAAATGTCCTCTTCTCTAATTTTGAGTTGATGATAACCTGATCTCAAGTCTACTTTGGAGAACACCTAAGCTCCTTGCAACTGGTCAAATAGGTCATCTATCCTGGGAAGAGGATATTTATTCTTTATAGTGACCTTGTTTAATTCCCTATAGTCTATATAAAGCCTCATGCTTCCATCTTTCTTCTTTACAAACAGGACTGGTGCACCCCAAAGAGAGACACCGGGTCTTATAAAGCCATTGTCTTGTAACTCCTATAATTGTTTCCTTAATTCTTCCAATTCCACTAGTATTATTCTATAGACTGGTTTTGATATAGGTATTGTACCAAATACCAAGTCTATGTTAAATTCTATCTCCCTAGCTGGGGGTAAACTAAGAAGATTTTCTTGGAACACATCAAGAAATTCCCTCACTATCTGTACTTCTTCTATCCTAACTTCTTCACTAGCTTCAATAGATATGGTTGCCAATATACTTTTTCCCCACATCTCATAGGTAGGCAATCTAACGAGTCTCTACACTTCTAGCTTGTATTCAAAATATCCATTTGTAGATATATTAAACCGTACCACCATGTTGTGGCAGTCAATGGTGGCATGATATTTTGATAGCCAGTTAACGCCCAAAATAATGTCAAACTCTATCATTTCTAATACTAGGAGGTCTACTGGCATTACCTTACCATGTATTTCTATTTTCACTCCTTTACATATCCTACTTATCCTTCCTCCTACTCCTAAAGGAGTACTAACAACCAAGCAGTCATTCATAATTTCAACATCCAAAGCACATGCACAGATAAAATTCTCAAACACACAGGACATCAACGCACCGATATTGAATTGTACATATACATTACAGGAGCATACTGAAAGCATACTTATAATGTTTTCTACATCTGAGACATCCCGGTGTTGCTGCTGATGAATGGCAAATACCTTTGTGGGAACTCTTTGTCTAAGACCTCCTGCTTATAGTCTACTTCCCTATCCTCTCACTGGAGGTCTAGCTGCCTGTTGAACTAACCTTGCTTGATTTCTGATCTATCTTTGAGGACAATTAACTGCCTTGTATCCCCTCTGGTTGCACAGATGATAGAAGATTAGGGGAACTAATGGGTTCATTTGCATTCCTATTTTATGGGACAATGGGCACTTGGTGTTGTTGTACTAGTAGTCCCACCAAGTGGTTCACAATATGCAATAGCTGAACTGTCTCTTCAGCCATCTAACCTCTTTCCCCTTGTTATTGTGGGTACCGTGTTTCCTTCTCATTAAGGTTATCATGTCTAGCACCCCTTCCAGCTCCTAATCTAGTAATTCTTCTTAGAGGCATTCTATTCTAGAAGAGACAACCAGATCTACTTATGTTAGTATCATTCAGGGTTAGTTTCATAGTGTGTAAGTATATACACATATACCATACACAAAGGGTCTATTCATATATAATGCTTAGTAGTTAGAAGAATACAAGTAAAGTAATAATACAAGAAAATAATTACATAATTAAATAAGCGTCCCATATTTTACCCACTCTCTTCATGTCTAATTATCTTACAAACATAGTGCTTAATCCTTCTAAAGATCATATCTTAGACTCTATTGTTTAAAACTTATGTCTATTGATCATCACTTAGTATTAAGGATCATTACCTAAGCTCTTCAGGATCAACAACCTATGCTCTATAGATCAAAACTTAATTCATAAGGATCATGAACCTATTCTCTATAGATTCAAACTTAAGTCGGTAAGGATCATAAAGCCTAGAGCTCTTATACCACCTAAGTTGTAATGCCTTGAAACCTGGGTCGTGCTATTACTCGCTACGTATCCTTATCTCACAAAAACACGTTAAGGCTCTAAACAACTCTGATACATTTTAACTTGTAACTTTTATAATAAAAGTATTCTATATAACCTCAAAATTGAAATAATAACTTGAACCATAACGAATGTTTAACTCAGCGGAAGTCTTTAAACACCAAAATAACATCCTCAATAGATATTATGATGAGGATCAGCTAGCATCACAAAGGAAGGAACCAAAATCTCATGATTCATTACATGGTATTGGAGGCTTGATGACCCGAGCTAGAGATAAAAGGATGAATGAAGCTCTACAAGGACTAGTCATGGACTTGCAAGCCCGAGAATCAAGCTACACAGAAGGAAAACAAACATGTGTCAACTTGATTCACATGACCATGGAAAGATGAAATATTTTAGGAATATTATATATTTGTGTAGACAACACATTAGAAGATACATTCGGTTTTGTTATTTTTTGTTAGTTTGTTTTCCATGTTATTTAGTTGCCTACTTGGTGACACAAGAATAAGGACAGAATAGGTAACTTAGGATTTCCATATTGTGTTAGGTTTTTTCCATATTGTATTCATGTGCTATATATACCGTGCTAAAGGCCGGCTAAGAGACAACTTTGATATATGAAAACATCTTTTTTTGTGAGATACGAAATACCTCTTTTTGTTCATTTGCAAAAGAACTTTTCCATAAGATTCTTAACCGAATTACTAGGAATAACTTTTGATGACTTAGGTTACAGTCAACGGGTTTGATTGGGGTCTAGTTACGCATCACTTATTTAAGATGATCCTCGGGGTAATTGAAACCAACTAGCATCGTTGGGGTTCTAGGTTTAACATACATAGGGTTACATGCATCATTTGGTATCAGAGCTTGTATCAAGTAAATTATATCCTTTTCTTTAATTTGTCTATTGTTCTTTTCCATAGTCGTCTGTTATTCTTTTCCATATTCATATTTGAAAAAAAAATCGTATAAAAAAAAATCTGTTGTTCTTTTACATACTCGTCTATTGTTCTTTTCCATATTCATATCTGAAAAAAAATTCTTATAAAAAAAATTCTATTCTTTTCCATATTCGTCTATTGTTTTTTTCCATATTCATAGACATAAGTCATATATATATATATATATATATATATATGTATGTATAAACAAATTTCATACTTGTTCGATCATTACAATCCATTAGGGCCGACGGTATTTAGGTTTTCTTGAACGATCAATTGTGTTCAATTCATAGCTTATCTACCAAAAAAAAAAATCAAATTCGGTTGCAAAAGAAAGAATCAAGAACCGAAATTCAAAAAAAAAAAAAGGAATCAAATTTGGTTGCAAAAGAAAAAATCAAGAACCGAAATTCCAAAAAAAAAAAAAGGAATTCGGCCTTGAAAGAATTACAATTGCCAAAATCACAAGATAACTTCTTGAATTGTCAATTACATAATTAGTTGAGTCAATTCACTTTCCATATCAATTGTTTCCAATTCCAACCGTGATAGACGCTTTGTGATTTATAAATTGTGCGTCTAAAAATTACATTCCATAATCATTCATTGTGTTTCAGTACAAATTATATCTGTTTGTGTTTGATTGCATATCTATTCAATGGTGAATCTTTTCCATATCAATTAGATTGTGTAGTTAGTCTTCCTTCATTCACATGACTTAAGCCGATAGTAATCATTAGTGTTGACTTAGTAATTTGAGTTTAGGAGTTCCAAATTGAGTTCCTAGCAAAGACCAGAAAAATGTCATTTTTGGCCGACAGACTAAGTGGATAACGACCTAATTGGTTGGTTATCTGGAACTTGGTTCTAGTAGGAAAAAGCTCCATGAGCTAATAATCCTACGAATGTTTTGTGATGATTAATACTGCTTAGGAAATGATCTCAAACAATCTAACAACCTAAAGTAATATACCATCTAGAAAAGGGTTCTATGAGCTAACTAATTGACGATAGGAAACATCTCAAAAATTGTCCAAGAGTGTGTTATTGTGAGTGGAATAACTGATAACAGGAAGCGTCCTATCGAACTAGTGACCGTAAAGAAGAGATTGTCCAAGGAAGCACTCTTATGAGCTAGCCACTTACCAATAAAAGCGCCTGGCTAGACCAGCGATTATTAAAGAAGAAATGTTCTGGAGGAGTGCTTTCATGAGCTGACTCATCAATATCAGGAAGTGTCTTATAGGACTAATAACCTTAAAAGGGATAATCTAGAGAAGTGCTCCTATGAGCTGACTAATCACTAGATTATCTTAGAAAAGTGCTCTCATGAGCTGACTAATCAATTATCTAGAAAAGTGCTCTTATGAGCTGACTAATCAGTTATCTGGAGAAATGCTCCTATGAGCTAACTAATCGATAAATTATCTAGAACAGTGCTCCTATGAGCTAACTAAACGATAAATTGTCTAGGAAAGTGCTCCTATGAGCTAACTAATCGATAATGAGGAAGCGTCTTATTCAGACTTGCAACTATAAGGATTATCTAGAAAAGTGCTCTTATGAGCTAATTAATCAATAATTAGGAAGCGTCTTATTCAGACTTGCAACCACAAGGATTATATAGAAAAGTGCTCTTATGAGCTGACTAATCGATAATAGGAAGTGTCTCATTTAGACTTACGACCCTAAACAGGAATTATCTAGAAAAGTGCTCTTGTGAGTTGACTAATTGATAAATTATGAAGCATCTCTTTAGACTTGTGACCATAAGAGAGGATATCTTAGGAAAGTGCCCCATTGTGGGCTGATTAACCGATAGCGAGAAGCGTCTCCTTGGACTTATAACCCTGAAGAATAAGTATCTCGGAAGGTGCCCCTATGGGCTAACCCAGAGAGTGGATGTTTAGGAAAGTACCCCATTGTAGGCTGACTTTAAGAACGTATAACTAAGAAAGTGCCCCATTGTAGGCTGACTTTAAGAAAGAATATCCAGGAAAGTGCCCTATTATGAGCTATCTTACCTAATATTTCTGAAAACACTTCTAGCGAACTGGTTAAATGTTTGATAAGAGATGTCTTTTAGACTGCTTATCTTAGAATATGTGATTCATGATGAATGATGGTTATTTACTCTAAAATGCTTACCGATTTATCACGAATAGCAACCAAACAACCGAATCTTCGTGTTAGTTTGCTCCTTTTTTGCTTACTCTTGCTTCAAAGTAAGGCTGAGAGCCTTCATGTACTTTCTTTCTTGTGAGCATGACTCTTGTGATTGTGGTGTTATCTTATTAATGCACCAAGTTTAATGCTAAAAAAATAGGTAGAATTATATCACAAAATCTATTGAGATTTATTATCACTTCAATGTTCATTATTCATGGTGAGGCAATGGGTAGTATGTGTTTATGAAATTTTGTTTAATGGGAATTGGGTAAAGTAATCGACCATTCAGAGACATTAAATTTTCTTGTAGAAGGAATGAAAACTAAACTCAACGAATTTTATACTGAATATTGGCATTTGTGAACCTTGGCAAAATTTCAATTTTCTTACTTAAGGATAGTACATCTTAACAGTATCCATATTAATGGGGTCTTTTAATTATGGACTATCCATTTGGGTTAATATTAAAGCCCCTCTTGATAATACTTTTTTTACAACATATGGACCCATGTAATTTGGGGTAAACTTCCCTCTTGAATCTTGAGCATTTGGGATAACTTTCTTTAGTACCAGATCTCCTTCTTTAAAACATCAAGGTCTCATTTTCTAGTTGAATGCTCGGGCTATTCTTTGTTGGTAGCACTAACCATGACATAACGCAATGAGTCTTTTTTTGTTGATCTAATTCAACGGATCAAGCCTCTTCTTTACCTAGTTTGACTCATCTAACTGCGCTTCTGATAGGATCCTGAAGGATGGTATTTCGACTTCAATTGGTATAACTGCCTTAATACCATATACTAGAGAATATGGGGTAACTCCGATAGATTTTCAAATTGAGGTTCTATAAGCCATGAAGGCGAATGGTAGCATCTCATGCCAGTCTTTGTAATTGATTGTCATTTTCTCGATAATTCTCTTGATGTTCTTGTTGGCTGCTTCCACTGCCCCATTCATCTGAGGACGGTATGGAGTCGAATTTTTGTGGTTTATATGGAAGTGTTAACACAAATCTATCATCAACTTGTTGTTGAGGTTGGTGTCTTTATTAGTGATGATTGATTCAGGAACTCCATAGCGGGCTATTATGTCCCTCTTTAGGAATCAAACTATTACCCCTTTATGACACTAGCGTATGATGAAGCTTCTACCTACTTGGTGAAGTAATTAATGGCTACCAGTATGAATCTGTGACCATTGGATGCTTTAGGAGTGATTAGCCTAATGATGTCGATTCCTCACATGGAGAAAGGCCATGGTGCAGACAACGAATGAAGCTCTTTAGTCAGGGCATTTATTCAATTTGCATAAACTTGACACAAGTGACAGTGCTTGACATATGTGATGCTGTCTGATTTCATTGTTAACTAATAATAGTCCATTCTCATAATTTTTCGACCCAGCATGTAGCTGTTCATATGAGGTCCACATACTCCTTCATGCACTTCTTTCATTAGTTCACTTGCCTCTTTTTTATCCATGCATCTTAGTAATGTGGTGTTAAGTGATCTTCTATAAAGTACAGGCCCATTTAGTAAGAAATGACTTGCTAATCTTCTAAGTGTTCTTTGGTCATTTTTGCTAGCCATTTTAGGGTATTTGCTTTCTTGGAGAAAAGTCTTGATATCGTAATGCCAGGGCTTATCATCTTGTGCTTTCTCGATTATCAAATAGTAGGTAGGCTGATTTTCAATTTCTATTTTCAGTGGTTGGACTTTGGCTCCCCCTATTATCTGCATCATAGAGGCTAACGTAGCGAGGGCATCTACAAACTAATTTTGAGTCCTCATGATGTATGTGAATGTGACTGCTTCGAACTCATCGATTAGCTTTGTCAAATGTTGATGATATGGTACCAATTTAAGGTCTTTAGTTTTGTATTCCCCCTGTGTTTGTAATATGATAAGTGAAGAATCTCCGTATACTTCTAATTCATGGATTTCCAAGTGGCAAGCCATTTTGAGGCCAAGGATACATACTTCATACTCTACGATATTATTAGTATATGGGAATGTGAGTCTCGTCACTAAAGGGAATTGTGTTCCTTGTGGTGATATTAGCACTACCCTGATCCCACACCCAAATACATTAGTAGCTCCATCAAAGAACATCTTCCATTTAGGGCTTTGTTCTATCCAGTAGTCTCCTGTTGGTTCGCCCTCTACTGTTAATATATCTTCATTAGGGAATTGAGTTTGTGATTCTCGAAGATCTCCCTCAATTGGGTGTTCTGCCAACTGATCAGCTAAAGATTGCCCTTTTATCAAATTTTAAATTAAATATGTGATATCAAATTCTAATAAGAGCATTTGCCATTTGGAGATTCTCCCTAACAAAACGGGCTTCTCTACCAAGTACTTTAGGGGATCATGTCTTGTCAGCAACTCAATAGGGTAGTAAAAGGTGTACTGCCTTAACCAGTGCATGACCTAAATCAAAGCACAACAAGTCCTTTCTATTTTAGAGCACCTCTGTTCCCCATCCGTGAAATTCTTGCTTGGATAGTATATGGAATGTTCCCTTCCTTCTTCATCTTTTTACCCCAACACACACCCCATGGATTCAGGGAGTATCGTAGGGTATAAGAATAAGGGCTTTCCTTGTTTTGGAACTATCAAGACTGGGGGATTGGTGAGATAGTCTTTGATCGTTCTGAATGCTTATTCGCATTCATCATCCCATTCTACCATAGCATTCTTTTTCAGTAGACAGAATAGTGGACGACATTTATTTGTGAGCTGTGAGATAAAACGAGCTATGTAATTCAATCTTCCCAATAGACCTCTTACCTCCTTGATAGTGCGTGGAGAGGGTAGTTCCAATATAGACTTTATCTTGTCGGGATCAATTTTAATACCTTCTCGGCTTATAACAAACCCTAACAGCATGCTTGTTGTGACCCCAAAAGTACGCTTTTTCAGGATTTAACTTGAGCTGAAACTTTCTCAACCGCTTAACAATTTCTTCAGGATAACAGCATGGCTTTCTTCTCCCTTAGACTTGGCTATCATATCGTCAATGTATACTTTAACTTCTCGATGCATCATGTCATGAAGTATCGCGACCATGGCTCTCTGATATGTTGCCCCGGCATTCTTTAAACCAAAGGGCATAACTTTGTAACAGAAAGCTCCCCATGTTATGATAAAGGTTGTTTTAGTTTTATCTTTTTTCAGCCATGTTTATCTGATTATATCCTGACAAACCATCCATAAATGAAAAGAGATGATTCCCTGTAGTATTATCTACCAAGACGTCAATGTGAGGTAGAGGGAAATTGTCTTTAGGCGTAGCTTGATTTAAGTCTCAAAAGTCAACACACACTCGCACTTTCCCATTCTTCTTTAGAACGGAGACTATATTTGCTACCCATTTTGGGTAGTTTGATATCTCAATAAACCCCACCTTTAGTAGTTTTTTTACTTTCTCTTTGATCTTTAGTAAGATGTCGGGCCTAAATCTTCTCAATTTTTATTTTTTAGGTTTGATATCTTCTCTCGTGGGAAGTTTATGAACTACTATTAACTGGTCAAGTCTTGGCATGTCGCCATATGACCAAACGAATACATCCACATATTCAGTTAACAGCTTAGTTATCTCATGCTTTTGCTCGTCACTCAAATTGACCCCAATCTTAACGTTTTTAGGTTCCTTGATGCTTCCTAGATTTACTGTCTCCATCAGCTCATTGATTAAGATTTTACTTTGTTCATGTTGTTGCCAATTTTCTTGTATTATTTTGTGGTCAAAGACATCACTTCCAACGGCTGACCAAGTAGTGTTGGAAACGATATCGATATTTTCATTACTTACCTGCGCGAAATGTCCTTGATGTTTGACAGTAGGGAATCTGTAGGGAAAGTGGAGTGAGAACGTATATATATAAGTAAAAGAAATTAACTGCAATTTATTGAATTTTGAAGAATAATAGTCACAATGGAAATTTGTTTAATGATTGTTCCCTATCCTTGAGTTAACCTAGTGCTATTAACAGGATAACAGAACTAATTGTTAAGAGCCGGATGCTGATTGGATGTGCGAGAGGCTGAGCCCACATTGTTGACATCGGTTTGGCTTATCCCTGGCTCTTGAACGTTAGTCGCCTACATGAAAGATTACTGAAGGGGTGGAAAATGCATCTAGGTATCACTTAGCTTCTCTTTCCTTCTGCTTCTGATACCTCTTGCTTGTGCTTCTTCTTGGGATGTAGGAACATACCCTAGTCCAAACGTCCCTTGTTGTTCCTCCTTGAACTACTAGCCTTCCTTGCTTGTTACCATATTTACTTCGTTGAATATTTGGAGCCCCAAGTCTTTAGAATCGTCTTCCCCGATGTAGGGTATAGCGGTTTCTTTATAGATAACAGTCATGTTCTCTTAGTATGGTGATGATCTATCTATTTGCTATGAACTTGACCTTCTGATGTAGACTAGAGGCTATGGCTCCGGCAGTATGTATCCATGGCCTTCCCAATAGTAGATTGAAAGACCTTAGAATGTTGAGGACTTAGAAAGATATGTGGAACACATGTGGAGTAATCTCCACTGACAAGCTGATTTCCCCCACTATCTCTCTCTTAGACCCATCAAAGGCCTTAACTACTATCGAGCTTGGCTTGATGTTGCTCACATCAACCCCCAGTAGTTCAAGGGTGGCCAAAGGGCATACGTTGAGGGAAGATCCATTGTTTATGAGTACTCTGGAGACAATTGTGTCATTACATTTTACCACTATAAACAGTGGTTTTGTATGTTAGTCTCCATCTTCTCCTAGCTCTTCGGGAGATAAAGATATTTGATTCATGGTGAAGATTGAATCTGCCACATGGCTTAATTTCTCTATTGCGATGCCTTCTAGTACCTTAACCTATTTGAGTACTCTGAAGAGTGCTTCCCTATGAGGTTCAGATGTTGTGAGAAGGCCCATAAGTGATATCTAGGCTAACACTTTATTAAGTTGTTCCATGATTTTGTATTCACTCGCCTTGATCATTTTCGTGAATGCAGAGAGCCCCTCTTCTTCCTCTTTCTCTACCACGGTATTAGGCTCTTCAATTGAGATCTTGTACTTAGGGCCGTAAATCCTCCTAGAACGAGTGATTCCTCCTATGATGGGAGGCCTTTCCTGATCGAGGGCCTGATAGTCAAATGGTGCCACCTTATACCTCTCTGAGGGTATTGGGACATTAAATACATATCTCTTCTTCGGGATTTACACCTCAGTAACCTGTCCTCGTAGCACTTTATGACTATCAGCTTGGGGTCTGATTTGATCATGTTTATGGACTCCTCCTTTTCCTTCAGCGGGTTGTCTTCTTTCTCAAATTCAGGCCCCCATCTACTAGGTGGCCCATACTCAGTTGGGGTGAAAGACTAATTCCCTAGATACTCGAACCTCTCGTATGATTCGCTTAAGGTACCGATTGTTGGGTCTCCGGCTAACCACCTCTTCTTGATCTATGATTTGGGGGTTTTTTCTAAGACTCGGCACGAACGGCTTTTCTACTGCATTGTTACCTTCGTCTGTTTTGGGGACTCTTTTGATTTAGAGTTTGGCTCTTTGAATGTAATTATATTGATGATAGGCTTGTGGTTAGGTAGTGGGTTAGTGTTGACGTTAGGCGATGGTGCATTGACAAAGTCTAACTGCACTATTTCGATGTCAATTTGGTCTTGTATTTTGTTTCGATACCTCCAACATCTATTTGTGGAATGCCCCTCTTGTCCCATGTGGTAATCGCATTTAAGGCTCAGGTCAAAATTTCTTAGCTTGTACTGATCACTGGGAATCTCAAAGCTGATCAAATTATTTGCACGTAATCTCATAAAGACCTGGCTAAGCGGGATCAATATTGGAGTGAATTGTCTTGTGACCCTAGTAGCTTAGGTGTGATTCATTGGTGATTGCTGGATTGAGGCATTTATGGTCTGAAATGTTATACAGGACCTAACCCTATCAACTCTACCGGAATTAACCATACTGACGGTGGATTCCTTGGCTTTATTACCTCCCATGGGCCTTTGAGATGATGCAACTCTAGGATGGTTAACTGTTTAGAGTCTCCCTGATGTAATGGCATTCTCGATTCGACACCCTGCTGCCACCACCTCTGCGAAACTAGATGACATCTGGCCTACTAGATGTGAGAAGTAAGTCTTCTCCAGAGTATTGACAAAGATGAATGTTAACTCTTTTTCAGAAATCGGGGTTGTTACCTTAGCAACTTGAGCCCTCCAACGCTAGGCGTACTCTTTAAAGGATTCATTGTATTTCTTTCGGCCTAGATCCATTATCGAAGGGGTAACTTCGATATTGAATTTGTATTGGTCGTAGAATGCCCGAGCGAGTCTTTCCTAAGTGTTAACTTGGTTGGAGTCCAAGTGTGCATACCAGACGAAGGTAGGGCCAGTGAGGTTATCTTGGAAGGTCTGGACCATGAGTTGGTCATATTGGGCATATTTGCTCATTTTCCACACATACAACCTTATATGTATCTTGGGCCTTCCAATGCTGTCATATTTTTCAAATTCTGGGGCCTTAAACTTCTCTGGATAAGCTTCTTCCCCATATACTAGTAGGCTGGTGATTCCAACCTACTCAAAGCTGTCAGGTCCTTCTAAAGTCATCATCTTGTCAGCTAGCTGCTAGAAAAGCTTTCTCTCCATCTTCTTTTGCCTATCTTCCATTTTCGTTTTTATATCATCCGAAGTCGGACTGAGGTTGACTCTTAGTTCATACTCGAATGTTGGGTTGAGGTGGGAATCTCCTCATACTTTGGAGGTTGACCCTCTACTGCCTTTCCTTTTCTAGCCCCTGAATACTCTTCTTGAGTTAGTTAGGTGGTGCGAAAGAGGTCAATACTCTCAGTCAAGAGGTAGACTTGTGCAGCCAGTTGTTGGATTGTTTATTGTAAGGATATGGTCCTTAGGTCTGAGGCGGTATCAACGCTAGCGTTATAGCGGTTATCGCTATTGTTGCCATTATTTTCCATTTTGGTCTTAGAGTGGGTGTAAATTGGGCTCCTTGGAGGGTTTGGTTGTTTGGGAGCTATCTTTGACACCTAGATTCGCATTTTTTTAATTTTGATGTATGTATGTAAATATGATGCATGTACTACACAGATGCTTGAAAGAAAGAAAAGAGGCCAACAATTGATTAACGATATAATACTGAAACTTTATTTTTATTAATATGGAAAACTTGGAGTTCGATATTTAAAACATAAAAAAGGAAAAATACAATGCTAATATAGTTCCTAGTCCTCTTCTTCTTCGGCTATGTAGGCATCGGTTCTCCATTGATGATGGCTTCCAGTTCTTTGACTCTAGCTTAGGTTTTCTCCAGCTAAGCTTCCAAGGGTTTGTTTCTTTGATCAGACTCTTTAAAATTACCCTTCCATATGTCCTTCTTGAGGTCTGCAGCTTCAAAGTATACTTCCATCCAAGCCTTGACTTGATCCATGTAGGTTTTTAGTTCTGGAACTACATTGTCTAGCGCGGGTTGAGTGACATCAGGGACTCAGTATACCCTTTCTCCTGTCTAATATAGTTGGTGGATCACAAAATCTCTAGTGGCTCGATGTTTGCCCACTTCACCATCCAAGTCTCTGAGGTTTGTGTTAGGGTTCTCAATCCGGGCTTCCCATAGGGCTTTGACCTCTGCCAGCTTAGCAATCTTCTCAGCCACTTGTAGATGTGGATCCTAGTATTCAAATGCGATCCCTTCTAGCAATGGCTTGTAGACTATATCTTGGATGGTGTCGAACTGACGGACTACCGAGTTTGGATGATAACCTGTGCACCCATTAATACCGATTAAAGGAACAGCCTGAAATTTTTTGCAGGTTAAGATAACTTTGTTACAGCAACTCCATCTAGCAGTCTAGAGGATATCATTGGCACTGAAGCCCTTGAGTTCTTTTGCTGGTAAGATCGTCGAGTAACTTTATCCTCTCTATATAGGAATCCATGAAGTCTACTTGTTGAGCTAGCGATTTCCAGACCATGTTCAACCCAAAACATTTGAGGTGGCTTACAAACCATATTAGGATGAGGTTAATGTTTGAGTGGAGAATTCCATGACCCTTCTTTTTGAAAAAATTTAGGTTCTGGATTTGTTCAGCTAATAAGGCTGGGATATAAGACTTCCCTTCTAGAAATTGGGTCACCAACTTTGCGACTCTGTAATGGATATGAAAGATCCTGATGGTCAAGAGTATGGTTGCAAATGCTATTAGGATGAAAGTGTCCACCCTTCTCTATTTGTAGCTCTTGGGATCCCCGTATAGTATATCTTTTCTGTTCCCATCATTATTTCAAGCTATGAACCAAGCTTCCCATTCGTCCATCTGGAGGCAATATCCGTTGCAGTTTCCTAAGGCCCGATTGATCACTATCCAGTGAATTCCCAGAAGTTTACTGAAATCGGCCCGGCCTTGAGATCTAGCACATATACCCCATTGGTAAGTGATGGAGCTCGCAAAAGTTAGGTATATTCTTCCAGGGTTAGTGTAATCTCATGTGGCCTAATAAAGAAAACTGAAGGCTTAATTTCCTAAAGGTGGAGGATAGCCCGAATCAAAGGTAAGTTCATTTCCATCTTCATTAGTGATAGAATGGGCCCTATCTTTTTTGGATGAAGGCTTATTCTTTAAGGTCATACAAAGTAAACCAATGGTTCAGTACCAATTTTGGATCTAAATGTTTACAGACCCGTATTTCCTTGCGGAGGAGACAGTCGATTGTGGGACTGGCCATCTATTACAATAGAAACTTCTAATTACACAAAATTTTTACAAATGATGCCGTTACAAGTAAATGTATCTTAACTCCAAAAAAGAACAAAGGAATTACACCATTAATCAATTGCCAGCCTATGACTTCATGTGTGTAGATAGGTGGGTTCTAATAGGTCCCCAAGCTCTATGGCCTCCCGCTTTCTCGAAGAAATGGATCTCAGGCTATATCAAAGCATTAGGTAAGGTAGCCTAATCAGCCCCGAACTATGATCATATCACTTCGTCCGGAACCTACACAATGGCCCCCCGTCCTAGGGTCCTAAGACGGCCTAAGTATGACCGTATCTAATCACACAACTGCATATATGCAGACTCATCAGCAGTAAATGAACCGTAAACTTAATTAGATCCCTAAAAGGTTAGTATCAGTGACATATCACAGTATAACAGTTAAAAGACAACTGGAAATGGTGATTTCAAAAAGTTCAAGTGGCTAGCCTACTCACTCTCCCCAGTGGAGTCGCCATCCTATTGAGTCTAATTTTTCATTTTTCATTTATGTTCCTAATCCGATTTACATTAGATCCTATGCTCATCTAATATAAATCCTCAACTTGAACTAGGAATTTTATTATTTGCTTGGAGTCGCCACCTAACTAAGGTTGCAAAAATTATTCAATTAGAACTAATTGAGCGAATTAATTCTAATTTGGACAACCGATCGATAAAATCTCCTCTTTTTATTCTTATAAATGAAAAAGAAGAAGGAAAAACTAGAGATTCTCGACTCAGGGGCTAACCTATTAAAACCTTAAAGTTATCACCTTATCCTTTTGAAACTTGGACCATATTCTAATATCTTTTCCTTTTTTATTTTTTTATTTTTGATACATATTAAAAAATATTAAAACAACTTATACTACTTTGGAAAAGGATTTTTTATTTCTTTTTTAGAGTTGCCCCATAAGGGTGCCTACGTATCTGCTATTCAGGATCAAATAAGTCGTAATTCGCTTTTCATGAAAAACTTTAGTGGATTAATTCAAGTTTTAATTACAAAAATACCTCAAGTTTACGTTTATTACCATTTTCAAGGTTTTGGAAAAGAATCTAAACATAAGCTTTATTATCTTGTTTTCTAAAAAAATTTGATTTAAGGAAAACCAACTTTGAAGTTATTTAAAAAAAAATACTTTTCTAAGTGATAAAATAATTCATTAATCCATATTGTTAATCTACCTTTAATCCTAATCTTTATTATTTTATTTTTTATTATCTTTTATCATTATTATTATTATTTCTTTTTTTTATATTAAACTAAGTATATAAAAAAAACTAATCAAAATTCTAACATTTTTTATTTTTTTTTATTTTTTGGATTATAAATAAATAACTAAAAAATAAATAAAATAAGGAAATAAAACAAAATGAAATAAAAAAATCAAAAAAATCGGCTTACCTAGATGCGAGTCGGTCGGGTCGAGTCGAGTCAGGTCGAATCGGGCGATGACTAGAGGTCCTCATAAGCAGCACTCCGGGATCCGTTTTTGTCGATTAGGGGTTGTTTCCAATGTTTCTGATGACGAAGGACTCCATGGTGATGGTGGTTTCCTTCGAAATCGCCTCCAAGTGGTGGTTCTTAACTTGATTGGCGGTCGCAGCTTGGGAACTCCGACAACCTTCGAATCCTAAGTATTTTCACTCTCTTTCCCTCTTATGATTGGTGTTTTAGCTTCCCCATGCCATGCTCTATTTATAGCTACCAGCGATTGAGCTAGATAAGCTCGGATTTCTTTCTGATAAGCACGAATCGAATTTGCGGTTGAAACCTATCTTCAATTTTTGCTCTAGATTCATGTAAATCTTTGATTTTGTTGTAATTTGATTCTAATTGGATGATGTTTATCTTATTTTAGTTAAAGATTTAGTGGATTTGTGCAAAAAATCGCATCAAAATGGTCAGATTTGAAATTTTTCGTGGCTAGCGACTGTTTCGAACGAAGGTTGAAGACGATCACGCACCCAATGCGTGCGCTTCCTCCATCCAATCAAGTGCTGACATGTGTCCCAGATGAAATGAAAAAATTGCAAAACGCAAAAATGCATCCCACGGGATTCGAACCCGCGTCCTCACAACCCTCGCATGCATATGAGGCCATGGTCCGAACTAGCTAGGCTAGCCCACTTCTCAGTTTTTTTATTTAACGCAAATTACATATATGTGATGCAATTTTTATTATTTTTATATTATTTCAAAATTCAAAAAAATTGCAAAAAATATTTAACCTCTTTTGTTGTTATTTCTATCATTATTTTCTAAAAATGATATACTTTTCCTATTTATTTTATTCTTTTGAATATTTTTGCTAAATTGGAAGAAAAATTAAAAAATGGAAAAAATTGTAAACTAACCATTATTAATTATTAGGGGCAAAAATGGGGTATTTACATTAACCATTTAGTGAACTTAAATTAAGTTATAGGATAGAACTAAACTTAATCTTTTATACTTTATATGTTAATATTCCTTTGATAGTAACATAAGAGCTAATGGTGAGATCACTCATCTAGGTACGTGTTTACCATGTTTGTTGTTTGTGATTGTTAGTGTAGTATACAAATGACTTGAAATTGAATATCAGATTTAAGTATATGTTCTTTTTATGCTTAGCTTAGCTTAAAGGCTGAAGGTGGTAGATTCCTATGAGGCATCCTGATGATCGGTATACCATGTTATCTCTAGTGAAACCATTTACCAAAATGATCTAAGGTAGATTAAGGTTAGATAGGGCCCCATTGGTATTTTCCAACCTAGGTATATATGTATAAATATTATATTATGTGATGGGATTATGAGGTAGATTAAGGTCAGATGGGGCCATATTGGCAGTTCCTAACCTAGGAATATATATATTATATTGTGTGACGGGATCATAAGTATTCTTATGTTGTATGTTGGTTAGGTTGAAGATTAATAACCTGATGATTTGATATGTACTTCCGCTGCATTTACGTATGTTGGTATTGTTATTAATGTGGCACATGCATGTTTGTATGGCACTCAAGTACTAGGTTTAAGCTCATTCGACTTATTTTTCAACTACAGGTGAGTATGACAAGCATGTCGACTATGATGAGAATGAAAACATAGTGTATTAGTATCAAGATGAGAATGGGGGTGAATATCATTATTATTATGGTGATAAGTAAAATGGAGATAGATGAACAATTCCTTTTTGTAAAACTTGGAGATAGCTTATAGACTTTTAAATATGCTATTTTATTATATGTTGATGAATGATTATCCTAGTTTTTGGATTATAGCTTAATGTACTCTTTTCTAAAGTTATAGTGCCTATGAATTATTTACCTATACTATTAGAGTTACATTGATATGAATTGATAGTGGAGATAAATAGGTTTGAAATTGAAATGAAGATAAAGAGCCTTAACATGTCGCTACTCAGTAGGGAAACGTGGCAAGTTTTGGTGTCTCGGATTCTAGGGTGTTACAAGTATCGTAGAAGCTAAAATAAATTATTAACATTTAACTATCTTTGGTGCTGATGGAAGCACAAAATTTGAAGGGGTTCCACTATTTGAAATCTTCTATATATTCTCTTGGTTTTTACCTTAGGCATTTGGAGACACAAAGCCTTATAAAACACATGATTATAATTCCTCATTATGAAGTTGGCTATGTTTGGCTTCATTTAGAGTTTAATTGAACACTAAGCATTTGTGGGCTTACCCTTACTTCCATTAATGATGGTTATGTTATTTGATTTTAACAATAGAGAGGTTATTGGAATTTCTAAGCTTAATATTGTACCATAAGGAGACATATCTCATGCTCAGTCACGTAAATGTTATACATTATAAAAAGTTGCCTAACATTACTTGGTTGTTTTGTGCTAAGAAACCTATTTGTCATACTTACTAGAAATAACAATAATGGATTGCCAAGAGCTATTGGGTTTTGATGTTGCATACCAAGGGGATTGGCATATTCCTTGGTTATAATAACAATCAAGTGGTGTTATTGACTACCTAGGCATATCACTAATTATTGAGGGGATTGATTAACTAATTGAGTTTATTTTAAGTATTGTTAGGGGCTCTTGGGCTTATTTCCATGTGCTAAAAAGATTACTCTGCAATGTAGCAACGACAGTTGTTCTATGATTATAGGATGTGACCTAGGTTTTCTAGGAGTTGCTAAGTAAATTACTCTATTGTAAGGGAGGTTGGTTATTTAAAGATGTCAGGGTATGAAATAGGCTCATTATGCTTCTGTAGGAATTATTGCATTACTCGTTATGCATGTATTAATATATGAGTTATACCGTATGTTTAAGTTATATGTAAATATGTGCATGATATATCTAGATACATATAAACTTCTACAATATCATATATACATATATATATAATATGATATTTCATCTATATTATTAATTATAAATATGAATTGTAACATATATATTTATTATATACATCAGTGCATACAATATATTAACATGACATATATAAATAAATACTTGTATATGTAATTTGTACATAAGCTATACATATATAAAATTTATGTATTATACTTACATATGTTGTACAGATAGATATGTATGTATATATATGCTCTCATATATATAAACAAATGTGTTATGTACATTTAAGTTATAAGTTCATACGTACATATTACACATATATTTATAAACGTCTACAATATATATTATATTATGTTATATTTCATATATATAAATATAAATATATATATATATATATTGTCACATATATATGACATATATAAATAAATATCCTATACATAATACGTGCATATGCTATACATATATAACATTTGTATGTTATATTTACATGCATTGTACATACAGATAGATATATACATACATACTCATATATATGTTATATGTTATACCTATATTAACATATATGTTATATTGTACATTCAAGTTATATGTATATGCATGCTTAATATATATATATACATTTACTATGTAATACATATAATATTATATTTCATACATATATTAATTATAAATATATATATATATATATTATAGTCACAAGAGAGCCTTCCTTGACAGTGATGGCCTTAACCTTAGGATTCTCTCTCATGACAATCATAGTGGCTACTTCTCCATTTATACCAACTAACTCTAGCCACGACATTTTGCCTTTTGCATAATTAATTGAAAAGCATTATTATCACTGTAATAGAATAAAGATGACAATACTATATAGATTAAAGTTAAACAAATGTACTTAAAATAGAAATTTTTATTAAGAACAAATTTGAAACCTTATTTCAAATGTAACGACCATTTTCAACCAATAAGTGTGAAGAACGAAAAGAGAAAAAATAAATAAAAGCATATTGAAGGAGGATGAAACCTTGCTAGCCAAATAATAATAATAATAATAATAATAAAAGAGGACGAAACAAAATTTACAAGTAAAAGATGGAAATACCAATATTATTATTTGTGGTGATTTTGAACGACGTACTGATTTTCTTCTTTCCCCTATGCCTTGGTTTAGAATTTTCAGTTCTTTATCCTTGTTAAATTCTTCTAATGTGGGCAATAACTTCAAATATAGTAATAGAAATAATTTGGCTAGACAAGAAATAAATTTGAATAAAACATTTTTCAAGATGAATAATTTTCATAATGGAATATTTTAATAGGTGTCCTAAGTGGTACTTGGTAAGAATTTATTTTCATTTTTCCATGCACTTTACTCTTTCGTATAATGTATAATCAAGTTTCTTAAGATGTCCATTGGCAAAACATTATTATATATAACAAATATGAAAAAAAAAAAAAAAGGGCTATGTGTAGCAGCTTCAAGTGTAGAGAATGTAGTATCATCATAACAACATGGATATTGGGAAGATAGGATGCATACATTAGAACATAACCGATACATGTAAATGGGAGAATTAAAGACTTTGAAGAGAAAATTACCTTTGCAACTTGCCATATCCTTGTTTTCTTCTTCTTCTTGTCTTTTCTGGTAGCGATGAGGGATATCAAGGGCTAGATATAATCTAAAAGGGTTCATTCTTTACATAGAAGAATAAACTACTCCATCTCTAAGAATATCTGAATATGGTCGGCCAGAGGACCAGTACAGATTATAATGGACATAGATGCCTATTGCGTTTAACGCTCTCAATAGAGCATCAAAAGGGAGTTTTGTACAGAGAGATTAAACATCTTAATCAAATAACTCCGTCCCCCTTCTTCTTTGCTTGAAAGGTACCAACGCATATTATAATAACTTATGGTCAAAAAAGTTATCTACATATATAAATATATATTTAAATTCATTACAATAAATAAAACGTTACTTTATTTCTTAAAATGGTTTAGATTTTTTTTTTTATTTAGTTTGGATTACTCATCCAAAATAACCATAATTTTTTTTTTGTTCCAAATTAGTAAATCTCTAAATTAAATAATAATAATTAAAAAACACTATACTTTTTATTTGGCTTGGTTTTATTTACCATTTGGTTCAATTTGGTCAATTTTTTTCCCAACCCTTAAGCTTGTGTTAATTTGTTGTTGTTCTCTTCAACAAAGGGCCAATGATCAATTTTTAATAACTTAATGTTGCTGTGATGCAATTTCTCATCTAATATCGCAAGCACCTTATTTATTGCGTAGGTCAAAAGGGATGCCTAAGGGTATTTCTCATACAAGTTGCCTTTAGGCTTTTTTCTTCCTTCAAAACTTCCACTATAAACTATATTTATTAAGTCCTGTGCTTGTTGAGTGATATTGGCACAATTTGCTCTATTTTTCTTTTTGCATCAATTCTCAAAAAACTTGTCAAATCTTGCCCCTTTATTGTGAGAATATACAAAACAACATAAAATTTTGTATGACCTTGTAAGTTGAAATTTACATGAAGCAACTAAATGCTTGTTTAAATTTTTCAACCTACCCCTTTAGATATTTATTTACCACACATGTACTTTTTATTGACGCTTTTGGCCAAACTCATGTCATTCTTAGAAACTTCATCCATGCCATTACTATCATGAGCTATTGCTAATGGAACCCCTCGACAAGATGTTGCATTACTAAGATTACATTATTCTTGTTATAATTTTAAATTTATTTATATTTATTTCAAATCTAACGATGTATTAATAATTAAATTGAATTATAATCTATTCAAAATAATTAAGTTGGAGTAATGAGATTTTTCCATATTAAACAAATGTCAAAACAAACACGCTTTGACATATGTGGTGAGATATATCTCTTTAGATTAGCCTCTTTAATGCAACAAAATTACAATACTGCATGACCTAATTCAGTGAAATGATTGCAAAATTGAGCTAATTGTGCTTGCTTTTCTTCCAATAAAGCATCCTAGCGATAAATTTCATAAGATTGGGCTTGATTTGGAAATATTTAGCACTAATTTGGTGATTTTGGTTAGACGATTTTGGTTCTAATGGATCATCTCAATTTACTTTTCCTCAATTTACACATTTAAGATTTTGTCATATGTAATCAATAGTTCAGATTAAAAGAAAATAAATGAAATCATGATGATATGGCATGATATTTCAAAAATCTAAACAATCTCAATCATTAATTTACAAATTGAGAAAAATTGAAAAAAAAAATTGAAATGATCCAAATTCGTATATATATATATATATATATATATATATATATATATATATATATACGCCATCTAACTAGATGACCCCAATAACATCACACAATCAAACACAACTAAAGCTTCAATGAAATCCCAAACTTATCCACTCTTTTTGAAATAAAGTAACTTCATGTTGCAATAGAAAGCGAATAGAAAAGCTTTGTCACGACTTCCAAACGCTCAAGAGAAATTATATTTGACCTTATTGTAATGTCATTGACACAAAGCCACGAACATGACTCGAAAAATAATAAAAAATTAAAAGTCATGCATTTATAAGACAAATGAGATGGATTTTTCAAGCTTCCATCATGATATTTAACCAATTTTTTTGCACTTACGTCACAGTATCAGAATCATTAATCCAAACCCTAATCCTATCGCAATGAAAATCTATTGCCACAAAACAGAATGGTCTTCCTTGACAATAGTGGCCTTAACACTAAGATTCTCTCTCATGACGACCATGGTGATAGCTTCTCCATTTAAACCAACCAACTCCAGCCACGACATTATTTTACCTTGCCTTATTAATCAAAGTAGCATTGTCGCTATAATAGATATCAATTCAAAGACTATCACCATGCGATTAAACAAATATACTTATAAAAGAAATTTTAATTAGCAACAATTTGATTTCAATTTCAAACTAATAGCCGAAATGACCAGTTTTAATTAAGTATGGAAAATGTAGCTGGAGAAAGAAGTGATAGAAACATATTTAAGTGAAGGATGAAAAAACAAAAATTAAGAGAGAAGAAAGTTGAATTGCTAACGTTAATTACTATTACAGGTGTTTAAAGACACTTGTTAGAAAACTAAATAAATAGATTTTTTACTTTTTTTTGCATTTTATTTTTCATAAAGAGTATAACTGGAAAACATGAAAAGTTTTATTTATAAACCTTTAATAAGTGTATTGAAATATCCATTAACGGGATCCAAATTATATTTAAAAAACATGAAAAAGGAAACTGTATTTTAAAAGATACTTTTTATCCTGGTTTACTTCTTGTCCGCAATGGCAACAATGAGACATGTTATAGGCTATGCATAATGTGAAAGGATCATTCTTTAAGAAGAAAAATAAACCGCTCCAACCCTAACTTTAAGAAGATCTTAATATGGCTAGCTGGCTAGAGGACAGGCAACACTCATAAATATTTTATTTTTAAAAAAAATTACAAATATTGTTCCAGAAATGATTATTATAAAAATAGGTTTTGAAGGTGCATACGCCATTTGCTTAGTTTTACAAAAAAAAAAATTGCAAAATTGAAGGTGCATACCACGTCTATGCCTTCAATACAATTTGTACTGAAGGCACAGACTTCATTCGCACCTTCAAGCAAATTACTTAAAGGCATGAACAAGGTTCGCATCTTTAATGCAATTGTACTAAGGAATATTTTTTTAACCATAATGGAATACTGTAAACCTATACTACAAACTTAGAAAAATTATTATAAAGTAAACTACAAACATATAAAAATTGTTATAAAGTGATACTGTAAATTTACATAATATCACATGTAATGTCCAATGCATAGGAATAAAAATTTGTATCAATATTTTGTAATATAAATATGAATTCTTAGTTCATATGTTCATTTTTACATCTTTAAATTTCATTTGCAAGTTTCGCTCTTTTTCATAGTTTCAAAATTTTTGTTTTCTTAAATTCTTTTTCATGCAGGTTTAGCTTATTGAACTACGTGTGTAAAAATATCTAAAAGACATTTTTCAACTTATTCAGAAAAGCAAGATTTTGGTATGTTTTTCTCGTGAAAAAATTAAATTTTTTTGCTATTATATTACTTTGTATGAATGCATAAAAAAGTAAGTATAATTATTTATACTCCACTATTTTTATTGACGTATCAGTAGTTGTTAATTAATCATTAATTAGTAATTAATTAGTTGTTAATAAATCATTAAACAACATTAGTAAATGCATTATTAAAAATTTTGATATTTTTCGTAAATGAAATGTCTTAATTTATAGTTGTGAAAATTGTTGTAAAAGTAATCATTAATGATGAAGTAATTAGTTCTTAATTAGTCATTATTTAATTATTAGAAAATTAATTAGAAAAAACCACCATATTGATTATAATGAATTATCTTTATGTGTTATTATAATGTATTTTTATAAAAGTAGTTGTTAAATTAAGTTATTAATTAACTATTAATTAGCAGCAAATAGTTATTAATATGTAAGTAATTAATTATTAGAAAATCAATTAGTAAAAAAAATTGTGTTGATTGTAAATATAAAATGTTTGTGTGATTTTGTACAAGTAGTTATAAAATTAAGTTGTTAATAAACTGTTAATTAAAGGTAATTAGTCGTTAATATGTCATTAATTATTATAAAATTAATTAGTGAAAAAATTTGTGTTGATTGCAAATATTATGTTTGTGTATTTTTATACAAGTAGTTGTAAAATTAAGAAGTTGTTAATTAACTATTACTTAACAGTAATTAGTCATTAATATATCATTAATTAATTATTAAAAAATCTAGTAAAAATTTTTATTTTGATTGTAATTGTAATATGTTTGTTTGTTATTATAGAAGTTGTTGCAAAATTAACTCGTTGTTAATTAACTGTTAACTAAGATTAATTAGTTGTTAATATGTCATTAACTACAATTAGTGAGAAATTTTGTGTTAATTGTAAATGTAATATGTTTATGTCATGTGTTTTTTGTAAAAGTAGTTGTAAAATTAAGTTGTTATTAATTAATAGTAATTAATCATTGATGTGCCATTAATTAATCGTTATAAAATTAATTACTAAAAAAAATTGGTATTGATTGTAGACGTAATACCTTTGTTTGTTATTGTAAAAGTAATTGTAAACTTTAGTTGCTTTTAAATAACTATTAATTAGATAATAAATAGTCACTAATAAGTCGTTAATTAATATTTTAATATTAATGGTATCATTTACTTCTTCTTTTTCACATAATAGATGGAGTGCGTACCCTTCAATCCTTCACTCTTAACACAATAGGAGGGACATCGATCATAAACCATCTGAGACGAAGAGTGAAATGACTTTTCACTTGTTAATCAATTTATGTTGCATTATTAATAGTATAACATTTTACTTGTTATCATTATATGATTAATCAACCCTCGCTATTCGACACTACGAGTTGTTACTTCATCATGACAAGCGCAACATCCCCTTCGATCCTCAAATGGGGCTATACCTGCATTTGGCATGATTCAAAGGTACGAGCCACTTACCGTTCATTCTATTAGATTGGCACATAATTATAGCCTTGGTGGAGCAATAGAGACTAGAGATACACATTTCACATACTAATAAGGGAATTTACTATCACCCTACAGGATGTAGAGATCTAATTAAGAGTCCTTGTTGATAGTTAGGCAATTACAGGGAGTAGTTGCCTAAATTAGAATGCGATATGTGAACAATTGTTGGGGACAAGGTCGGGGCCTAGCAGTAGGGGGGCCGCATTAACATGACATGGTTGCATGATGTGTTATGATGCTCTCACATGACGCTAATGTTGAGCAAATCCATCGATATGCGCGTGCGTACATAATGTAGCTGCTGAGGGGATTTATCTGCCAATAAATCCAGCCATAGTTGTCAAAATCGCGAGTTAACTCGCACGTTTCTACAATTTTACGAGTTGGTGAGCACATTCCGAGTCAACTCGCATGTAAAAACGTTTTTGAGGTAAAATCGTAGTAAAATCGCGATTTTGAACAGTAAAATCGTCAAAATCACGATTTTACTACGTTTCCACCAATTCCACAATATTGCAAAACTAAGTAAAATTTCAACCATCCGAATCCGAATAAACAAATATGTAATAATAGCTATTCATAGCTCAAGTCCAAACTTTTAATAAACAACTATGGGCTTAATTGTTAAAAGCCCTCTGGCGTCCAGGGGGCGTTGCCCCCTTGAAACCCCTACCGAGGAGGCTTCCCTAGACCCTCGCCCGCTCAGCACGGAGCGGGACCTACGTGCTTTCCTATCGTAGGGGACTATGAGTCATACCCCAACATGTTCATTGGTCATCACTCATCTCTTGTCAGTGTGTTACGTTGCATTGAAGTCTTTGTGTTTGTGTTTGTCGATTGTTAGTCTTCTTGTTCCTATTTGTGATCATGTTCGTATTAAAGCACTCGTGTTTGATTGCTGCAACTTTCCTTATTTTAACTAATATTTTTGTAATAGTAAATAAAATAAAGGGTAGATAACTTTAACTTTATAAGAATTTTTTAGATTTTTAATTTTATAGGAAAGGTATAAATGTATTTATATTTCTATCTTTTCAATATATCATTCACATAGTTAAGTAAATGTGAGATATTGTTAAGTAAATATATTTTGAATTAATAATCACGAATAGTGTAAAAATTTACCTAGTAATATATAATTTTGAAGGTTTTTTTTGTTATAGTATCTTCTTTATTATGTACTTTCGGTTAGTACTTATTTGTCATTTTTTATTATTACTCATTTCTAATGGTATATCTTCGTTATCAATTTTTATTTATTAGTAATTTCTTAAAGTCACAATTGATTTTTAAATTTTATCTATTATCTTTTAGCTATGTATATATAATTAGGTGAAACTTGTTTTATATATGATTTATCATTTTAGAAATAAAATATCTATATTATACAACTTATGCTCAATTATCTATATTATGACTTTTATTGCAAATTTGCAATTTATGGCTAAAATAAATACTTGATTTCCTTATTTCTATTATTCATTATATTTTTTAATGACTATTGTAAGTAAATTTATAATATTTGGAAGTTATTTTACATAGGTTGTAGAAACTTACGTTTCTACGTTCCGTTTCTACGTTCTGATTCTACGGACCTCTTAACGATTCTACGTAAAATCGCGATTTTGACAACCTTGAATCCAGCACCTTTTTCCACGCAAAGTGATTACCTCTATTGAAGCATTTCAACATTGTTGGGACATATAGTTGGGATTCCACATATTTGGCCTAGTTATATCACTAATTTATGTCATGTCATCGTCACCGGCACACGAAATTAAAGGGGCTGTCATTCTCCTATAGGTGTAGGTCGACGATGAATTTTTCCACATAGTACCCCTTAGCTGACATTGACTATATATAGAATCTAGCAGTCCAATAGCATTAAGTTGGAACATAGAGAAGGATACTTAATATCACCCGACCTACATTGTCGGTGCATATCGAGATATGTTCAACAAGCAGGACATGGCACAGGGATTAAGTAAACTATTTTTTTTTCTTCTATTTCATCATATTGGTCATTTATACTAAATATCATTTCCTATCCTTTAGGTGGAATGGGAGTTGTACGATGGGAATGTAATTAACCTCCTATTAAAATTTATGTAAAGGCAACATGCACATTTAGACAGCTCGAGTGCTACTAATATGTTTCCACATTGTTGAGTGGCATTTCCCTAAACTAAGTGACAAGACAGTTTGGTGGGTTCTAATATATCCTAAAGTGGTGAACACACAACTAAAGCCCCACCAAATCGACCTGCGAAGGAGGATTAATGTTAATTGGCCAGTGCAGCATGTAGTGTATATACACATGTAAGAATAGTGTGTCAATCAAATGGTTCACATGGATGGCCCTAGTGGTGTGCATGATGATTACATGCAATGGTACAAATCAATTAGCTAGTGATATAATGGATACATAAGGGCTAATTTTCGATTTCTGGTAAATATAACATCAACACTCCTTAAGTGAATAATTGCATAACCATTTATTATTTAATTTATGTTTTGTTCTTACTTAGAGGGTGAAATGTTAAGACAAATCTACCTATCATCGGATCTAAAACAGCCGTTAGAATAGCTGCTCAAGGTCTTAATTTCATGTATTGCCATGGGAGGTAATGCTGTACTCATGAGCGCAATAGTAGAATACTGTGGAAGTGGAGGTAGAGGCATAACCAATTCCTTTGCAGAGGAGGACGACAGGACGCTGATGACCTCGAAATCGAGGTAAGATACAACAGAATCTAATATAGGACCAACAATTCCCAATGGATTATGATGTGATGTATGATAGCTTGGGGCCAATGTTCAACACGTACAAGACACCACATCGGCATTCCGTAAGTAGTCCTATCCCAACACTACCATCTTCACAAAAGAAATGCTTTGGTAATAACCTATGTATCAAGGTGAATCATCAAATCATCCTATAAAGTAAAGTCCCATGCTTCCATGAGAGTTCATCGATAGTCCCCAACGGCATCTAACATGAGTCTCAAGCTCTTCCCACTCCACATCCAAGGCTATCTTAGGAACCAACAAACACATTTGCTCAACTAACTAAACAATTCACTAGAGCAAGGAGATAGGATGGATAGGAACTGATAATTTTTTATTCATTTTATATGTATATATTCCATTTACAATATTACAACTTTGAACATGTGAATTTGCATTTGCCCATTACACGCATACAATATTACAATTTTGAATATGTGAGAACAAATTAACAAAGGTATAAAGAAATTAACACTGAACAAAACCTTGAATAAATTACAAAATTGTAAATATAAATGCAGAAGAATCATCAACCTCCACAAAGGATATCTCATCTACCACATCAAAACATAGTTGATGAAGTGGCCAAGGCTTTACCTAAAGTTGTTTAATGAGAACAAATAATGTTAGCATTACACATGTAAAGTAGAATGTCATGAAATGTGTATCGGTATCTATCATTTACCATTATCGCATCAACATGCACACGTTCTTCTATTATGTCATTCCACTCAACAAAGTCCATAAGTGATTTTATCTAGATGCTTCCTAATGTTTATCTCCATGTGGTATCTTTTCTACCTCGGTTTTCCTTTCTTCTATACGAGGTATCCCCTTAGGTAATGTGATGGGAAGTGTACCAGCTCCTAATCCAATTTATCGCCTATAGGCATGAAGTGTGTCCTATATGTCAGCTCCTAATCTGTCCATTTGTACCAATTAGGTATAGAGTGCATCATATTGAGCCTCATTGAGGTAGCTATTGCATAGGCATGGGAGCATGGAATTTTGTATATTTGCCACTTTTGACAATTGCATGTGCTGCAAGGTAAAGTCAACAAGGTGTGTTCAGCCCCTTCCCCTTAACCCACTCACGGCATGATAACTACCAATGAGCACTTCGAAAAGTCTATCCTGCCTGCTATAATCGATGATCCTATAATTGCTAGCTCGTGAACTCTATTTATCGATCTTTTCGTTAGCATATTTGGTGAAAATTCTACCATTCACCATATTCTTCAAAACCTTCAAATGCTTATTGAAAAAGTACCCTATGCAGTTGTAAAACATCTTCTTTACCAAAGCAATCACAGGTAACCCTCGAGCCCCCTTTAACATAGAATTGTAGCTTCTTATAATATTGGAGGTCATATACTTAAACCGATAGCAACCATCATGAGTCAGCGTCCACATATCCAATGACACATCGTTAAACTAGTCTAACGCATCGGCTTAACGATCCCCACTTGCTCCATCACACAGTTCAACTTGAGAGATTGTGCTTGTAACCTGGAAAATGTAACCAACCTTTTGCATTGCATGTTTTTATGTGCCAAGTTGAAGTTGCTTACAAGGTATCGTAGACAAAACCACCACACCACAAATGGGAGGTGCCATCCATTAGCTTCTTCTTCAACTGCCGACTTGATGCCCGCGTGTTTATCTAATATGAGGCAAATGATTTCACGACCTATACGGTCATCGATAACATACTCTTTCAATTTCCTCAAAAACTAACCCCGTGTCTCAACCATTTCTTAGTCCATGAGAGCGAATGCCAGCGGAAGTATATGGTTGTTACCATCAATGCCACAAGAAATTAGCAACTAGTAAGTGTACTTCCTATATAGAAAAGTCAAATAAATAGTAACAACTGGTCTAAGGAATCTCCACGCTACAATACATGATCCAAATACTAAGAATACCCACTTCAAAGTAGATACCCCGGGGCAGTTGATTTGCTCCACTCTCAATCAATTTCTGTTCTGAGATTTATATTTTTTATTGCATTTAGAAGTTTCATAAGACTTCACCTAAATCTTGTAAGCATGCTCTATAGCCTGTTTCTTCCCCTCCCAAACCCATTTCCTACTGATCCTGTAGCTAAATTCCTATTCGACAATAGAAAGTAGCTACCTTAATATCAAGATTGTCCCCAACAAATTGACTGGAAAGAAGATTGTAATCCAGTTGTAGGTGATCCTAACTAATCAATAGTTATTATATGTTTGTGGTCCCTTGAATCTCATCACTTCAAATATACCCTCTAACTTCTTCTTTCGGGCCCAAAGCCTCCATTTACAATTGTCGTCTCTTCTCAAACAATAAACAGACCACAACAATGAACTAGATTCTACAACAGTAAAGCTATAATGGTTCTTCACATCATAAGCCTTCACCTCTTAAATCACATCTACTTTCGTTTTAAATCCCATGCCCCTGTACAAATCATCATGATGTGCCTAAACACACTTAAAAGCACATCCAAAAGACTTAAGAATAACTATCTCAAGTCAAGGCAAAATCGGATCCAAAAATGACACTTTTCAAATGAACCCTAATGATGAAATGATGAAATTCAAACAACCAATGATATAATCAGAATACCTCAATGAAAATGCCTTCTAACAACACTCTAATTTCATATAATCCACGCAAATGAAGCCTCAATTTGATAAAGAAAAACCGTAACAAAACAATCCCTTTCCAATGGTGAAAATCACGTTATCAAGGAAATCCTTAAAGATGAATTGGATCAATATGATAATTCCTTCAAATAATCACAAGAATTCGTGAATAACAACAAGGATATCTGACCAAGAAATATCTCAATTCAACCCTAGATATGACACACTAGAGAAGAAAAGAAATCACAACAAAATGAAATTGATATAACTCACAATTTCAAGATGTTGCACTCGCCACAATTTCAACTTCTTGGGATTGAAATTGATAAAAGAATTTGGAATTAGGAAAACCCTAAGCCCTCTCACGAAATGTGAAGTGTTTGTTCTGCAATAAAATAAGCCTCCTCAAACCCTCTCTTAAGCAAGTATTTATACTTGCTACTCATAGGGTTAAAAAGTGCTCAAAATTACAAGTTTGCCACTTTTAAGGTGGCTAACCCTAAATGAAAGTTACAAAGAAATAAAAGTGTCCCAAAACCAAAATACAACTAAAATAGTTCATAAAAAGAAAAATACATAAAAGAAATGCTCTTCATGATGCCGGTCTTCTATAGGATCCATCGGCCCAGCTCATCGCCGGTTCAGGTCGGTCCATGGATAACCCACAAGCTGAGTTTAAGTGAGTTTGTCCATTGCCCTGTAAAGCATGATAAGTATTCTTATTGGAATATAAAATACATGAATAAGATAAAAGAGGTTAGTATATAAATAATTTCGGGGTCGATTTGCTCAAAATGGGTCCTCATCGCCAAGATTCGAAATCCTTTAGTTATTGCCCTAATGATAAGTCTTGTCGGATTTTGATTCCTATCACATCACTACTGCTCAAACCACTACAAATATTAGTTTGCTCATGCTCGAAATAAATGTAACCATCATCACTACCAACATTGTAGTACAAAATAAGATCTCTAACTAACATGCTTGGTGGTTCAGCCTGCTTTAAGTGATATGTTACCTGTCTCGAGTACGTAGGTACGGTTAGAGAGTCTTCTTTAAGTACTTCATCTCCATCTTTTTCACTTTCCCCATGAACTTTCCTTATTATCGATACTCTCCTCCTCAATACCCATTCCTACATCGATGTTAGTTATAGTCTCCACTCCTAAATGAACCATGTATAGATCATGTGTTTCTGGTCGTTGTAGTACTGAAGTAACTGCTTTATCTATTTCATCTTCATCATTGCCTTCCATTAGAGTTGGAATTGAGGGTTCAAATGTCGACGACTTGGGTTGCATTTCTACAATGTTAAGTGATGAATGTAACCGATTGCTTGTATTGAATGTCTACCTTACGAAGGAGCCTCCTAAATCATTAGAAATTCTAATGTACAATTGTTGTATGCTATGATCTCCATATGATTCAGTTGTTTCAATGAAATTTTCAACGTCTTCATCATCTCTAATTGCTATTAACACAAAACATGTATTGCTCCCATGGAATACAAGATGTTTGTGAATTATCTCAACCCTTATTTTGATTTGATCGAATCCGATGCTCTGGCATATTTTGTATAGGAATTCATTACGGTTGACATTTTTCTTCATTTTCAACATCTTTACTAGATCTTTGTCATATTTCAACTCCCAATTACCAACTACAATATTCCTAAACGCATGGATCATCAATTTGATATAGTCACTCATTGTTTCCCTATCAATAGTACATATAAATTATGAGCATTAAAAAAATGATAATTTTCAATAACAACATTGTAAAAATTAGCCCCAAAAAAGTAAAAAAATTTCGTATCATTTTTAATTTTAATTTTTCCCCATTGTTTCCCAACAAAAATTTGCAAATTTAATTCACAATATTATAAAAATTATTTCACAAACTAGATATTATAAATTTCTGTCACAATATTTTTTTATAACAATATAGATAATATTTTAATTTAATATTTACAAATAATATTAAAATTTTCGTCATAACAAAGTATTCTCATACTAACGCAAAAATTAATATTGCATGTTACATATTACATGATATATATAAATCATATCTAATACACTATAAATAACAATAAGCAGTAATATTTTCTATAAAATATGATATTACAATAATATTTTCCTTAAATAATAATATCAAACATAATATATATATATATATATATAACTTCAACTTTTTCTAAGAAAACATACCACAATTGATTAATCGTTGAGAAAATACTATATCTCAATGTATTCGTTCAAATCCCTCATTTTCACTCTACACAAACACTTCTTCTTCTTCCTATGAACAAAGAAAAATGAAAAATAGATGGAGTTTGTAGATGGGAAAATTAAAGCAAATATCTTCTATTTGTGTATTTATATTATTAATATTTTATATTGTTGTCATGTAAGTTACTTTTTATATTGATGGTAGATGTTAAAGTAAAAAAAAAAAAAAAAAAGTAGACAACAGGATTACTTGAGCTGGCAGAACTGAAGGCGCACATTGAGTCTTGCTTGAAGCAAATTGCTTGAAGGCACAGAGCTAATGTGTTCCTTTAGTTTTGTAAATTTTCTTAAAATTGATGTTGCAAACTGTGTCCGCGACTTTAAAACTTATTTTTAGAATAATTATTTTAGATATAATCTTTACGAATTTTTTTTCAAAAAATACAATATTTATGAGTCTCTTAAGAGTTTATTTATAACAAACACAAGCACCTATTATGTTCAATGGTCTTAAAGGGTATGGAATCAATCTCTTAAAAGTCTTAATATAAAAAATTCCTCTAGTCAATTCAAGACAAGGCAACTGCTTTAGACCCTCCTATTAACATTAGTAGCCCATAAAACTTTATGATGGTCCCACAATTTTGCACCTGGAGACCTATAGTTATTTTTTTCTTCAAATTTTTCAATTATATACTTTATGAAAAATAAGTGTATTTTACACACACACACACAAAAGAAAAAAAAAACTTAGATAGACGAAGTAACCACTCATGCTTACAATACAATATATAATATAATATTTTTAATATGATATTGGAAGAGTTTATTAGAATATTTATTTTACCTTTTTTTTTTCAAATTGTGTTTATTTTAAATGTACTCATAACATAGTAATATATTATTAGGAGCAAAACTAAGTCTTGAAGGAGATTAAATTAATACTAATGGGATCACAAAACCGCTATACTTATGGAATTAGTTAATGACAGCAAGACGATGATTTCTAGAAAGAAACTTAGATTATGCGTCCTATAAAGGTGTGGTGAGAGGAGATAATTTCCAAAGAAAATTAAAATCACATCCCTCATTCAAAGTTGTTCATGTTACAAAATCAATTAATTGGGATTAGTATGTAAAATAGCAAATGTAAAAAGTTCCAAAAGACATGGGGCATCAAGAGATAGTCTTGCACAGAGAGATTAACATCTTAATCTAGAAAAGTTAAGACGTTATACATATCGTCTGGGCTAAATAATAATATCATTAAAAAGGTAAGGGAATATAAGTCACCAAAATAGACCTAAGGGAAGCCTTTTACTCCATTTTTCTCTCAACTTGCCTCCTTTTCTCCTTGGTTATGTGCTTGTCTACCAAAGGAGTGAAGTAAGATGCTTCATTGACCTTAATGTTGATGAGACTAGTGACTTATGGCCAATTGCAAAGTAAGTTAGTGGTTAGTTGGAATATTATCACAAGGTAACTTCTCTGACCTTAGCAATTCAAGATGGTCTTGAGGCTGCTTAATCAATTGCCCATCTTCACATCCATATAATTCCAAGGTGTAGGTGGCTTTGAGAAGAGTGATGATGATAGGAATCAGACTCTTACAGGACCTATCACTAGGGCCTGAGCTAAGGGTCTACACAACTTAATTTTGAGAATCTTACATAAGAAACTCAATCTTGAGGAAGCTAATTTATTTTCTTCATTCCTACCTTATAATTGTTATGCATTCCAGCAGGTTCACTTATCAGTCCTACAGGGTGCCAAATCACCTATACTTTCAAGTGAGTCAGGATCCTCATCAGGGCTCAGTTCGAAAGTACCTTGAAAACCGACATCTTGAAGACCAATTTATTTTATATATTTGTCATTTGTGTTGACTATTTTATGTTGTAATTTCTTTTGGGACACTTTCATTTTGTTTGTAATTCTCATTTAGGACCGGCCACCCTAAAAGTGGCATAGTTGTAATTTTATAGACTTTCAAAACTTTTCTCCAAGAAAGCAAATACCTTGAAATGGCTAGCAAAAATGACCAAAGAACACTCAGAAGGTTAGCAAGTCATTTCTTATTAAATGGGCCCGTGCTTTACAAAAGATCGTCTGATACCACCTTGCTAAGATGTGTGGATAGAAATGAGGCATGTGAATTGATGAAAGAAGTGCACGAAGGGGTATGTAGACCTCACATGAACGGCTACATGTTGGCTTGAAAAATCATGAGATTGGGCTACTATTGGCTAACCATGGAATCAGATTGCATCAAACATGTCAAACACTGTCACTTGTGGTAAGTGTATGCAAACCGGATAAATGCTCCACCCAACGAGCTGCACTCATTGTCTGCACCATGGCCTTTCTCCATGTGGGGAATCGACATCATCGGCCCAATCACTCCCCCTGTTATCTGAATTATAAATGCTAGTGTGACGAGTGCATCTGCAAACTGATTCTGAGTTCTCGGGATGTATGTGAAAGTAACTGCCTCGAATTCATTTATTAGCTTTGTTAAATGCTGATGGTATGGTACCAATTTGGGGTATTTAGTCTTATATTCCCCTCTCGTCTATAGTATGATGAGTGACAAATCTCCATGCACTTCTAATTCACGGATTTCCATGTGGCAAGCCATTTTGAGGCCGACGATGCATGCCTCAAATTCCGCAATATTATTAGTATATGGAAATGTGAGTCTTGTTGCTGAAGGGAATTGTATTCTGTCTGAGGATATCAACACTGCCCTGATCCCACAACCGAATACATTGGCGGCTCCTTCAAAGAACATCTTCCACTTAGGGTTCCAGTCTATCCCACAGTCTTCTACTAGTGCACCTTCCACTGTTAATATATTTTCATCAAGGAATTGGGCTTGTGGTTTTTGGGAATCTCCCTCAACTGGGTGTTCTGCCAATTGGTCAGCTAAAGATTGCCCTTTCATCAAATTTTGATTTATGTATTTGATATCAAACTCTGATAAGAGCATTGGCCATTTGGAGATTCTCCTTAACAAAACAGGTTTCCCTGCCAAGTACTTCAGAGGATCGTATCTTGTTAGCAACTCAACTTGATAGTAAAAGGTGTATTGCCTCAATCTGTACATGACCCAAATCAGAGCATAGCAAGTCCTCTCTACTTCTGAATACCTTTGTTCCCCGTCTGTGAATTTCTTGCTTAGATAATATATGGAACGCTCTCTTCCCTCTTCATCTTTCTGCCCCAACTTGCACCCCATGGATTCAGGGAGTATCGTGAGGTATAAGAATAAAGGTTTTCCTTGCTTTGGAACTATCAAGACTGGGGGATTTATGAGATAGTCTTTGATTGTCCTGAATGCTTCTTCACATTCATCATCCCATTCTACTGCAGCATTCTTTTTTAACAGATGGAATAGTGGACGGCATTTGTCTGTGAGTTGCAAGATGAAACGAGCTATGTAATTCAATCTTCCCAGCAAACCTCTTACCTCTTTAACAGTACGTGGAGAAGGTAGCTCCAGTATGGACTTTACTTTGTCAAGGTCGATTTTAATGCCTTCCCAACTTATGATAAACCCTAACAACTTGCCTGTCGTAACCCCGAAAGTGCACTTTTCTGGATTTAACTTGAGCTGAAACTTTCTCAACCGCTTGAACAACTTTCTCAGAATAACTGCATGGCTTTCCTCTTCTTTAGACTTGGCTATCATATCATCGACGTATACTTCGACTTCTCGATGCATCATGTCATGAAGTATTGCGACCATGGCTCTCTGATACGTTGCCCCAGTGTTTTTCAAACCAAAGGGCATGACTTTGTAATAGAAAGTTCCCCATGTTGTGATGAAAGTCATCTTATTTTCATCTTCTTCAGCCATTTTTATTTGATTATATCCTGAGAAACCGTCCATAAATGAGAAAAGATGGTTTCCTGTAGTGTTGTCTACCAGAACATCGATGTGAGGTAGTGGGAAGTTATCTTTTGGCGTGGCTTGGTTTAAGTCCCGAAAGTCTACGCATACTCGTACTTTTCCATTCTTTTTTAGAACGGGGACTATATTTGCTACCCATTCCAGATAGTCAGATACTTCAATGAACCCCACTTCTGGTAGTTTCTTGACTTCCTCTTTAATTTTTAGTAAGATGTCAGGCCTAAATCTTCTCAATATCTGTTTTTTAGGTTTGATATCTTCCCTTGTGGGAAGCCTATGAACTACTATTGGTTGGTCTAATCCTGGCATGTCGCCATATGACCAGGCGAACACATTTGCATACTCAATTAATAGCTCGATTATCTCACGTTTTTGCTCGGCACTTAAACTGGTCCCGATCTTGAGCTTTTCAGGTTTCTCGGCGCTTCCTAGATTTACTGTCTCCACCGGCTCGTCAATTGAAATTCCACTTTATTCATGTTTTTGCCAAATTTCTTGTATTAATCCGTGGTCAAGGACATCGCCGCTAGCGGTTGACCCAGCAGTGTTGGAAATGATATCAGTGTTTTCATTTCTTACCTGCGCGAAATGTCCCTGACATTCTATGGTAGGGAATCTGGGTGAAGTGAAATGAAAGTACATATATATAAGCAAGAAATAGATGAATTGTAATTTATTGAATTACGAAAAGAGATCATAATAAAAATTGTTTAATAATTGTTTCATATCCTTGAGTTGACCTAGTGCTATCAATAGGATAACAGAACCAATTATTGAGAGTTGGATGCTGCTCGGACGTGTGAGGGGTCGAGCTCCCATTACTGACGTCAGCTTCGCTTATCTTTGGCTCTTGAATGGTAGTTGCTTGTGTGAATGATTGTTAGAGGGGTGCAAAATGCATCTGGGTGTTGCTTAGCTTCTCTTTCCTCCTGCCTTTGACACCTCTAGCTTGTGCCTCTTCCTGGGCTGTAGGAACGTACCTTAGTCCAAACGTCCCTTGCTGTCCCTCCTTAAACTGATGGCCTTCCTTGCTGGTCACCACATTCACCTCATTGAATATCTGGAGACCAAAGTCTTCGGAACCGTCCTCCCCAATGTAAGGTATGGCAATTTCTTTATAAATGGCGTAGTCTTGCTCTCCCAGCACAATGATGATCTATCCATTTGCAATGAACTTGACTTTCTGATGGAGACTTGAAGGTATGGCTCCGGCAGTAGGTATCCATGGCCTCCCCAAAAGCAGATTAAAAGACCTCGGGATGTCGAGGACTTACAAAGAGATGTGGAACATCTACGGACCAATCTCTACCTGCAAGCTTATTTCCCCCACTATGTCTCTCTTTGACCCGTCGAAAGCCCTGACCATCGTTGAGCTTGGTTTGATGTTGCTTGGATCGACCCCCAGTAAGTCGAGGGTAGCTAATGGGCATACGTTGAGAGAAGATCCATTGTCAATGAGTACTTGAGAGACAATTGTGTCGTTGCATTTTACCACTATAAACAGTGGTTTTGTATGTTGGTCTCCATCTTCTCCTAGCTCTTCGGGGGAGAAAGATATCTAGTCCATGGTGAAGATGGAATCTGCCACATGACTCAATTTGTCTGTAGCGATGCCCTCTGGTACCTTGATCTGTTTGAGCACTTTAAAGAGTGCTTCCCTGTGAGGCTCAGAGGTTGTAAGGAGGCCCATAAGTGATATCTGGGCTGGAACCTTGTTCAATTGTTTCATGATCTTATATTCGCTCACCTTGACCATCTTTGTAAATGCAAAGAGCCCCTCTTCTTCTTCTTTCCCTACCTTAGTGTTGGGCTCTTCAGTTAAGACTTTGTATTTTGGGTCATAAATTCTCCCAGAACGGGTGATTCCTCCTATGATAAGGGGTCTTTCTTGATCAAGAGCCTGATAGTCAAATGGTGCCGCCTTATACCTCTCTGCGGGTATTGGGACATTGAACACATACCTCTTCTTTGGAATTTACACCTCGGTTTCATGTCCTTCATAGCACTTTATGATTATCGACTTTTGGTTTAATTTTATCATATTCATGGACTTCTCCCCTTCTTTTGGTGGGTTGACTCCTTTCTCAAACTCAGGCCCCCATCTACTAGGCGGCCCATACTCAGTTGGGGTAAAAGAGTAATTTACCAGATACTTGAATCTCCCATGCAATTTGCCTAAGGTACCAACCGTTGGGTCTCCAGCTAACCATATCTTCTTGATATGTGACTTAGGGGTTTCCTCTAGAGTTTAGTGTGGGTAACGTTTTCGTTGCACTGTTGCCTTTTGCTATTGGGGGGATTCTTTGGGATTCAGCTCTTCAGATGTGATCATATTGACAGTGGGCTTATGGTTGGGCAGCGAATTAATGTTGACATTGGGTGCTGGTATGTTAACAAAGTCCAGCTGCACAATCCCAGTGTCAATCAGATCTTGGATTTTGTTTCGAAGCCTCCAGCATCTGTCTGTAGAATGCCCCTCCTGGCCCATATGATAATCACATCTAAGGCTTGAGTCGAAATTTCTGGGCTTGTACCGGTCATTTGGGATCTCAAAGCTAACCAAATTATCCACTCGCAGCCGAACGAAGACTTGGCTGAGCAGGATCAGGATTGGAGTAAACTGTCTCAAGACTCTGGTGGCCTGGGTGTGGTTTGTCGGGGACTACTGGATTGGGGCACTTATAGTCTGGAATGTCACGCGGGTCCCAGCCTTGTCTGCTTTGCCGGAGTTAACTGTGCTAATGGTAGACTCCTTGGCTTTGTTACCTCCTAAGGGCCTTTGTGATGATGTGACCTTGGGAGGATCTATTGTTTGGAGTCTGCCTGTTTTGATGGCATTTTCGATCCGGCACCTTGCCGCCACTACCTCTACAAAGCTAGATGATGTCTGGCCCACCAGATGTGAGAAGTAGGTCTTATCGAGAGTGTTAACAAAGATGAGTGCCCGAGCAAGCCTTTCCCAAGTATTGACCTAGTTGAAGTCTAGGTGTGCATACCAGACAAGGGTAGGGCCTATAAGGCTATCTTGGAAGGTCTGGATCATAAGTTGGTCATATTAGGCATATTTGCTCATCTTCCGTACGTACAGCCTTGTGTGCATCTTGGGGCATCCAGTACCATCATACTTTTCAAATTTTGGGGTCTTGAACTTCTCGAGGTATACTTCCTCCCCATATGCTAGCAAGCTAGTGATCCCGACCTGTTCAAAACCGTCAAGCCCCTCTATTGTCTTTATGTTATCAGCCAGTTGCTGAAAAAGTCTCTTTTCCATCTCCTTTTGTCTGTCCTCCATTTCCCTCTTTATGTCATCAGAGGTCGGACCCAGGTTGGCTCTCGGTTCATACTTGAAAGCCGGGTTGATCTGGGAATTGATTTCTTCGTACTCTGGAGGCTGACCTTTCACTGCTTTCCCCTTCCTTGCCCCTGAGTGTTCTTCTTGAGTTGGTTGGGTGGTGCGAAGGAGGCCAATGCTCTTAGTCAGGAGGTGGACTTGTGCAGCCAGTTGTTGGACAGTTTGTTCCAAAGATATGATCCTATGGTCTGAGGCGGCATCAGCACTTGTGTTGTTGCGGTTGTTGCTGTTGTTGCCACTGTTTGCCATTTTGGTCTTTAAGCGAGTTCGGATTAGGCTTCTAGGAGGGTTCGGTTGTTTGGGAGCTATCTTTAATACCTCGCTCACATTTTTCTTAGTATGATGCAGGTATGTAAATGTGATGCACGTGTCACACGAATGCTAAAATAAAGGGGGCCAACAATCGATTAATGATATAATACTGAAACTTTATTTTTATTAATATTGGAAACTTGGAGTTTGATACTTGAAAAAAATAAAAAGTACAATAATAATCTATTTCCTAGCTTTCTTGGTCTTCTGCTGTGTAGGTGCCGATTTCCCGCTGATGATAGCTTCTAACTCTCTGACTCTAGCTTGGGTCTTTTCCAGTTGAGCTTCTAATGCCTTGTTCCTTTGATCAGATTCTTTAAATTAGCCTTTCCAGATATCTTTCTTGTAATCTGCAGCTTCGAAATATACTTCCATCCGAGCTCTAACTTACTCTAGATAGGTTTTCAACTCTGGGTCTACCTTGTCTGGCTTCGGTTGGGTGATATCTAGGACCCGATATGCCCTTTCCCCTGTTTGATATAGTTGGTAGATTACGAAATCCCTAGTGGCTCAGTGCTTGCCCACTTTGCCATCCAGCTCTCCGAAGTCTACATTAGGACTCTCGATTTGGGCTTCCCATAGTACTTTGACCTCTGCTAGCTTGGCAAACTTCACATCTACTAGTAAATTCGGGTCTTGATACTCGAATGTGATTGCTTCTAGCGAAGGCCGATAAACTATGTCTTGAATAGTACCGAACTAACAGAACAACGAGTTGGGATGATAACCTATACATCCGTTGATACCGATTAAAGGTATAGCCCGAAAGTTGCTGCAAGTTAGGATGACTTTGTCGCAGCAACTCCATCTAGCTATCCACTAGATGTCGTTGGCACTGAAACCTTTAAGCACTTTTACCCAACTGTGGCTAGTAAGGTCGTCGGGCAGCTTTACTTTCTCTATACATGAGTCCACGAGGTCCACTTGTTGGGCCAAAGTTTTCCAAACCAGGTTCAACCCGAAACATTTGAGGTGGCTCACAAACTAGATCAGGATGAGGTTAATGTTTGAGCGAAGGATCCCGTGGCCCTTTTTCTTGACAAAGTTTAAGTTCCGGATCTGTTCAGCCAATAGAGCCGGGATGTAAGATTTTCCTTCCAAGAATTGGGCCACCAGTTCTGCAACTCGGTAATGGACATAAAAAGTTCCGGTGGGGAATAGTATGGTGGTGAAGGCTGTCAGGATGAAAGCACTCACCCTCCTTTGTTTATAGCTCTTGGGGTCCCCACACAATGTCTTTTCTATCCCTATTATCTTCTGGGCTATGAACTAAGCTTCTAACTCATCCATCTGTATGCAATATCCGTTACAATTCGCTAAGGCTTTGTTAATTACTGCCTTGCGGATACCAAGAAGTCTACTGAAGATACTGGCTGGCCCGGCCTCAAGATCTAGTACATACACTTCTCTGGTTAATGCTGGAGCTTGTAGAAGTTGGGTGTACTCTTCCAGAGTGGGAGTGATTTCATGTGGCCTAACAAAGAAAGCTGCGGGCTCTACTTCCCATAGATGAAGGATGGCCCGAATCAAGGGTAAGTTCATTTCCATCTTCATCAGTGAGAGGATGGGCCCTATCTTCTGCTGAATAAAGGTCTGCTCTTCTGGGTTGTACAGAGTAAACCAGTGGTTCAGCACCAATTTTGGGTCCAGAGGTTTACAAACTCGGATCTCTTTGCGAAGGAGGCGGTCGATTGTGAAACTAGTCATCTATTACAACAGAAATTTCTAATTACAAAAAGAACTATATTACAATGATAGCATTATAGGGAAATGTATCTAAACTCAATGAACAGAATAAAAGTATTACATCATTACTCGATTGTCAGCCCATGACTTCGCATATGCAGATAGGTAGGTTCTAACAGGTCCCCAAGCCTTATGGCCTCCCGCATTCTCGAAGAAATGGATCTCATGCCATATCAAAGCATTGGGTGAGGTAGCCTAATTAGTCCCGAATGGTGATCATATCACTTTACTTGAAACCTACACAATGGCCCCCCGTCTTAGGGTCCTAAGACGGTCTGGGTTTGACCGTATCTACTCACACAGTTACATGCGTGCAAACTCAACAGTAAAAGTAAATAATTGACCCCTAAATCTAGTTAAGTCCCTGAAAGGTTAGCAATAGTGTAACAAGCCAAAAAAGGACATTTATTGAAAAAGCGATTTGAAGAGATTCATGTGGCTAGCCTACTAGAGTTTTCTTCCCCAACAGAGTCGCCATCCAGTCGAGTCTAATTTTTTATTTTCCATTCCTAATCTGACTCATACTAGACCCTATGCTCATCTAATATAGATCCTCGACTTGAATTAAGAATTTCATTTTTATTTTGGAGTCGCTACCCAACAGTGGTTGGAAAAGATTGAATTAGGACTAATTGAGCAGATTAATCCTAATTTAGACAACTAGTCAGCGAGATTTCCTCTTTTAGTTTTTTTGAAAGAGAAAATGGAAAACCAAAGTTTCTGGATTAAGAGGCTAACCTATTAAAACCTTACAGTTACCACCCTATTCTCCTAAAATCTAAACCTTAGCCTAATGTCTTTGACTTTTTTGTTATCTTTTTATTGTGTTCTTAAATAACTTATTAAAAACAATGATTTTTTTATTCTTTTTTAGAGTTGCCCCAAACTGGTGCTTACGTACCTGCTATTTAGGATCAAACGGGCCGTAGTTTGCTTTTCCTGAAAAATTTTAATGTGTTTGTGAATTTTAATTATGAAATTACTTTTAGTTTATGTACTTATCATTTTAGTATTTTTCTGGAAAAATTTAAGCCTAAGCTTGATCATTTGATTTTTTGAAAAATAATAATTTTAAGGAAAAAAACCAATTTTGGATTTATTATTATAAAAACAATTTTCTAAGTGATGAGGATTTATTTCCCTATTTTTCAACTTACCTCTATTATTATAAATTTTTATTAAATAATTTTTTATTAATTTTTTCTAATTTTTATTAATTATTTTATTAACTTTTAGTAATCTCTATTAAAAAGTTTTCTCTTATATTATTTATCTACCCTAAACTAAAAATCTGAAATTTATCATTTTTTCCAATATATCTTTATCATTTTTTATTATTTTATATTTTATAATCTTTTTATTTTTATTTTTTATTTTTTTATTATTATTTTCTATTATTCGCCCTAAATTAAATCTTAAAAACAAAAACTAATCTAAATTCTAATATTTTTCTATTTTTTAATCATAAATAACAAATAGATAAATAAATAAATTCGAAAAAATAAAAATACAAAAAAAATCGAAAAATCCAACTTACCTGGATCCAGGTCGGTGCATGGGTCAGGTCGGTCGGGTCGGATCGGATCAAAGCAGGTCGGGTTGGGTCAATCGGTCACGACGGCTGAAGGTGCTCATTAACGACTTTCCGGCGGCCTTTCGAAGAAGTTGAGGTATCGTTTCCTAGGTTTTCAAGGGTGTGGAACTCAACCGTGGCAGTGGATTTCTCCAAAAATGCCTCCTGGTGGCAGTTTGAGGCTTGATCGGCAGTCGCGACTTGGAAAAATCCGGCGAAGCTTCGATTTTTCTCTTTTTCTCACTTCTGATCCGTGCTTCTTCTTCCTCCTTCCTCCTCTATTTATAGCCGCAAGGAATCAATTGCTAATACGTGTCCTAGGAGAGGAAAAAAAATTGCAAAATGCAGAATCTACCTCCCTCACATTTCGAGCCTGTGACCGAGCCCTCCCCCTATGCGCGTGAGGCCGTGGTCCGGACCAACTAAGCTAGCCCACTTACTCGTTTTTTTTTTTTTTCACAATTTGCATATATGCAATGCAATTTTTTATTATTTTTATATTTTTTGAAATTCTAAAAAATTTGTACAAATTATTTAATCCCTTTTATTACTATTTCTACAATTATTTTCCAAAATTGATGTATTTTTCCTATTTATTTTATTTTTTGAATATTTTTCCTATTTTGCTAAATTAGAAAAAATGTAAAAAAAATGGAAAAATTTGAAAATTGATTATTATTGATCATTAGGGCAAAAATGGGGTGTTTACAACTGGGAATGTAGATCCCAATGGTATATATATATATGATGTATGATGTGACCGGAGATTTTAAATACATGTGTTTATATATGATGTGGATTTGAATTTATAGAATTACATACAGATTGGAATTACAGGTTTAGGATTAGCTAAATTTGCCTTATCTCTAATTCAGAGATGGCATAGCAATCCGCCTATAGGTATTGGGGATAGTTAGAGGAATGTTGAACAGGTTCAAGAATCAAACTTAGTAGGTGGGTTGCTACACCAATGAGGCCACATAATCCTTGGGAAATTGATTTAAAGTATCAATATCAAGAAGGGGATATAGGTTACGAGAATTTTCTGATACATAGGAAGAAATAGACTATACATTGTGAACAAAATCAGAAAGCTAGGTTAGAGATTTTCTTTCTCTAGAAGAACGTCTAAGAGAAGCAAAAGATGTATCATTATTATGATATGAAACATTAGGATGTCTAAGTGAAGCATAAGGTACATCATTATCTGATTTATCAAAATATATTTTTGAAGGAAATAAAGACGTGAAAATATTAAGATGCTCATCCAAAACATTTTCCTTGAAAGGAAGAATATGTTTAATAAAGGAAACATCCTTCTAACAAAAAGAACTTTATTTGTGAGATCATAGAGTTTATATCCTGTTTTATTGTGAAGATGACCTAAAAACGCACACATTTTCCCTTTAGCATCAAATTTATCTCTAGATTTATTAACAACAGTAGCATAACATAAGTAACCTATGGTTCTAAGTTCAAAATATGAAGGTGGTTCTAGTCTAGTTTGTGTGTGAGCATTTTATTTATTAGAGAAGTTGTAGCAAGAATACACTCTCCCTAAAAACATTTTGGTAAATTAGCATGGAGTCTAATAGCTCTGATAGTTTCAACCAAATGTCAATGTTTTCTTTCAACTATGCCATTTTGTTGAGGTGTATATGTGGTTGTTCTTTGATGAACAACGCCATTACTCTTAGAGAATTGTTGGCAATCAAATGAAAGAAATTCACTTCCATTGTCACTATGGAAAAATTTGAGAGTAAGATGAAAATGGTTTCTAAGATATGATACAAAATTGGTTAGGGTAGGAAAGACTTAGTGTGTGTTCTATATCAAAAAAGTCCAAGTAACTCTACTCATGTCATCTACTATTGTTAAGAAATATTTTGCACCAGTAAGTGATAGTGTATGATAAGTTCCCTAAACATCAATGTGGATAAGATCAAATACATAAGAAGATAAAGAATTACTATGAGGAAAAGATAATCGATGAGACTTAGCCATTTTACAAGCATCACTGTAGGAACAATTATCATCAATCAAAGAATAATTCAGAATATGTTTCAATCTGGAAATGGACATATGTCCTGGTCTATAGTGTAAGAGTTCTAAGGACAGATTATTGGAGATATTACATGAGGAAGAAATGTCAATAGGATCTAACTTTGATTCTATTTTCATGACATAAAGTCCTCATCTAGCATCAGCTTAGGCAATAATCTTTCTAGTTTTCTAGTCCTAAAATGTACAATTTTTAGAATGAAAGGAAACAATAATATCAATACCATATAACAGCTTACTAATGGAAAATAGGTTGTAATGAAAATTTGGTATAAGGAGAACATTGTTTAATTACAGTAACTTTCTTGATGGTACCATCAGGTAATTTTATATGAATGGGATCTTGAAGAATTTTTTTTGTGGACAAAATATTTGGAAAAGAAGTCATGTGGTTAGAAGCACCCGTATCAACTATCCATCCATGCACAATATTATCAATTTGATGGAATGAAGCTATGAAAGAATCAAAGTTTTCATTTTGACCTACAAAATTTATAGATGGAAAGTCCACGTTCACTACTCCCAAAACATTTTTTTCCCTTCATCATTTGGAACACTTCATGACATATCTTTGAAATCAACTCAGTCTCTTTTGCTTCTTGCCTTCCTGCGCTCGAATTAATAGTAGTCTCTAAAGGATCATCAGATTCTTGATCTATGTGTCCTACAAATCTTAGACCTTTCTTTTCCTTATTTCCTTTATACTAGTCTGGATAACCAATAATTTCAAAGTAAGAATTAACAAAATGACCAGTCTTCTTAGAATATGAACAAATAGGTTTTGCTCTAGATTTAACCCTTTTCTCTCTTATGTCACCTTCAACAAATTTTTGTTGTGACTTAACAAGACACGTAGAAACTTCATCATTATGAACCAAACTCCCAGAAATTTGCTTTTGTTTTTCTACTTGAAAAATCAATTAATATGTTTTGCTTATAAAAGGTAAAGGTTCCAAAGATAGGATATGACTTCTTACACTTTCATATACTTTGTTCAATCCTATAAGGAACTACGGTAATCTCTTTCTATTCTTTATATCAACGATTTTAGAAACTACATTACAAGAACAACTATTTAAAACTCCACAAACACATTCCGAAAGTGCATTTACACTACTCAATTCATCCTAGAGTTTCGTTAACTTGTTTTGATATACTGTGATTGAATTATTTCCTTACCTAACATTTATAATCTCATATGGAAGTTAGAAGAGTAAAGGTCCATTGGTTTGCACAAATCATTCACATATATCATCCTAGAGATCATTTGCATAATGTGTATACATGAATCCTTTAGATAATTATTTTGCCATTGAATTTAGAATCCAACACCTTATCATGTAATCACAACATGTCTATCTCTAAAGGTCAATTGAATTCTCTTCTGATTTTAAATAGGTTCCATCAATGAATCCTAGTTTCAATTTGGCACCTAGGGCTAGCTTTATTGAATGACTCCACTCTAAGAAATTTGTGCCATTAAAGATTATACTTGCAATAACTAATTAGGGATTATCCAAAACAAAAAGATAAAGTAGATCACTATATGTATATTCCATCTATTGATTCAACATAGTAATATTTGTTAGATGAAAACACAACAAGAAAGACTTCAATTATTTAGAAAGGCTTCACTAGAAATATGGTGCGCCTCAGCTCTGATACCATGTTAATAGACAATGATTGCAATATTCTTGTTATTCATGAGTACCGATGGAATCAAAATTATGAAATAGAGCATTTGAGGAAAACTAAAATGTATTGAATGATCTGTGTTATTATTTTTGTTATGTGGCATATGTATTTATATCAACAACCATTGGACATGTGTCGCAAATATATGATACACATAAAAAAGAAAAATTACTATTCTACTTATTAATTATAATTTTCTACTATACATTAAATATATTTACTAATAATGACTATTAATAGAATATCCTCCAGGCAAGTCAAGGCAATTACCATTGACCCACATGTTGACATTTGTTGAAAAAAAAACATTGGGATTATTTATACTTTTAATTATTAACATTTAACTACTTTTCTATTTGATTCCTTAACCTTCCCCCCTCCCCACCTTCTATGTGAATTTTTTAACATTTTCAAAACCTTATAAAGAAAAAACTTCCTTTAAATTTATTAAGTTTTTCATCAATCTGTAACACATATCAAAATGTAATTAATCTACAATAATTAAATTAAGATATTGATAATATTAAATACATTTATTTACATAACATAATAAAAATAATATTAAATATATTTAATTATATAATATAATAAAAAATAATAATCATATAAAAATAGTAATTAAAATGAAGAAAAGAAGTTGGAAAAAATTTATGTATACCTTAAGCATATTAAGCAACTAGCAATAAAAAAGGGGGGGAAAACTAAACAAAAATAACACAAGGAAAAATAAAAGAAAGAAAGAAAGAAAAGGGTAACGATGTGAATAAGGATTCTGGAAAGTTGAAGCCTGTGCTATGGACCTTGCGTTTTACATTTTTTTTTTCGATGTAAATTTTACACGATTTGATGGTTAACAATTTTCAACACTGTGCTTATAGGAATCTTTTTCTTATTTTCCACCGCTAATTATATATTTTATAAAAAAAATAAATATATGAAAATGTAATTTTTTTATTTAATTATTCCATCAATACCCATAAGATATTTTAACATTTTCCTTCTACAATGAAAACCTTTATAACTTAATGATACCAGTGTTGGTTTTTGAGTGAAATGGATTATATTTAATTCCTTTTTTTGATATTTGCAATGCATCTAGTTGGAAAAAAAAATGATTTTCTGAATATAATATAGGAAGAAATCAGGATATAATTCTTGTATTTTTTTTTCTCCAAACATCTTCTATTTATCTTTTATCCACTAAGTGCGGCACGGCAGTGGGACTGATACGGAACCTCTATGAATATGCTTGAAAACCCCTTTAATTATTAAGGACCCTCATAGCAATAACGCAAAAACCTTCGTTGTCAATTTAGTTTCAATCCCTAAGATAGATTAGAATTAGGTTTTTCTTAGATGATGATTAATGAAATTAGAACAAGAGACTTGTTCTAATCATGAAACACTTAACAAGAAAGTCAATTAATCTCTCTTAAATGTTTCTAAATCATGTATTCTACGCAAGAACACAAAGAATAAGCAATAGCTTTTGGGATTATAATTCAAACATCAAAACTTGTCCTCTAAAAAGCGGCCAAAGGAGTATATATATATGGCTTTACACATAATATCCTAAGGAAAAAACAAGTTACGAACAAAATAAAAGAAAGCTGACTTCAGCATCGGTCAAAGGCCAGTGGCCTACATTGCCAACATCAATGGCCTTCATGCTCTTAAGGCCAGCTATTTTCTCCTCCAAAGCCGGTAGTCTTCTTAAAGTTTGGAATCTCTACTTTGACTTTCACTAAATTGTATTAGACTTGAATTGCAAATGTTCCAAAGCTTTGATGTCCTTGAAGTTCTTTACTAACTATCCTCACCAAGCCTTATAGATGAATAATCAAAGCTTATTGCATTTTCTTACCTCAAGATCTTGTTATACGTCCTTGAAGCTTGCTAATCGGACTTGAAATCTCTTGACTTGCATCCTTGTCTTCTTGATCTTCATGATTTGAAATCTCTTGAGCTTGGTCCATTGACTTCTCCATAACAAAGACTCCAGCAAAGATAAGAATATATAATTGGAAGAGTTTATTAGAAAGTTTATCATACCATTTTATGAAATTGTGTTTATTTTACGTGTGCTCATAACATAGTAATACATTATTAGGAGCAAAGCTAAGTCTCGAAGGCAATTAAATTAATTCTAATGGAATCACAAAACCGCAATACTTGTGTTAAATAATTTAATAATAACAAGAGGTGGGTTTCTAGAAAGGCAATTTGATTGTGCGTCCTGTAAACGTGGGTGAGACGAGATAATTTCTAAACCAAAATGTTTGTACAAAATCAATTAATTTGGGATTATAAATTTGTAATGTGAATTAGCAAATGTAAAAAGTTCTAAAAACATGTGGCATCAAAAGGAACTTTAGTACAGAGAGATTAACATCTTAATCAAATAATTCAAGTTCCTTCTCCATTGCTTGAATGGTACTGACCCATATTATATATATTTCTTAAAATGATTTGCATTTGTTTTTTCGATTTAATTTGAATTATCTTTCTAAACTAATTGTAAATTTCTTTATTTGATTTAGATTGAGAAACTTTTAAACTAAATAATAAAAAAAAAAAAAGAACCACGATTTCGATTTGATCGTTTTTTTGTTCCTACTTTTAAGCTTGTCTTAATTATTTCTTGTTGCTGTTCTCTAAGACAAAGGGCTCTTAATGTTGCTGTTATGCAACCACTGATCTAATATCGCATAAAGGGGTACCTGAGATATTTCTCATATAAGTTTTCTTAGGCTTCTTTTTTCCTTCAAAACCTCCCTCTTTAAACTATATTTATTGACTCAAATTTAGGTTGTTTTTTAAGTCCTGTGCCCACTGAATGATATTGGCACAATTTGCTCTATTTTTCTTTATGCATCAACTCTCCAGGAACTTGTCAAATTCTGCTCCTTTATTGTCAGAATATACAAAACACCATGAAAGTTTGTATGACCTTATAAGTTGAAATTTACGTCAAGTAACTAAATGCTTGTTTAAAATTTTCAAGCTGCCCCTTTAGATATTTATTTACCACACATGTACTTTTTGTTGAAACTTTTGGCAAGACTTGTGTCAATTTTAGGAATGAAATTTTCAGGAACTCCATCTACACTATGAGCTATTATGAGCTATTGCTAATCGAATCCTTCTAAAAGATTACATCTTTCTTGTTATAGTTTCAAATGTTTATATTTATTTCTAATCCAACAATACATTATATAATTAAATTGAATTATAATTTATTCAAAATAATTAGATTGGAGTAGTGAGATTTTTCTATATTAAACAAATGTCAAAGCTAAGGTGCTTTGACATATGTGGTGAGATATTTCTTTGGATTTAGCCTCTTTAATGCAACAAAATTACAATACTAAATTACCTAATTCAATGAAATGATTGCCACATTGAGCTAACTATGCATGTTCTTCTGCCAATGATGCTTCCTAGTGGCAAATTTCATAGGATTAGGCCTGAAATGGCAAGATTTAACACTAACTGGTGATTTTGGTTAGACAGTTTCGGTTCTAATGAATGTTGTATACATTAATCCGCTCCATTTAACTAGATGACCCCAATAACGCAACACAGTCAACCACAACCCAACTTCAATGAAATTCTAAACTTATCCACTCTTTTGAAATAAAGTAAACACAATAACACAAGACCAACTTCATGCCACAGTAGAAAAGCTTTTTGTCTCAACCTCCCAAACACTCGAGAAAATCATATTTCATCTTATTGTGAGGATGTTGATACACAAAACCACAGAGTAGTCTTCCTTAAAAGTGGTGGCCTTAAACGTTAGGATTCTCCTGCATGATGATGATCATAATGGCTACTTCTCCATTTATACCAGCCACGACATTTTTACCTTGCATAATTAATTAAAAAAGCATTATCACTGTAATAGATATCGATATTGAATGACTGCCACCATGCCATGTAGATCAAGGTTAAACAAATATATTTATAAAAGAAATTTTGATTAAGAACAATTTGAAACCAATTTCGAATCTAATGGCCGAAATTACCAGATTCATTAAGTACGGGAAAAAAGTTAACGGGAAGAAGAAGAAACAGAAACTTGTTGAAGGAGGACAAAACAAAAATTAAAGGAGAAGAAAGTTTAAAAACTAACATTACTATTATGAGCATCTTGAGACACTTGTAAGAAAACTAAGTAAATAGAATTTTCACTCTTCTTTCCTTTTTAATTTTCATAAAGTATACAGTTGAAAAATGTAAAAATTTCTATTTATAAACCTTCAATAAGTGTGTTAAAATATCTGTTAATGGGACCCAAATTATATAAAAAATAAATAAATAATAAAAAGGGAAACTATATCTAACAGCATCAAACGTTAAAGTTGTAGTACAATCGTTAGAACAATATTGATATTGGTAAGATATGGTGGATAGTTTATAAGATAACTGGAATATGCATATGGTGAGCCACTAAAGAGAAAATTACCTGTACAAATTGTCATATCCTTTGAATTCTTCTTGTTTTACTTCTTCTCTTCAGCAGTAGTAGCAATGAGGAGTATTAAGGACTATACATATAACGTGAAAGGACCACAGAGACCAGTACAAATTGTAATGGACACAGAGGCCTATTGCGTTCAACGCTTATGGAAATCTTTTTTTTCAGACTTTTTATTTATACCCTTTATGAAGAATAAAAAATATTTTAAAAAAAGAAGAAGAAAGAAAGCAAAATGTAAATATATGGAAAAGTTATTTTTATTTTGTTTTTGATAAATACATTAAGACTTCTATTAACATTTTTCTTTTATGGTTAAGACTATATAATCTAATAGTATGAATAACAAACTTAAACTATACTCGATTCTCCTTTCAATATTCATAATGTAAATTATAGTTGAAAAAAAGAAGAAATTTTTCCTTTATTATTTGCTTGATATAAGGAAGTGATTAGGGTATAATTATTATTTTTTTTTTCCCTGTTACATCTTCTAATTATTTTTTTATTTTTTTAAGCGTCGTAGTGAGACGCTAGCAGATATAAGAAGTACACGAAAACTTGGTTAGATGAAGCAATCACTCGTGCTTATAATACATTATATAATATATATATATTTTTAATATGATATTGGAGGAGTTGATTAGAAAATATATCATATACCATTTTTCGAAATTGTGTTTTTTTTAACGTGTACTCATAACATAGTATTATATTATTAGGAGTTCCCGGGGGCAATTAGATTAATACTTGTGTCAAATAATTTAATAATAGCAAGACGTTGGTTTCTAGAAAGACAATTTGATTATGCGTCCTATAAACGAGGGGTAAGAGGAGATAATTTCGAAAAATAAAATAAAATTATATCACTCGTTCAAAATTGCTCGTGCCACAAAATCAATTAAATTGGGATTATTATGTGAAATAGCAATGTAAAAGGTTCTAAAAGGACATGGGGCATCATAAGGAAGTTCTGTACAGAAAGATTGATATCTTAATTTGAAAAAGTTAAAGACATTACATGGTATCATTTAGGCATAATAATAATAATAATAATAATAATAATAATAATATGATGATGAACAAGGTAAAGGAGTATTAAACATTCAAATTTAACGTTTAACCAGTAAAATATGACCGAATAAGGGACATTATTGAAAATGACTTTTCTTTAGGGTATCGAGATTTTCAATTGAAGCCACGATGATATTGAATGTCAAAAGCATGCTTACAGCATCATTTCCCATTTCTTTACAGCCCTCAACTGTGGACGAGATCTCAATTTATGATTGATTTAGAGTACCAATCTGTATCAAACCGTAAAATTCAACTAATTCATTTCGAAAGAATATAGTAATATTTTATTTATAATTAAAAAAAATATATTATAATATAATATATAAAAGGATTTTTAGTTTATATTTATTAAATATATATATATTTAAAATTTATCACTATAATTGAGCAAATATACATATATAGGTTAACTCAAAATTTATATTATATACTATTTTGATGAATAAATTAGTTACATTAGATATTTAAAATATTTTAGTTATTTTAATATTGATTTTATTAATCTCTTATATAATATCTATATATATTATTGCTAAAATGAATATAATATATCTCATATAAGATTGCATATTAAGCAAATATATTTAAAAAAAATAAAATATGATGTAATCCTTAAACCAATTGAATCAAATCGAAATTTTATGATTTGAAAAAGTTTCAAAATCGAAAAATGGTTGAATTTGAAGCAAAAAAAAATTCAGACCATATTTTTATGGTTCTATTGGGTTTAAAGGAAAAGTCGAACTAAAACAAGTTGTGCCCACTCCTAATTGTCCTAATCAAACTAAATCATATCTACCCCTACTAACAAAAATAAAGTTCATAACAACCCTTTTCCCAACATATCACACCCCAAAGGGGGGCTAGAAGTTTCTATTAAAATTATCATACCATGTGTGTACCCGTTACATGATAATCGTCTTACAAGGCAAAGATCGTAAAACTCTAAATAATTAATTACATTTACGACTAATCATATTACATATAATTATATAATAAAATATAACTATGGATTCCTATAAACACCCCATTTTTGCCCTAATGATCAATAATAATCAACAATAATTAATTTCCAATTTTTTCTGATTTTTTCCATTTTTTTATAATTTAGCAAAAATAGGAAAAATATTCAAAAAATAAAATAAATAGGAAAAATACATCAATTTTGGAAAATAATTGCAGAAATGGCAATAAAAAGGGTTAAATAATTTTTACAAATTTTTGAAATTTCAAAAAATACAAAAAACTAAAAAAATCGCATTACATATATGCAAATTGCAAAAGTAATAAAATCGCGAAAGTGGGTTAGCCCAGCTAGTCCGAACCTTGGTCTAGTGTGCGCACGAGAGGGCTCGATCAGGGGTTCGAAACGCAGGGGAAGCAGAATCCGCGTTTTGCAAATTTTTTCTCTGCTTGGGACACGTGTCAGCAGCCGATTGGCTGGAGCGAACGCACGCGCCAGGTGCATGATCGTCTTCAACCTCCATCCGAGATCGCCGACAAGGAGAAAAATCTGAATTTCAACCGTTTTGATTCGATTTTTTGCACAAATCCAACAGATCTTCAACAAAAATAGGATAAACATCATCCAATTGGAATCAAATCGCAACAAATCAATGGACTTGCACAAATCGGAGATGGGTTTTTAACCGCAAATCCAATTTGCTTCAATCGGTGGAAATCCGAGCTTATCCAGCTCGATTTCTTACACCTATAAATAAAAGATGAAGTGAAGAGGTAGAAGCACAGATCAAAAGTGAGAAAAAGAGAGAAAGGAGAGAGAATCGAAGCCTCGCCGGAGTTCTTCACCCGCAACCACAGATCAAGCGTCAAGCAGCCACCATGAGGCGTTTCTGAAGCAAACCACCGCCACAGTTGAATTCCTCACCTCCGAAAACCTAGGAATCGACACCTCAACTGCTTCGAAAGACCACCGGAACGCCATCAACAAGCATCTCCAGCCACCGTGTCCGACCCGACTCACGCACCGATCTAGATCCAAGTAAGTCGGATTTTTCGATTTTTTGTATTTATTTTATTTATTTAGTTATTTTATTTATTTCGAATTTATTTATTTACTTATTTGTTATTTACAATTCAATAAATAGAAAAAAATGTTAGAAATTAGATTATTATTTTTTTTTATGATTTAATTTAGGAGAAAAAATAAAAATTATAATTATAATAATAAATAATAAAAATGTAAAAATTTATAAAGAAAGTGATAAAAATATTAGAAAAGAATAATAATAAAAAATTAGATTTTAGAATAAGATAAATAAATAATGTAGGAGAAAATTCTTCAATAAAAATTATGAAAAATTAATAAAAAAATTAAAATTATAAAAATTATAAAAAGTAATGAAAATTATAAAAATTATAAAAATTAATAAAAAAATCAATAAAATTTATAATAGTAGAAATGAGTTGAAAAAATAGAAAAAATGGAATTTTTATCACTTAGAAAATTCATTTCCTTAAATAAATCCAAAATTGGTTTTTCCTTAAAATATCATTTTCAAAAATCAAATTATCAAGCTTAGGCTTAGATTTTTTTTAGAAAAATCCTAAAATAGTAAAAACATAAATCAAAAGAAATTTCACAATTAAAATTCACAAACACACTAAAATTTTTCAGGAAAAGCGAACTACGGCTTGTTTGATCCTGAATAGCAGGTACATAGGTACCCATTTGGGGCAACCCTAAAAAAGAAATAAAAGTCATTTTCCTAGAATAATTCACTCAAAAATACAATAAAAGATAACAAGGAATAAATAAAAGACATTTCTAGATAAGGTTAAGATTTTAGGAGATTATGGTGGTAACCTTAAAATTTTAATAGGTTAGCCTCCGAACTTATAAACTTTGGTTTTCCCCTTTTCTCTTTTCACAAAAAAAAAAAAAAAAAAAAAAAAACGAGAAGAGGAAATCACGACGACTAATGGTCCAAATTAGGATTAATCTGCTCAATTAATCCTAATTCAATCTTTCCCAACAACAGTTGGGTGGCGACTCCAAAAATAAAACGAAATTCCTAACTCAAGTCGAGGATCTACATCAGATGAGCATAGGGTTTAGTATAGATCAGATTAAGAATGGGAAATCAAAAATTAGACTTGATAGGATGGCGACTCCACTGGGGAAGCACATTCTCTAGTAGGCTAACCACCTGAATCTCCTCAAATTACTCCTTTCTGAGAAATGTTTTTGATTTGTTATATTATTGCTAACCTTTCAGGAATTTAGCTAAAGGTTAGAATTCAACTTTACTTTAGTTATTGAGTCTGCATGCATACAATTGTGCGAGTAGATACGGTCAAACCCGGGTCGTCTTAAGACCCTAAGATGGGGGGGCCATTGTGTAGGTTTCGGGCGAAGTGATATGATCACCGTTCGGGACTGATTAGGCTACCCAACTCAATGCTTCGATATGGCCTGAGATCCATTTCTCCGAGAATGCGAGAGGCCATAGAGCTTGGAGACTTGTTAGAACCTACCTGTTTGCATACATAACGTCATGGGCTGACAATAGATTGATGATGTAATATTTTTGTTCTATTCATGGAGTTCAGATATGTTTCCCTGTAATGTTATCATAGTTCTGGTTGTAATTAGGAAATTTATGTTGTAATAGATAGCTAGTACCGCAGTTAACCGCCTCCTCCGCAAAGAAATCCTAGTGTGCAAACCTCTGGATCCGAAATTGGTATTGGACCACTGGTTCACCCTATACAACCTAGAGGAGCAGGCCTTCATCCAGCAGAAAATAGGGCCCATCCTCTCACTAATGAAGATGGAGATGAACTTGCCCTTGGTACGGGCCATGCTCCACCTGTGGGAAATAGAGCCCGCGGCTTTCTTCATCGGGCCACATGAGATTACTCCTACTCTAGAAGAGTACACCCAGCTGCTACAGGCTCCAGCACTAACCAACCAAGTCTATGTACTAGATCTTGAGGCCGGGCCAGCCGGTATTTTCAACAGACTCCTGGGTATCCACAAAATAACAATCAACAAGGCCTTAGCGGACTATAACGGATACTGCATACGGATGGACGAGTTGGAAGCATGGTTCATCACCCGAGAAGATAATGGGGACAGGAAAGGCATATTGTGTGGGGACCCCAAGACTTATAGACAAAGAAGGGTGAATGCTTTCATCCTAACAACTTTCGCCACCATACTTTTCCCCACTGAAACTTTCTATGTCCATTACCGAGTTGCAGAATCGGTGGCCCAATTCCTAGAAGGAAAATCTTACATCCCGGCTCTATTGGCTGAACAGATTCGGAACTTAAACTTTGTCAAGAAAAAAGGCCACGGGATCCTTCGCTCAAATATCAACCTTATACTGATATGGTTTGTAAGCCACCTCAAGTGTTTTGGGCTTAACATGGTCCGGAAAACCTTGGCTCAACAAGTGGACCTCGTGGACTCATGCATAGAGAAGATGAAGCTACTCGACGACCTTACCAGCCACAGTTGGGTAGAAGTGCTTAGAAGTTTCAGTGCCGATGACATTTTATGGACAGCCAGATGGAGTTGCTGCGACAAAGTTATTTTAACCTGCAGTAACTTTCAAGCCGTGCCTCTAATCGGTATCAGCGGATGTATAGGTTATCATCCCAACTCGGTGGCCGCCAGTTCGGTACTATTCAAGACATAGTTTATCGGCCCTCGCTGGAAGCAGTCACATTCGAGTACCAAGATCCGAACTTATTGGTAGCTGAAAAATTTGCTAAGCTGGCAGAGGTCAAAGCACTTTAGGAAGCCAGAATCGAGAGCCCGAATGTAGACCTCGGAGAGCTAGATGGCGAAGTGGGCAAACATCGAGCCACCAGGGAGTTCGTAATCCACCAGCTGTATCAGACAGGGGAAAGAGCATACCGGGTCCCAGATATCACCCAACCTAAGCTAGACAAGGTAGATCCAGAGCTAGAAATCTACCTAGAGCAGGTCAAGGCCCGGATGGAAGTATATTTTGAAGCTGCAAATTATAAAAAGGATATCTGGAAAGGTCGATTCAAGGAATCCGACCAAAGAAATAAAGCCTTAGAAGCTCAACTGGAGAAGACCCAAGCCAAAGTCAAGGAATTAGAAGCCGTCATCAATGGGAAACCTGAGTCTCCACAACAGAAGACCAAAAAAGCTAAGAAATAGATTATCATTGTACTCTTTCATTTTTTTTAAGTATCGAACTCCAAAGTTTCCAATATTAATAAAGTTTCAATATTACATCATCAATCAATTGTTAGCCCCTTTTATTTTAGCATCCGTGTGACACATGCATCACATTTGCATACATCATACTAAAAAGAAAAAATGCGCGCCAGGTATCAAAATAGCTCCCAAACAACCGAACCCTCCCAGAAGCTCAATTTGCACGCGTTCAAGAACAAAAATGGCAAACGGTGGCGACAATTGCAACAACGCAAGTGCTGACGCTGCTTTAGACTCTAGGATCGTATCCTTGGAACAAACGGTCCAGCAGCTAGCTACACAAGTACACCTCCTGACTGAAAGCATTGGCCTCCCTCGCACCACCCAGCCGACTCAAGAAGAACATTCAGGGGCTAGAAAAGGAAAGGCAGTGGAGGGGCAGCCTCCAGAATATGAGGAAATCAATTCCCACCTCAACCCGGCCTTTGAGTATGAGCCGAGAATCAACCAGGGTCCAACCTCTGATGACCTAAAAAAAGAGATGGAGGAGAGACAGAAAGAGATGGAAAGAAGACTCTTCCAACAGCTGGCTGACGAGATGAAAACAATAAAGGGGCCTGACGGTTTCAAGCAAGCCGGAATCACCAGTCTGCCAGCATATGGGGAGGAAGTGTACCCTGATAAATTCAAGACCCCGGAATTGAGAAATATGACGGTACTGGATGCCCCAAAATGCACACAAGGTTATACGCCCAGAAAATGAGCAAGTATGCTCAATATAACCAACTGATGATCCAGACATTCCAGGATAGTCTTACAGGTCCTGCATTAGTCTGATATGCCCACTTGGATTTCAATTAGGTCAACACCTGGGAAAGGCTTGCCCGGGCGTTTTATGACCAGTACAAGTTTAATATTGAAGTCGCCCCCTCAGCGATAGATCTAGGGAGTCTTCGAAAAAGACACGCTGAGCCTTTTAAAGAGTATGCTCAGCGTTGGAGAGCTCAAGTAGCCAGAGTAGCAACCCCAATTTCTGAGAAAGAGTTGACATCCATATTTTTCAACACTCTAGACAAGACCTACTTCTCACATCTAGTGGGCTAGACATCATCCAGTTTTGCAGAAGTAGTAGCTACAGGGTGCCGGATTGAAAGCGCCATCACCACAGGCAGACTCCAAACAATGGATCCTCCCAGGGTCATACCATCACAAAGGCCCTTGGGAGGTAATAGAGCCAAGGAGTCTACCGTCAGCACAATCAACTCCAGTAAAGCAGACAAAGCTGGAACTCGTGTGACATTCTAGACCACGAATACCCTAGCCCAACACTTCATGGAAAATCACGCCCAGGTTACTAGGGTCCCGAGACAGTTCACTCAAATTCCGATCCCACTCAGCCAGGTCTTTGCTCAGCTGCGAGCGGATAACTTGATCAGCTTCGAAATCCCAAATGACCAGTACAAGCCTAGAAACTTCGACTCAAGCCTCAAATGTGACTATCATATGGGCCAAGAGGGGCATTCTACAGACCGATGCTAGAGGCTCCGACACAAAATCCAAGATTTGATTGACGCCGGAATTGTGCAACTGGATTTTGTTAACACCCCAGCACCCAATGTCAACACCAATCTGCTACCTAATCGTAAGCCCACCATCAATATGATCGCATCTGAAGAGCCGGCTCCCAAAGAAGCATCTAAGCAAAAGGCGGCAGGCTAGCAGAAAAATCATTCCCATCAAACCCCAGAGAAGACCCCTAAGTCACATATCAAAAAGAGATGGTTAGCCGGAGACCCAACAGTCGGCACCTTGGGAGAATCACACGGGAGATTCGAATACCTAGTGAACTATTCTTATACCCCAACTGTATATGGGCCGCCTAGCAAATAGGGGCCCAAGTTTGAAAAAGAGGACAACCCGCCAAAGGAAGGGGAGAAATCTATAAACATGATCAATTCAAATCAAAAGCCAAGAGTCATAAAATGCTATAAGGGACGGTCGACTGAGATACAAATCCCGAAGAAGATATATGTGTTCAATGTCCTAATACCTGCAAAGAGGTATAAGGCCGCACCGTTTGACTATCAGACCCTCGAGCAAGAGCGACCCCCTATGGTGGGAGGAATCACCCGATCTGGGAGGGTATATGACCCGACATATAAAATCTCCACTGAAGAGCCCAACACGGAGAAAGGAGAGGAAGAAGGAGAGGGGCTCGCTGCATTTACAAAAATGGTCAAAGCAAGTGAATATAAAATCATGGAACAACTAAACAAGGTTCCAGCACAAATATCACTCATGGGCCTCCTTACAGCCTCTGAGCCCTACAGGGAAGCACGCTTCAAAGTACTCAAACAGATTCAAGTCCCAAAAGGCATCGCTACAGACAAAATAAGTCACGTAGCAGATTCTATTTTCACCATGGACCAGATATCTTTCTCCCTTGAAGAGCTAGGAGAAGATGGAAACCAACATACAAAACCACTATTCATAGTGGTAAAGTGCAACGACACGATTGTCTCCCGAGTACTCATCGACAACGGGTCGTCCCTCAATGTGTGCCCATTGGCTACCCTCAACTTATTGGGGTCGATCCAAGCAATATTAAACCTAGCTCGACGGTGGTTAGGGCTTTTGACGGGTCAAAAAGAGACATAGTAGGAGAGATAAACTTGCTAGTGGAGATTGGCCCGCAAGTGTTCTACATATCCTTTCAAGTCCTCGACATCCCAAGATCTTTCAACCTACTTTTGGGAAGGCCCTGGATACATACTGCCGGAGCCATACCCTCCAGTCTCCATCAAAGGGTCAAATTCATTGCAAATGGGCAGATAGTCACTGTGCTGGGCGAGCAGGATTATGCCATCTACAAAGAAACTGCCATACCATACATTAGGGATGATGGTTCCGAAGACCTTGGTCTCCAGATATTCAATAAGGTGAATATGGTGACCAGTAAGGAAGGCCATCAGTTCAAGGAGGGGCAGCAAGGGACGTTTGGACTTGGGTACGTTCCTACAGCTCGGGAAGAAGCACAAGCCAGAGGTGTCAAAGGCAGGATGAAAGAGAAGCCAAGCAACACCCCGATGTGCATTCCACCCCTCTAGCAATCTTTCAGACAAGCAACTACCATTCAAGAGCCAAGGATAAGCGAAGATGACGTCAGCAATGGGAGTCCAACCCCTCATACGTCCAAACAGCATCCAACTCTCAATAATTGGTTCTATTATCCTATTAATAGCGCTAGGTCAGCTCAAGGATAGAGAACGATTGTTAAACAATTTTTATTGAGACTTCTTTATAATTCAAGAAATTACTGTTTGTCTTACTTATATATATCTGCTTTCATTTTACTTCACCCAAATCTCCTATCATTGAACATCAAGGACATTTCACAGGTAGGAAATAAAAACGCTGATATCGTTTCCAACGCTGCTGGGTCAGTTGTTGGAGGTGATATCCGTGACCACGAAATAATACAAGAAAAGTGGCAAAAACATGAACAAAGCGAAATTTCAATCGACGAGCCGGTGGAGACAGTAAATCTATGAAGTATTGAGAAACCTAAAAACCTCAAGATCGGAACCAGTTTAAGTGCTGAGCAAAAACATAAGATGACTGAGCTGTTAACGGAGTATGTAGATGTGTTCGCCTGGTCATATGGTGACATGCCAAGGCTAGACCAATCAATAGTGGTTCATAAGCTTCCCACAAGGGAAGATGTGAAACCTAAAAAATAGAAATTGAGAAAATTTAGGCCTGACATCTTACTAAAGATCAAGGAAGAAGTCAAGAAACTGCTAGAAGTAAGGTTCATCAAAGTATCTGATTACCTAGAATGGGTAGCGAATATAGTCCCCGTTATGAAAAAGAATGGAAAAGTACGCGTATGCATAGACTTCTGGGACTTAAACCAAGCTACGCCAAAGGACAACTTCCCCCTACCTCACATTGATGTTCTAGTAGACAACACTGCAGGAAACCATCTTTTCTCATTTATGAACGGTTTCTCATGATATAATCAAATAAAAATGGCTGAAGAAGATAAAACCAAAACGACTTTCATCACAACACGGGGAACTGTCTGTTACAAAGTCATGCCCTTCGATTTGAAAAACGCCAGGGCAACGTATCAGAGAGCCATGTTCGCGATACTTCATGACATGATGCATCGAGAAGTCGAAGTATACGTCGACGACATGATAGCTAAGTCTAAAGAAGAAGAGAGCCATACAGATATCCTGAGAAAATTATTTAAACAATTGAGAAAATTCCAACTCAAGTTAAATCTGGATAAGTGCACTTTCAGGGTCACAACGGGTAAATTGTTAGGGTTTGTCATAAGCCGGGAAGGCATTAAAATCGACCCCGATAGAGTAAAGTCTATATTAGAGCTACCTTCCCCGTGTACTGTCAAAGAGGTAAGAAGCTTGCTGGGAAGATTAAATTACATAGCTCGTTTTATCTCACAACTCACAGATAAGTGCCGGCCACTATTCCGTCTGTTGAGAAATAATGCCGCAGTAGAATGGGATGACGAATGCGAAGAAGCATTCAGGACGATCAAAGACTATCTCATAAAACCTCCAGTCTTGATAGTCCCGAAGCAAGGGAAGCCCTTATTCTTATACCTCACGATACTCCCTGAATCCATGGGATGCGTGTTAGGGCAAAAAGATGAAGAGGGAAGAGAGCGTTCCATATATTACCTAAGCAAGAAATTCACAGACGGGGAACAGAGGTATTCAGAAGTAGAGAGGACCTACTGTGCTCTAATTTGGGTTATGCACCGATTGAGGCAGTATACCCTTTACTATCATATTGAGCTGTTGACAAGACATGATCCTCTGAAGTACTTGGCAGAGAAACCAGTTTTGATAGGGAGAATCTCCAAATGGCAAATGCTCTTATCGGAGTTTGATATTACATACATAAATCAAAACTTGATGAAAGGGCAATCTTTAGCCAACCAATTGGCAGAACACCCTGTCGAAGGGAATTCCCAAGAGTCACAAGTTCAATTCCCTGATGAAAATATATTAACAGTGGAAGGTACACCAGTAGAAGACTGTGGAATAGAGCAGGACCCTAAGTGGAAGACGTTCTTCGATAGAGCTGCCAATGTATTCGGTTGTGGGATTGGGGCAGTGTTGACATCCCCAGACGGAACACAATTCCCTGCAGCAACAAGACTCACATTTCCATATACCAATAATATCGCGGAATATGAGGCATGCATCCTCGGCCTCAAAATGGCTTGCCACATGGAAATCCACGAATTAGAAGTATACGGGGATTCATCACTTATCATATTACAGACAAGAGGGGAATACAAGACTAAAGACCCCAAACCGGTACCATACCATCAACATTTGACAGAACTAATCGAAGAATTCAAGGCAATCACTTTCACATACGTCCCAAGAACTCATAATCAATTTGCAGATGCACTCGCCACACTAACATCTATGATCTAGATAACAGGGGTAGCCGAAGTCCAACTGATGAAAATAGACATCGAAAATCGGCCCGCCTACTGTTTAGCAATTGAAAAAGCACAAGATGACAAGCCCTGGTATCACGACATCAAAAATTTTCTCCAAGAAAGCAAATACCCTGAAATGGCTAGCAAAAATGACCAAAAAACACTCAGAAAGTTAGCAAGTCATTTCTTATCAAGTGGGTCTATACTTTACAAAAGATCATCCGATACCACCTTGCTAAGATGTGTGGATAAAAATGAAGCATGCGAACTGATGAAGGAAGTACATGAAGGGGTATGTGGACCTCATATGAACGACTACATGTTGGCCCGAAAAATCATGAGGTTAAGATACTATTGGCTAACCATGGAATCAGATTGCATCAAATATGTCAAGCACTGTCATTTGTGTCAAGTGTATGCAAACCAGATAAATGCTCTGCCCAACGAATTGTACTCATTGTCAGCACCATGGCCTTTCTCCATGTGGGGGATCAACATAATCGGCCCAATCACTCCAACGGCATCCAATGGCCACAGGTTTATATTGGTAGCAATTGATTACTTCACTAAGTGGGTAGAAGCTTCATCATATACCAATGTCACAAAAGAGGTAATAGTCCGTTTCTTGAAACGGGACATAATAGCTCAATATGGAGTTATTGAGTCCATCATCACCGACAACGGTACCAATCTTAATAACAAGTCAATGACAGGTTTATGTCAACAATTCCACATAAACCATAGAAATTCAACTCCCTACCGACCTCAGATGAACGGGGCAGTAGAAGCAGCTAACAAGAATATAAAAAAGATCATCGAAAAAATGATAACTACTTACAAAGATTGGCATGAGATGTTGCCGTTTGCTCTCATGGCTTATAGGACTTCAATAAGAACCTCTACTGGAGCTACCCCATATTCGTTGGTATATGGTACTGAAGCAGTGTTACCGGTCGAGGTCGAGATACCATCATTCAGAATTCTGTCAGAAACTCAGTTAACTGAATCAAACTAGGTAAAGAAGAGGCTTGATTAGCTGAATCTGATTGATGAGAAAAGACTCACTGCATTGTGTCATGGCTAGTGTTACCAACAAAGGATGGCCCGAGCATTTAACAAGAAAATGAGGCCTCGATACTTTAAAGAAGGGGATCTAGTGCTAAGGAAGGTTCTCCCGAATGCCCAAGACTCCAGAGGAAAATTTACCCTAAATTATGAGGGTCCATATATGGTAAAGAAGGTATTGTCAGGAGGAGCTCTAATATTAACTCAAATGAATGGTCCAGAATTAAGAGACCCCATCAATGCAGATGCTGTTAAGATGTACTATCCTTAGGTAAGGGAATTGAAATTTTGTCAATGTTTATGAAAGCCAATATTCAATACAAGTTTCGTTGAGTCTAGTTTTCATTTCTTACAAGAAAAGTTAATGTCTCTGAATGGTCGATAATTCCAACCAATTCTCATTACAATAACCATACCTAAACACATTACCCACCACTTCACCAATGAATGATAAATATTGAAATGATAATGAATCTCAATAAATTTTGTGATATGATTCTATCTACTTTTGAGCATTAAAACCTGGTGCATTAGTAGGATAACACTACCATCAAAAGAGCCATGTGCACAATAAAGGAAGCACATCCAGATCTTCAGCCCTATGTTAAAGCAAGAGTAAGCAAAGCAGGAGCAAACCAGCACGAAGGTTCGGTTGTTTGGTTGCTATCCATGATAAATTGGAAAACATATAAACAACTATCATCCACATATCAGGAAAACATCAAATCATTTAACCCAGTCAGTAGAAGCATGTTCAAAAGCATAAGATTAGTCAGCCCACATTGGGGCACTTCCCTAAACATCCTCTCATAGGGCCAGCACATTAGGGCACCTTTCGAGACATGTATTCCTACCATGGGTTAGTCAGCCCACATCGGGGTACTTCCCTAAACATTCTCTCTTAGGGTTAGCCCATAAGGGCACTTTTTGAGACGTTTCTCCCAGTAGGCTAGTCAGCCCATAATGGGGTACTCTCCTAAATATCTCGTCTCAAGTTTAGCCTGTAGGGGCACCTTTCGAGACATTTCTTCCCCGGGGTCGTGAGTCTAAGAAGACACTTCCCGCTATAGATTAGTCAGCCTACAATGGGGCACTTTCCCAAACACACCTTCAAAAACGTCAGCCCATAGGGGCACCTTTTTTAGGCATGCTCTCTCTCATTAGGTCAGTTAGCCCGCGAAGGGGCACTTTCCTAGACACCTTTTCCTAAAGTTAACTCACCAGAGCACTTTCAAATCTATCAATCAGTTAGCTCATAAGAGCACTTTTCGAATCTATCGATTAGTTAGCTCGTAGGAGCACTTTTCGAGTCTATCGATTAGTTAGCTCAGAGGAGTGCTTTTCGAATCCATCGATTAGTTAGCTCAGATGAGCACTTTTCGAATCCATCGATTAGTTAGCTCAGAGGAGCACTTTTCAAATCTATCGATCAGTTAGCTCAAAGCAGCACTTTTTGAATCCATCGATTAGTTAGCTCAGAGGAGCACTTTTCAAATCCATCGATTAGTTAGCTCAGAGGAGCGCTTTTCAACTCTATCAATTAGTCAGCTCGTAGGAGCACTTGTCAAATGTGTAAATAACCGATTAGTCAGCTCATAAGAGCACTCTTCGAAGTATTTCTCTTCAAACAATCGCTAGTCTAGTCAGACGCTTCTTTTGACAGGTGGCTAGCTCATAAGAGCGCTTCCTAAGACAATCTTCTCTTCAAGGTTGCTAGTCCGATAAGATGCTTCCTATCATCAGATATTCCACTTACAATAATACACTCCTAAACAATTCTTGAGATGGTTCCTATCGCCAATTAGTCAACCCATTGAGCACTTTTTGGAAGGATACATTACTCTAGATTGTTAAGTTGTTTCCTAAGCAATACCAACCACCACAAAATACTCGTGGGATTATTAGCTCATGGAGCATTTTCCTACTATAGACTCAATTCCAGATAACCAGCCAAACTAAGGCGTTATCCATTCAGTTAAGAGGCCAAAAATAGCATATTTCTTGTCTTTGTAGTTAAGTTTTTCAAACTTTACTACAAAGAGGGGCAGCTGTAAACACCTCATTTTTTGCCCTAATGATCAACAATAATTAATTTCCATTTTTTCCATTTTTTTTATAATTTAGCAAAAATAGGAAAATATTCAAAAAAAAATTAAATAGGAAAAATACATCAATTTTGGAAAATAATTGCAAAAATGGCAATAAAAAGGGTTAAATAATTTTTACAAATTTTTGGAATTTCAAAAAATACAAAAAAATAAAAAAATCGCAGTGCATATATGCAAATTGAGAAAATAATAAAATCGCGAAAATGGGCTAGCCCAGCTGGTTTGAACCTTGGTTTGGTGCGCGCGCGGGAGGGCTCGGTCAGGGGTTCGAAATGCGGGGGAAGCAGAATCCGCATTTTGCAAATTTTTTCTCTACTTAGGACACGTGTTAGCAGCCGATTGGCTGGAGCGAACGCACGCGCCGAGCGCGTGATCATTTTCAACCTCCGTCCGAGATTGCCGGCGAGGAGAAAAATCCGAATTTCGGCCGTTTTGATTCGATTTTTTGCACAAATCCAACAGATCTTCAACAGAAATAGGATAAACATCATCCAATTGGAATCAAATCGAAACAAATCAATGGATTTGCACAAATCGGATATGGGTTTTTAACCACAAATCCGATTTGCTTCAATCGGTGGAAATCCGAGCTTATCCAGCTCGATTTCTTACGCCTATAAATAGAGGATGAAGTGGAGAGGTAGAAGCACATATCAAAAGTGAGAAAAAGAGAGAAAGGAGAGAGAATTGAAGCCTCGCCGGAGTTCTTCACCCGTAACCACCAATCAAGCGTCGAGCAGCCATCAAGAGACGTTTCTGAAGCAAACCACCGCCACAGTTGAGTTCCTCACCCCCGAAAACCTAGGAATCGACATCTCAACCGCTTCAAAAGACCGCCGGAACGCCATCAACAAGCATCTCCAACCGCCGTGTCCGATCAACCCGACCCAACCCGCGCACCGATCCGGATCCAGGTAAGTCGGATTTTTTTATTTTTTGTATTTATTTTATTTATTTAGTTATTTTATTTATTTCGAATTTATTTATTTACTTATTTGTTATTTACAATTCAATAAATAGAAAAAAATATTAGAAATTAGATTTTTTTTTTTTTAGGATTTAATTTAGGAGGAAAAATAAAAATAATAATTATAATAATAAATAATAAAAATGTAAAAATTTATAAAGAAAGTGATAAAAATATTAGAAAAGAATAATAATAAAAATTTAGATTTTAGAATAAGATAAATAAATACTGTAGGAGAAAATTCTTCAATAAAAATTATGAAAAATTAATAAAAATTAATAAAAAATTAAAATAATAAAATTTATAAAAAGTAACGAAAATTATAAAAATTATAAAAAAATTATAAAAAATATAAAAAATTAATAAAAAATCAATAAATTTTATAATAGTAGAAACAAGTTGAAAAAATGGAATTTTTATCACTTAGAAAATTCATTTCCTTAAATAAATCCAAAATTGGTTTTTCCTTAAAATATCATTTTCAAAAATCAAATTATCAAGCTTAGGCTTAGATTTTTTTTAGAAAAATCCTAAAATGGTAAAAACATAAATCAAAAGAAATTTCACAATTAAAATTCACAAATACACTAAAATTTTTCAGGAAGAACTACGGCTTGTTTGATCCTGAATAGCAGGTACGTAGGCACCCATTTGGGGCAACCCTAAAAAAGGAATAAAAGTCATTTTCCTAAAATAATTCACTCAAAAATACAATAAAAGATAACAAGGAATAAATAAAAAGACATTTCTAGATAAGGTTAAGATTTTAGGAGATTAGGGTGGTAACCTTAAGGTTTTAATAGGTTAGCCTCCGAACTTAGAAACTCTGGTTTTCCCCTTTCCTCTTTTCACAAAAAAAAAATGAGAAGAGGAAATCACGACGACTAGTGGTCCAAATTAGGATTAATCTGCTCAATTAATCCTAATTCAATCTTTCCCAACAACAGTTGGGTGGCGACTCCAAAAATAAAACGAAATTCCTAACTCAAGTCGAGGATCTACATTAGATGAGCATAGGGTCTAGTATAGATCGAATTAGGAATGGGAAATCAAAAATTAGACTCGACAATTCCAAATCTCACAATCAACCATGATCGCAGAGAGTCGGTATCCCCTACCAACCAATAAAATGGAATAAAATCCTAAGTTTCACAAATTCAATTTTTACATAGGGGTCCTAAGATAACATTTCATCTAAATAATCTATCATTTGCAATTCTTACTTTATTGTTCTTGTCTTCCAAAAAATCTCGACACTTCACATCTTATCCCATCTCGAGCTTTTATAATCGCTACCTGCAAAATGGTCTGTGGAGGGGTGAACACACTACGGCTCAGTGAATGAGAGTGCCATACTTTCAATGCTACACATGCACAAGCAATTTCAAATTAAGTTATGAAATCATATGTTATGCATGAACAACCATATGAATGCAGCATCTCACGCGATCTTCCGGTAACCGACGTGAAGTCTAGGGTTTATGCCCTCCCCTTAACCTTGGGTTGGGGATTCCGAAGCCACCATCAGTACCCGAGTCTTACACACAATTTCATTACTCTTATCACTTATTTATACTATGTCTTAGCTTTAATGATCTAGGCTCAAGTGCCTCACTACACCGAGCATTTACACCCTCAAGAGACAGGCCGGACTCGGAACCATCAAAACGCGACAATCCCTTAATCACTTAGTTCGCACTTGGTGGAACAACGATCCTCTGATCACTTCCAGCTCATCATGTAGCAGTGACAGTCTTTAATCTCATGCAATGTCTCGTGTAAATGCATGTCAAATTTTAATCGAGTTCACTTCTTTAATTAATTGATTCGGGTGATTAAATAATACACAGTCGCAACCAATCCCCATTTAAGGCAATAAGGTACACTACCAAGCATTTAAAGACTACCACTCCAAGAACAATCAATAGGAACCTAGTGAAGTCCCATAAACAAATCCACTACGTCTCATATTCACATTTACCACAACAAGAAGAGATCATGCATTTCACATCACAGGTAAAGCAAGGAAAACCAAACCAAACGGATAAAAACAATCAAGCTATACACAAGATTTTAGTTAACTTGACACCTTTGTGCCATTTGACTTAAACGTTAGTCAACCGCTCGGGATTAATTTACACTTATTATTCCTTGACACCTCTATGTCATCGCATCTCTTAAGTGCTCAGTTATACACACATTCAAGAGTCAATTAGGTAGCCACATATATATCCCTCCCAAGTCCTCAAATACCTATGTATAAGATATATATATATATATATATATAGTTTTTTAAACATAGCTTTAACTAAAGGATAATTTGCTAGGCACCTCCCCTCACTTACTTAAGAGGCGCAAGAAAACATAATTTTTAAGTTACAAAATAAAAAGTTGCACGTATGATTTGTATAGTTATATGCATGAATGTATTTTATAAATATAATAGGAAAATAATTTTGCCTAAGCATATATACATATTCAAAAGTAGATTATGATAGGTGTATGTAATGATATACATATAATCTATTCCAATTATGCATACCTACTCGGTAGCTATAAAGGAAAAAGTTAGGTTTATATCTTTTGGTTTAGTTTGAAGAAAACAATTTTGAATCATGGTATTAGGCTTATAGTAGTAGCACTGGCAAGATGGTGCGAAGTGCTATCGTTAAAATAGTGGTATCTAAACCTTCAGTCCATTCTATCCTTTACATCATTAAAATGGTGTTCATCTATAATTTATCTAACTACCAATTTCTTCGTAACTTCTTTTCTAAACTTATTTAACCCCACTACATAACTTTAAATAACAATAATCATAACCCATTTGCAACTACAACCAAGTAGGTGAATTCACATACATAGCATATCAACACATAACACAACATTGTAGCATATTATAAAGTTTCTCACTCACCCGTTTAGAGTCGTCATAGTTCTAACCATTGTTGAGTGATCCTATGGAGTTGAAATTGAGGCATAACTCCATCACTCCATCTCTTAGTCAAGTAATGAGCTTGGAAACATTTTATGCTTAAGCAGCAAGAGACAGAATACATCATGTAGTTAATCTCCTATTGAGATGGTAAAGAGATGCTAAACCTAAGGATCCATACAGTGGCCTCCTCACCTATAGATGATTTAAAAGCTGAGTAGTAGTTAGCTTATCATTGGGATTAACTTGTACACAATTAAAAATGAAATCCCTTGCATCATTAGATAGAGTCTCAAGGACTAAGGGCAGTTCGCCCTTTCCAATCCTCTATAATGCCTACATGCATTCTAGGGGAGCATAAGGAAACTAGCCAGTTAGCATTTCCAAGACAGTGCACCCAAGACTCCAAATGTCAACTAGAAGCCCAAAGTTATGGTTTTGGCCCTTACCACCTCAAGTGCCATCCAAAATGCAGTCCCTTGGTATGATTTGGCATCATTCAGTTTAGTTGTCGTTGCTAACCCAAGGTCTACAAGTTTCATGGACCCATTAGTATGGAATAATAAGTTTGCACATTTGATGTTTTGGTGAGTCACATTTCGAATGTGAAGATACTTCAGGCCATGCAAAATTTATCTTGTATATGTAGACACTTAGGAGTCTTTGAGGTAATACCTTTGATATAGGTTTAATAGGGAGCCTTTAGTAACCAGCTCAAAAAATATATGACCTTGTATCATCCTTAGCAGTGCCATATTATGAACAATGTTTTCATGTTTGAATTGACTTAAAAGAGCAATTTCCTACTCCAATTGCAAAATACTTTACTTTCCCATAGTTCCTTGATCGAGTAAGGAGACTTCCTTCACAACAAAAAAAAAAAAAAGAATCCATCTTCGGCAAATCCCTTATACACCGACCCAAACGACTCACGCCCCAAAAGTTAACCCTTTTCCCAATTCGTGGTATTCCAACAAATTCTCTCATTAGGGGAAATATTGGACATGGGCTCTATGGTAGAACTCAAAGAATCATCATCATTTGAGGTGTTGAATGAGCAAGATAAAGATGACAATGCGATCTCCCCAAGCCTCAATTCTTTATTGTCCTTTAAATTCATTCCATTAACTCCTTCCTCTGCTTCATCACAACTACTAAACCCACTAGGAGCAGCATCACTAGGCTCATTCCCACAATTATCCCTAAAATTCAACTTAAGTGTTTGGTAACAAAATTGTCGAAAACCATCCACCTGGTCTCTTGGTATATGATCTCCCAAAACGTCATCATTAGTCATCCGTTGCTCCTTCTCACAATTATCCTATTAAGCTAGATCTTGCAGCTGGTCAGCTTTCTTTTCTGTGGCTTCAAGCTTCTTACTCAAATCACCTATTAGGGCCTAAGTAAGAGAGCACGCTCATTTTATCTCCTCTGCTCTTTGTACCTGCAACCTTTCAATCTCAATTGCAAATTTATTGATTTTTTTTTTTCTGTATCCTCAACAATAACAAGAGTTTCCTTCACAATTGAAGGTGCTTCTACCAAGGCCCTCATAGCTGCCTCTTGCTCTTTTGTAATCATTGACCTAGCTTCTTCTACCTCTAGTCTCACAGGATGATGATGGCAGCATTCATTTGCCTTTGGAAACAAAATTCATTCCTAGCAACCATAGCCCTTAGACCTGATTACAACATGCTATAGATGACCCTCTTCTTAATAGGATTCCCTAGAAATGAAGGCTCTAAAATGCTTCCAAATATACAGTGCTATAGCTTGCTTTCCTATTACTCCAACAGTTTGTGAGCCATTTAACCTCCATTGTATTGTTTTGGCTGCATTTCCAAGAACTTCAGCCTATCTTGCATCCAGCTCCACCATCTGACCAGCTCTCAAGAAAATCTTTGATTCTCCAATCCATTAAGCATATAGATGCAGAAAAAAGAATGTACAGCAAAAGATAGGCTCCAGCTAATTTGATGTACAAAGTATCAAGTCTTGAAACTTTATCTTTACCTAACAAGTAACCAACCTCACTGCATCATGTGCTTAATAAAAGATTAATAATCTGCAAAGAGGTTGCCATCACAAGAAGTCACCGCCAACCAACCATTGGACTATAAAAAGATGAAAGCTTGATTGCTCGGTATCCTCTCAGTCCCTTTTTATCACGAATCATCTAGCAAGCAACTTTATCATCATGGCCATGACTCCTCAAAAGCCTACGTTGTGCAACATACTCACATATTCACAATAGTGAAAGCGAACTCGAATCTCAACAGGTTGCCCCTTCGTCAACCCATCAATCGCAAAATTCACTTGATCCACATGCTCCATCAATGTCGTAGTCATCACTGATTAACTCCCACCACCACTGCGAAACCCTAAACCTAAACTACCAAAAGCATCCGGAATATAAATCACTCTTCTTTGAATTAATCAAACCCCCAATCTCAACGACTATCTTTCTAGTCGTGGGATGTGACATAACTACTTGCTTAAGCTCCTTAAGAGCCTGAACTCTAGCGTGGCCTTTAACCTTCTTCAATGTCTCAATTAGCTCCAATGCCCTATCCTGTACATCTTCCGACCTCTGCTTCATTAACTAGTACTTCTGTGAAAACCACGTGCAAATCAGATAATACAAAGTCTTATTCGGTGTGACAAAGTCATTCCAAAGTTCTTACGTTGTAGCAGGGTGAGTAAGGTGTCCTAAGCCACCTCTTGTAAGTTTGGCCAGTGCTAAGAGTCACAGGATCCTGCATAGGTTTAAGCAAAATCGGGCAATTGAAAACCAATGGAACATCGGTTAAATCGAGTTCCTCAATTCTGCATTGTGTAACTACATCACAACTTAGACCAACAGCTTTCATCTCCATGCCAAGCATACCCCACAAGCATCGCGTCCCCCCGTGAACTCATTTGGCTCTAACCCTTTCCCTTTCGTCCTCTCAATAGCAAAACCACTTCCATCCTTCCTACATTAATATACCTGTAAATGATTAATCATCCCCGAAACAATCTCTTTCTCTAGCAACCCATCAAACACCCTTTTCTCATCCTCTTTCCTCCTTTTCTTTCGCGGTTGCCATTGTAGTTGTTATTATTCGTGGTTCCATTGCTGCTGCTACTGCTGTTCTCCTCCTCCCCTAATCGCCGGAACCAAGATACTGTTGGAACTCGCCTAGAGCGTTGGATGATCGCCTTGTCGGATAAGGAAATGTGAGAAAAGGAGAGGGAAGAACATGGAAAGGAGACGAAGAAGGTTGAAAGGAGGAGGGAATGAAGAAGAAGGGAAGAAAGCGGATGGTTGCATCTCAACTGGGAAGGGAAGGTGCCACCCAAAGACGAGGAGGAAGAAGAAGGGAAAGAAAAGGAAGAAGGAAGAAGGAAGAAGTGAGGGACGATAGAGTAGCGGGGACATATGACGCCACCGAGTATGGGAGACGTGATGGAGGCGACCGTTCAAGCCTGCTGCTGCTGCCGCCATCTGACATGAGTGGGAAGGATAGGACATCGTGAAATGCCGCAGATTTGAATTTTTTTTTTTATACTATTATATTATATTATATTTATTTCAATATTCTACACGCATACAAATATATATTTAAATTTTATATTTTTAACATTTTATTACGAAAGTTTTACGTCTAAGCTAATTTGATTATTCTAAACATAAATTTTTACTTAAAATTTTCATATAGTTTTTCAAATTTTATGGGACTTCACACAACCACTTGTTGTAGCTACATGCATATTGTCCCATATAATTCTAAAATTGGAAAAAGACCACTATTATCTATATTTTGTATAGTAAAGATTAAGATTGTAAATGAGTCATGTTAAAATGATACAATGTTAAGTTTGAGATTAAGCTCAGCTCAAATTTTCAAAGTTCAAACTTGACTCAAGTTTGATTAAACTTGTAATTTGAGCTTGAGCTTGACTTAAAATAATATTCGATGGACTCAAGTTTGGCTCTTTTAAGTTTGATTTCTAAACAAATTATTTTTTTAATATAAAAATAATATTAACATTCAAACTAAATTCGAAACTCGATAAACATTAAAATTTGACTCAAGCTTTATTAGTCCCGCAAGCTTAAACTCAATTGGATAAACTACAACTCAATATTACTTTTTATTGAATTAAACGTGAATAGTTTGTGAGTAGACTTAATTCGCTTACACTTTCTAATAATGATGAAGTATTTGATATTGATGAAACTACAATTACTAGCATTTATATATAATTAAGAAATGACGCAGCGAGGAAAGCATAAACCCGAGACCAATTCTAGGATTGGAACTTTAGAATAAACAAGGAAGAATCAGAGTTTATTCTTTGATAAATTTCGATTGCGCACAATAAAAAATACAGAGGAACTCGTCTCTCAAAAGTGTAATTGAATATTCAATAAAACGTAACCCTAAAATGACCTAAGACTATATATATACTCTTTTGGAAAAATACATAAAAAAGGAAATATAGATGTACACGTGGAAATAAAATATAAATATACACGTCTATTCTCTGTCGTATATACGGTCGTACCTCAAAGCCGTGTATGCTTCTGTGAATATGTCTAGCGTAATGCACGGTTGTATTCCCTGGCCGTGTCTGCTTCTGGGAGAGATCCTAGCAAAACACACGGCCGTGCTTCCTAGCCGTGTAAGAGGCCGTGTATGTTTCTGGGAGTCATCTAGGTTTCTCACACGGTCGTGCCTCCTGACTGTGTATGCAGCCGTGTGTGTTTCTGGAAATTCCCTGACATGATACATGATTGTGTATCTACCCGTATCTCAACCTGTGTCTGCCACGATGTCCGCATCATTCTCTCTCACCAATGAAGAACTCGACCCCGAGTCCTCTTCTAGATAAAGGGGTTCGTCATCTGCGTAGAATGGGGACAAGTCTGGTACATTGAAGGTCTTGGAGATTTTCATGCTTTCCGGAAGCCCAACCACATAGGCGTTGTCATTGATCTTGGCGACAATATTGTAAGGCCCATATTTCTTTGGCTGCCACTTGCTATACGTTCCCACGGGAAAGCGTTCCTTCCTTAAGAACACCATCACTTAATCCCCTACCTCGAACAGTTTCTTCCTCCGATGTGTGTCTGCGGTTTTCTTATACTGCTCATTCACCTTCTTAATTCGCTCTTTCACGTCAGATGCCACCGTGTGGTACTGTTTCGCTAGGTGTTTAGCAGCAACATTAGTTTCAACACCCTTGGGTAAAGAAGCTAAATCCAAGGCGTGAGAAGGCGCCTTGGTATAGACTACTGAAAAGGGTGATTTCCCAGTAGTTCTATGGATGGAATTGTTGTAGGCGAACTCGGCTTGAGAAAGTGCCAGGTCCCATTGCGTCGGCTTCTCTCCATAGATGCTTCGTATTAGATTTCCAAGGGTCTTATTCGTCACTTCTGTCTACCCATCGGTTTGAGGGTGGGCTATGCTGTTAAAGTTAAGGGAAGAATTAAACATGTACCATAGCGTCCTCCAGAAATGGCTAAAGAAACGGGTATCTCTATCAGAAGTGATGGACTTGGGAACCCCGTGCAACCTGACCACCTCCTTAAAGAATAGCTTGGCAACACCTTATGCATCAGTTGTCTTCCTATAAGGAATGAAGTGAGCCATCTTGGAGAACCCAGTATTCTGATAATGCCCTTTGGATGTCTGACAGATATAACACCGTTGTACGATTCGCCCTACATCCCTTCTCAACTGAGGCCAATGGTATCTTGCAGCCACTGCTGCTAGTGTCTTGTCACGCCCCAGATGGCCGGCCAATCCCCCTCTATGTAAGTCTCTAATCAATTTCTCCCTCAAGGAGGATTCGGGAATACAAAGCTGGTTACCCCTCATTATGTAACCCTCCAGGATGTAATAACTATCATTGGGCTCCTTATTGATGCATTTTCTCCATGTAGCTTCGAAATCCTCATTTGTTTCATACAACTCCTTCAACTGCTCAAATCCTACTACTTCAGCCCTCATGGTAATCAACAAATCCGCTCTTCTGCTTGATGCGTCAGCCACCTTATTCTGGACCCCAGATTTATGCATCAGACGAAATGGAAATTTTTGCAGAAATTGTATCCATCTGGCATGCATATCTTTGCAGATACGGGTCTTATTACTCAGGTGTTTCAGGGCGACACAATCTGAGTATAGGATAAACTCTTTGCCAACCAAGTAGTGCTCCCACATCCTCAGAGCTCTAACCACTGAATAGAATTCTTTATCGTACGTGGACTAGTTTCTCCTGGCTTCGCAGAGCTTCTCACTATGGAAGGCCATAGGCTTCTTCTCTTGAGATAGCACTGTGCCAATACTTACGCCACTGGCATCACAGTCGACCTCGAATAGTTTGTCGAAGTCTGGTAAGGCCAACACTGGCGCACTACATAATCTTTCTTTGAGCACCGCAAAACCCGATTCAGCTTCCTCATCCCAATGAAACTTTCCCTTCTTCAGGCATTCAGTCAACGGGGCAGCAACCGTACTAAAATGCCTTATGAAACGCCTATAGAATCCTGCCAACCCTAAAAAGCTTCTCAACTCGGTGATGGTCTTGGGAGTGGGCCAATCTCTAATAGCCCTCACCTTATCTTCATCTACTGTGATACCCTCACCACTCACTACAAAGCTTAAGAACAGCAACCTTGGTGACATGAATATGCACTTCTTGAGATTAGCGTAGAGCTTATTCTCTTTCAGCACAGTCAAAACATTCTTCAAGTGCACTAGATGCTCATCCTTAGTCTTGCTATATATTAGGATATCATCAAAGTATACAACTACGAACCGACCTATGAATGGTTTAAGTACCTGGTTCATCACGCGCATAAAGGTATTCGGTGCATTACTGAGACCGAATGGCATAACCAACCATTCGTACAACCTTTCCTTTGTCTTGAAGGCGGTCTTCCACTCATCCCCAGGTCTGACCCGAATCTGATAATACCCACTTCTGAGATCCACTTTAGAGAAGATTACTACTCCACTTAACCGGTCCAACATATCCTCAATGCGAGGTATTGGGAATTTATACCCAATTATGATCTTGTTGATCGCCCGGCTGTCCACACACATCCTCCAACTCCCATCCTTCTTGGGCGTCAATAACGCTGGGACGACACATGGACTCATGCTATCTCGGATGAATCCTTTGTCTAGTAAGTCCTGAACCTTCTCCTGTAGGACCTCCGTCTCTTTGGGGCTCATCCGATAGTGAGGGAGGTTAGGAAAGCTAGCTCCAAGCACCAAGTCGATGTGGTGCTGGATGTCTCGCAATGGAGGCAACCCTTCTGGTAAGTCTTCCGGCACTACCTCTTTAAATTCCTCTAATAACCTTTTTACTTCCTCCGAAGCCTCTACACTTTCCATGTCCTCTCCTACATTCTTCACCACCAGAGCGTGCATTAAACGGGACTCTTTAATATCTTCGGTCATTTCCTTTTCTGACTAGGTGATCGTCAGCAAAGATTTTCCTTCCGCTCTCTAGGTTTTAGGTCGCTTATCCGTCGATGGCAGCAGCATATATTTCATACCATCCTTTTCCAATCTATATTTGTTTTCTTTCCCGGCATGTTGGGCATCCACGTCAAACTGCCTAGGCTGTCCGAATAATAAATGACAAGCATCCATATCAACAATGTCGCAGTACACCTCATCCCGATACTTACCTATCGAAAAGGGAACCCGACACCTCTCATTCACCTCGATTCGCTCCGCCGCCTTAATCCATCCTATGGTGTAAGGATTTGGATGCTTCTCTATCGGTAGCTGGAGTTTCTTTACAACCTCCTTTCCGATGATGTTCTCGCAGCTCCTACTATCAACAATTAAGTCAAACACTTTCCCACCAATCGTGCACCTAGTGCGAAATAGCTGGTGCCGTTGTGAACTACCCTCCTGTTTTGGTGCTAGCATCATCCTCCTGATTACATAGTTAGGCTCCACCGCATCATCAACCTCCTCATAGTAATCATCGTCACCATCCGACTCACAACACACTTCCTCCTCCTCTTCCCTTTCGACAATGTTTACAGCTCGTCGATTCGAGCATTCGTTGGATCGATGTCCCAGCTGATTACATCTATAGCACTTTCCCAAAATTGGTTTGGCATACGGGTTATTTTGCATCGGGGCTTCTTTGCTCTCAAGAGGTCTCTTCCCCTCAGCTTTATCTTCTTTTCTCTCCATGCTTCCCACTGGTTTCTCAACGACTCCTCTAGGCCTTTCGCCAATCACCCTACTACTACTGCCGAGATTATCATAAACATAGTTTCTCTTGCCTCCTCCTAACCTTGCACTCTGCTCTTGGATCATCATTTCAGCTTGAAGGGCCAAATTCTTGGCTTCATTGACGGTTCTGAACACCGTCACCCCTATCTTGTCTCTAATCTAAGGCTTCAACCCGTCTACAAATCGTGCCACATGCTGACCTTCAGTCTCCCTCAGATCATTCCTTTCCGCCAACCTCATAAATTCAGCGGTGTACTCATGCACCGTCCTCTGCCCTTGACGGCATCGTTGATACTGCTGGAAAAGGATTTGCTCGTAGTCGGGTGGTAGGAAGTCTCTCTACAACAGATTTTTCATGCGGTACCATGTTCTTATAGGTTGCTTTCCTTCTCTTTGCCTACGGTTCTGCAATCGATCCCACCATGCAGACGCCCCTCCTTTCAGCCTACAAGCAACCAATCTTACCCTCCTATCCTCAGGTACCTCCATATAATCGAAGAACCTATCGACCTCCGCAAGCCAATCCAAAAAATCTTCTATATTGAGATTACCATTAAAGGAAGGAATGTCTACCTTAAGACGGAAGTCACCACCATCGGCATGATCGAATCCCTGGTGGTTTCGTTGATATCCACCACCGTAATCCTGATCAATCCGGTCATCCACCTCGCGGTACCTGCCACTACCAACGCCACCCCTTCTCGATGGTTATCCCCTCCTCTGCAGATATTCACCCTCTTCCTCAGAGGAGCTTTCATCAAGCCTTCGGTTCCATTGATTTCCGGCAGACAGTTCATTGATAGGACCGCCGCGAGCGACTGCTACTCCCGGTCGATTTCCAACAACACCCTTGTTCCCGTTGTGGCCCATCACCATGGCGTCGAAACGCGCCACCAGGTCTTCCAGACGCTGTTCTACACGTCCAAGTCTCTGCTTCATGGTTTCGACCACCGCCCTTGGAGCCCATTGATTGACTCCTTGGACTTTCGCATCCCAATCAAGGTCGAGAACACGACCACCATCAACACCATCGTTAGCCGACGTCTCCGCAGGAATTTGCCTTGCTCTGATATCAACTGACGCAGCGAGGAAAGCGTAAACTCGAGACCAATTCTAGGATTGGAACTCTAGAATAAATAAGGAAGAATCAGAGTTTATTTTTTGATAAATTTTGATTGCACACAATCGAAAATACATAGGAACTCGTCTCTTAAAAGTGTAATTGAATATTCAATAAAACGTAACCCTAAAATGACCTAAGACTATATATATACTCTTCTAGAAAAATACATAAAAAAGGAAATATAGATGTACACGTGGAAATAAATATAAATATACACGTCTATTCTCTATCGTATACACGGTCGTGCCTCAAAGCCGTGTATGCTTCTGGGAATATGTCTGGCGTAATACACGGTCGTGTTCCCTGGCCATGTCTGCTTCTGGGAGAGATCCTGGCAGAACACATGACCGTGCTTCCTGGCCGTGTAAGAGGTCGTGTATGTTTTTGGGAGTCATCCAGGTTTCTCACACGGCCGTGCCTCTTGACCGTGTATGTAGCTGTGTGTGTTTCTAGAAGTTTCCTGACATGATACACGACCGTGTATCCACCCGTGTCTCAACCTGTGTCCGCCATGATGTCCGCATCAAGAAAAAAGAAAAAAACTTTAGCTTTGGGGGTTTTTTTTGTGTGTTTTTTTAAAACCTCCTTGGATTTAATGGGAAGCCAGGCTCGTTGATGTAGTTACCCCCTGGGTCAAATTCTCAGCCCGCCAAACACATCCTCCACTACAACTGTCTGTAACGGTCTCACAGTCTCTCTCCCTGTTCCATTCCTAACCAGATCATCTTCGTCGCCACACTAATCAAAGTGATGTCGCTGTTGGGTTCTCCAGAATCACCCAAGGGGCAGTATTGCCGTAAAGAAACATCCATGGACCTCTTATGCTCAAAGTAACCCAATTTCTCTCTCTCATAAAATTTTTGAATTTCTTGTAAGGTGTTCTGGGTTTTTATTATTATTGAATTGGGATTTCACTTCTATTTACTTAAAACTTTTTCAGCTTTTTGAAGTTGTATGGTTGCGACAGAACCGAAACAATCAGGATCGATGAAGCTGCTAGCCGATTGGGTATAATAAAGACAAAATCTTATCATGCGTTGAATTTTCGATTTTCTTGTTACTCTGTAAAAGGAGAAATTTTAGAAGTTGAAGTGAATTGGAAAATTATTCAATTTTCGCAACTCAGGTTTTCTATCTTTTGCAAGTATCTTTAATTTAACGAGTTTTCTTTCTTTTTTTTTTTAATGTGATTAGATTACTAGTGACTGGATTAGGATACACGATATGACCAGAATTATGAAAATGCTACATCTTCCTTTTATTGCCCAATAAACACATACTACACATGCGAGGAGTTGGGATCGGACTTGCTCCATACTATTAAGAAATTTTGGTTGAATAAACCGCTTCTGCAATTTAATTCTTTTCAGCTATCTTAATTTTACGTGCACAGTGGCTTGTATTATATTTCGTTTTTTATGAAATTGGAAAGAGCTATATCTTTAAGTTTCTGTTTTATAATTTGTCCCTGTTAGCTTCCAGTAAATGTTCATAGTATTCAAGTTTGAAGAGGTTCCAAGTATGATGATCTAGCTTCCTATTGATACATCTTGGCGCATTGCTTACTAACTAGTGATCTTTTATTGCATTACAACCTTTGGTAATTGTGGAACTGAAGATGGATTATTTTTTTTCATGGAATTGCAGCTTTGGGAGACCTCTTTGATCATTATAAGGATGCATGGAAATCATGGTATGCTGAAGCTACTCAGAATAAAGAGCCACAAGAATAATCCTAAGGCCATACATCTCTTTGGCCAGGATAATTCAACTAAACAGACAGTAAATGAGCACATGAATGTTTTCTCTTTGAGCCCGCCATGGAAGGCCTTTTTCCTGTATAGTGGCTATAGTTCTTACTTAGAAGCCCCCCATATCTGGACACTTAAAAGTGTTGACGCTTCATCTGTTTGTATAGTGGCTATAGTTCTTACATGGTTAATAATCAGACTGAAGAATGCGGGTGATGTTCTTTATGTGCAGGATAGCATTTGAGCAAACTATCAATCAATTCATGCTAGCGGTTAGAGTAAATAGCCTTTTTCCTATCCTATGGCAAGTCTTTTAAAGGGTGGAGGTTTCAGGTACCCGTCAATCACGTGTGCTCCATTTTGTTCCATTATGCATGCTCTTTCCTTAGATTTGGCACAACCTTTGCCATGTCTAAAGTAATATTATTATTATTATTATTATTATCCCTGATCAATTAACTATCTTTACTTTGCTTTTGGGTCTTGAAATGGTTCTCTGTTTTTGTAGATAGTCTCTTCTCTGTTGTGAAGGGTAAATGTTAAAAAAGGTGAGCATATACTATCTGATACGTGATAATTATATCAACATTTATGATCTGTACGTGTTTTATTATGTATTAATCACCGGTTAGTATCATGTAATTTGTCACTGCATCTATAAAGATGCAATCTACACAAGGGTACGTTTTCCATTTTGTTGTTAACCTTATAGACCCGATTTAAAATGTTTATATTTTTGTTATGCCCTTAATTAGGAAATAAATGATTAATTTATCGAGGATAGCATAATCCAAAGTCTCTCTACTATGTGGCAATTAGAAAATTCTTTGTTAGCAGAAGAATTTGCCTATATTTTCACAATATTTCCTTATCTTCCGTTCTTAAAATTAGTTACACTTCGCATATATTATATCTTCTAATCCTTTTTTTTTTTTCTTTTTCTAGTTTCTTCAGAAAATATTCTCTTCTTGGATTTTGACAAATTTATTCTAGTAGATGTATAGTAGGGTTAGGAAGTAAATCACGAACATATGCTTAATAAGGAAGATGATACAGAGGGTAGCCAGACAAAGGGAATTGTGGTTTCGGTTTTTTATCGATGGATAATTCATTCTTATTTTATTTTTGAGTTTTTAAAATTAAAATGGAAAAATTCAGAAGGCTTGGAATTCTAGTGCTTCTTTCAGCCAAATGGTGGAGAATTAGTTAGACCAATCAAAATTTTAAACCATTCAGTTAAATAAATATTATATACATGTTGAATCGTTATTGTAGAGTTAATGAATCTGTCAATTTAATTTGATTATTTAGTGTAGGTTAGAAAGGAAAATGGGGTGGGGAGTTTCGGACTTGGAGTTACAGTCCAGTGATGGGAATTTGACGGGACAAAGCCAGAATTAGTAAAGGAACGAGAGGTCTATCAAATCCCAAGTTTAGTGAATGGTCGATGGTTCATCACTTCATCTAACCTAAATTGTAAAGGGAAAGAAGATAATATTGAAGTTTATTGTTGCAATTTTGTAATTCTCTCTTCATATATATTTTATCTCTGGCTTTTAAGTATTGCAATTCATTTATCTATATAATATTCTACCAAAACTTGACTATAATTTTGATTTTAAATTAAATTTGTTTTATACATCTATATACATTTGAATTGACTAAAAGTTCTTATTGAAATAAAGATACATTAAAATTGTTGTATTGTATTCAATTCATAAAAGGTTTTTATATTTTGTTTTATCATTTTAATCTTTGCAATATCAAAAATTATTTTATTTTAATTTTGTATCTTCTATGGCTCATTTAGTTTTGAAGAAGTTGTAAACTATGATAAGTCAATTTGATAATTGTCAATATCAATTAGAGAATTTAAAGTTGGTTTAGTTTAACAGTGACAATTATCAATGTCAATTACTAGTAGAATTTAGGGATATCCAATAATTTATGACTAAGTTACTATAGATTATGCAAAATTAGGGGACATAAACAAATATAAATGTCAAAACTTATTTGAGATAGACTTTTTGTTGCATTAAAGAGATATAATAATTTATATTAATTACCTTATTAATATTAATTACATAATAGTAGAACATCTATGGAAATGGAGATTTGTTAATGAAAAAATATGTATCGGATGCAAATATGGAAAAAGAAATTGGTATCTTTAACAATTTATGAGTATGCATCATAAAAATGCTTCTATTTTTAATATTTTTATTTTTATTTTTCCACTATTACAAATTTTTCTTTTATTTTTTCTTAGCCAACTATTACCATTTAATTGTGTATCTTTTATTGTTTATTCAATTTTGAAAAAGACATAAATTATGGTAATTTAATTTTAGTATTATCAATGTCAATTAATGTTATAATTTGAGAATGATTCGATTTAATAATTAGCAATGTCAATTTATGCAAGAATATAAGGAAATCTAATTATGACATTGTGAACAAAAGTAGGATAAAGAATATTGATTTTGGCTTTAAAAAAAAAGAATATCAATTATTTATGGTTGTATTATTAGATCATTGAAAATATTTGTTATTATTATTATTATGTAAGTAACCTTTAAATCAATCACTTTTATTGTTATTGTTACTATTCATAATTATAATCTTCAAAATCGCTAAATTTATCTTTAATTTTTTAATGTCAATCGCTTTTAAGCTATTGTTATTATTTTAATTGTTATCATGAGTTGATTAGCTATTAATGCATTTACATAGTTATCATGCATTTTCTACATTTCTATAGTTTTTTTTTTCTAAATATATTTATAGTATTAATGGTTTTCGTGACCTTAATACTGGTATTAGTGATTTTTTTTTTCCATGAAGTTCCATTGTGAGTAAAGAAATAGAGTTCACATACACCAGCCAATTCATCCTTTTGCAAGAGATAACCACTAGCTTATTACTCGTCATCATTAATTATTACACTTACGTTAAAACATGACCAACCTAGGTGTTCTTTGATACTAACAAAAAGTAACTTCAAAACATTAGACAAAGGTTGCTAATAAAAGGTTTCGTCTTTGTTTAGATGACTGGCATAGTGTGCTAGTTCATAGGCTTCCTTGTTTTCATTCCGACTCATCCACTGGACTTTAACTCTCTACATCAACTTCGCCAATTCCCTAAAGCATAAAATGATATTAGGGAGCAAATTAGCATCATCTTCTACATTAAGGATCAATGTACAAGCTTCTAGTGATTCAGTTTCTATGATCACATTGGTCTAATTTCTTTCTCACACCAATTCAAGTCCTTAATATATGCTCCACAACTTTGATCCTAGCACTAAAGTTACTACCACTCATTTTGCAAAACCCCCAATACATTTTCCATCTTCATCTCTAGCTATACCTCTAGCTCTTGCAAATTTTTCCTTCATCTAAAACACTCCATCACAATTGATCTTAATCCAACCTCTATCCAACTTATTCCACAATACTACTTCCTTTTACCAACTTATCCCTTTCCTCTCTTTCCTTTATTTTGCCCAAAATTCATTGGTATTTGCTCTAGCAATCTCATCCCACCTCAGATTAACCAAGTTCCTAAAGATTTTATCATTCCTACTATAATAACGACTTTTGATGAAAGAAAGATAATGGAAATAAATACACTGTTATTTACCTTTTATTAGAATATGTTTTAATGAGAAAAAAATCACTATACTTAAGTCATAGTATCAATGTTACGATAATTGTTTTATAGAAGATGTTAGTCATGCAATTTAATTTGATAAATATTGAATATTGATTAATGTCATAATTTGACATAGATTCTATTTGATAACTATTAATGTCCAATAATTTTATAATTTTAGAATATAAATAAAGCTAGAATAAAGGATATCAACAATTTATAAAATGTTATTACAGGCACAAAATTTTGTTCTCATCTTAATAATGGTATTAATTAATTTTTTTTTTCTTTTAATACCTACAATATTACTTCATATATACTTTTGTGGAAAGTGTAATAGGAATATATAGTTGTTATAAAAAATAATTACATTTTATTATGGATGAAAAAAATTGCTATACGAAATCAAAAAGTATTTATGGCATTTTAAAATAATTGAATGAAACATTTTTATTAATAACTTATATATATGTGATAGGTATAACAATCATATTTTTTTTTCTTATTTGAAAAGTAAATATAACTTAGTTGCAATCTAGTGCTAATATCATTAAATATAAAACAAAAATTACATTATTGTTGTACCATTATCCATTTATAATAATGGATTAATTGAAAGTTAGTTTAGGCATTTAAGAAATAAACGAAATCCAAAAATCACAACATTAAATTACATATTGATTTTCCAACAATATTATATAGTATTCAATCATTTTAAATTTATCATTACTTATTATTTAAGTCATGTAATTAAGGAAAGCTTTGCATATAAAGTGAAAGAATAATAACTTTTTATTCATGAAAATACAAATATTAAAATTTTATAATAAATTTACTCAACATTATCATTTTCAATTACATTATAGTATTCAATATCACTAAGTTTTTATGTCATTTTACATGTAAAAATATGCTTTGTGTTAAATATTTATCTTTTGAAAATATTTTCATATTTTACATTTTCAATATATTTTTAAAAGCCACTATCCTATCATTAAAATTATATAAGTAACCACTAAAGCAAATTAATATTATTTTAAAAACAATCATCGTCCTATATATTTAAATATGTATACGTATTCTTATTATGTGAAGACACGCGAAGGCTCAATCACTACAAATCCCTAATATTTATATTCAAGTATTTATAATGAAAAATAAAATTATCCTCTACATACAAGAGTTTCTATTCTTAGAAATACATCATAACTAGTCTTCTTAAATTATTACAAAAGCATTTTACAACTTAAATACTATAGTTATCTCAAATCAAAATAACTAAATCATTCAATATCTATCTTTTCTTTTCATCTGTCTACTACTCATCACAGTAAACATATTTTATATTCTCCTTAGATTCTTAATTCATCTCTACTAAGTTTTTATCCTACCACTTCTCCCATAGTACTTGCAACTAAAAATGGGTCCACAACAGTGAGCTAATGTCTAGTATAACGTATACCTACACATACATACGAATGTCATGTCAAAACATCATCACATACATAATGCAACATATTATTCATACACAATTCATTTTCTTTCACAATCATTTAAACCAACACACAATCTCATAATTCTAGACATCATACAATCCTTTCACAAACACACACACACATATATGACAAAGGGTACTCTTTTTTGTCCATGAATCTATTCTATACATAATAATAATATATATATAATAGTAGGTACTCCCCACTGTCCATGAGTCCTTTCACATCTCATTCAACAATCATTTCACATTCACACACAACATCCTTACACATTCAAGACATGGTCCTTCCATACCAAATGTCTTAGTTTTACTTGGACCATCTCAGTACACAACTCCATTAGGGACAACGTCACATAACGATCATTAGGATGCCACCTCAAGAACAACGACCCTCACTCAGTTTCTTGAACCCAGCTAAACACACTTACATGCACAACCAATCATTTTCAATAAAAAAAAACATTTAGTTCACGTATATTTCTAAACTAACAAGTACAAACAACAAACACGGTATACACGTACCTTAGTATCCAATAGCTGATTTCCTCACACTTTTACTGTCTTTCAATTCCTCAAACCTATACACATTCACAATTTTGTATCCTTAAGATTGCATTTGAATGAAGTAAAATGAAATAGGAAGTGTTTCGAATCAAAACAACCATATAGGAGGCTATGTAGAAGAACACTGGATAGAACATGGTCATGCTAGAGGCTGTGTATTTTTTTGTGTGTTTTTGTATTTTGGCACGCCTAAGTACACGGGCATGTCGACAATCATGTACCTTTCTATATACATTTGAATTTCAATATGAGCAGGTACATGGCCTTGTACTTGGCCGTGTAGGTCACTATTCATCACAAATTTCCCTTTTTCCAATTTCGTAAATTTTCCCCTAACCTAATTTCTAAGGGACTATGTCTATTTGATCCATTTAATTTGCTAATTCTAATGTATTACAAGGATTCATACACTTACTTGATTCAAATTGTAATTGGTACCCTTGAATCGCTTGTTCTTATGCCCTTTTTGTCTTATTCCTTATCTCGATTTCTACTCACACATCACTAGATCATCTTAGAACTATGAATTCACAATCTTATATGAGTATCTAACAATTGAAATCCTTACCTAATTGCAAATAGGTTGATCCCATCGCTTTTCTCGTTAGGTCATTCTATGGCTTCTTGAGAGCATTTAAGGTTCTAGATGGTGCAAATGAGGAAAAGGGTTAACAAGTGGTATATAAGCTTATTTATATCTCCTTGTCAAATTACTAAATTGCTCCTATTTTCTTTAGGTTATTTACTAAATTAACCTTGACTGAATTTTACTAATGTTAATTACATATACATACATATATATATAAATAGTCATGTTTTTACAAATCTATTGCAACTGTGGGATAACAACACCTACTACACAACTTTTGAGTAAAAAACAAACGATATTAGTGTTGTAACCATCATCATGGATATTGATATATTATCCTATCTTACCATATAATTTGAGAACTTTTTTTTTTTGAATAATTTAATGTATGATATCTACTATATAGTAATGTTAAATTAGAAAATAACTAAGTTTATAACTCTTTTCATCCCGATCAATTTTTAAATTTCATTATATATATTGTTGCCTTTCCTTATTCAACATTATTATCTACTATAATAAGTTATATTATTTTAAATTTTAAAATTCTTACATAATTCTGAATTGCTATAAAAATGTAACTATATATTGTCATTATCGTACCATAATAATATTCCTTCAATATATACATGAACAAATATTACATTATAAACAAATAAAATCATTTTAATCCTTTTAGGTCTTAGTAATTATAGCATTAAATGGAATTTTAACTTTCCAACAAAATCATACATTAGTCCATCAATTTAAATTATCATTACTTACTATTTGAAATGCTTTAGTTAATGAAAAATTTGTGTATAAAGTCAAAGAATAATAGCTTATTATTCATGGAAACAATAACTTTTTTTAATTACTTCACTCTATATTATCATTAACAAATAAAATTTTCAATTGCATTATAATATTTGAAATAGCTAAGTTTTTATGCTATATTTTGTGTAAAAATATGTTTCATGCTAAAGATTTTTCTTTTTTTCATGTATATATTCATATTTTACATTTTCAATACATTTTTGAATGCCACTATCCTGTCATTAGATAATATTATTTTTAAATACAAAAAATTAAATTATATCTACGCTTGCTGTTTCAAAAAAAAATTATAATTATAATTCAAACTTTTATCCCTACATTGTGTGAGATATAATTCATAAATCGGTATTGTTAATCCAATGGTATAATTCAGAACATTTTTAATAGGGTTATTCATTAAATCAAACTGAGAACTAAACCAATATTCTAGTTTGGTGTGCGATTCATATATGATAGTATTCAAATGGTTCATAGCTTAGTTCTAGAGGTTAAACCAGACCAAAGTGCTTTTTATTAAAAATTAAAAGATAAGTGACATGTTTTAGTTTTAAACCCTATTAACATTTTCTATCTAACCTTGTTTAACTTTTTTTTTTTTGCCTCCTATCTTACTTTGTGAAATTCTAGAATGTAGTCACTCAAAAATAATTATATAGTATAGTCATAGTATATTACCTCGATTTGTAGTATGTAAGGCTCATTAATAGTTTTTATTTATACTATTAATGAATCTTACATACTGTAGTTCAGGATGATATACTATAATTATACCATATAGTTACTTTTAAGTTATTGCACTCTAGAATCTCTCATCTCACTCTATAGTCTCTTGCAATCTATTCCATTTCTTTCACTTTCTTCTCTCGTTTCTTAAGTAGACTAGCCTATCTTCACTATTACCTAAAATGTAATGTTACTGTAATATAATATTATATAACTTAAATTCTTGAGTAATGTTTTTAATTTCGAATATTAATGTTTAGTTAAACATTTCATTGTATATTAGTATTATCAATAGAATAAGGTTCTTTAAAAGCGGTTTGAATGGAATTGAACCAAATCAAAATACATTTGAAATAGTTCGATTCAAAACTTTGAATAGTTAAAAGCAATTTGGTTCATTAATGGTTTGAATCGAATCATTTTTAATGCAATTTGGTTTAGTTCAACCTTCAAATTAAATCGAGTCGAACCATGAACACCCATACATTTTGAAAATTATTGTATTTATAGTGTTTAGTGAACAAATACAATAATGAGGGGAAAAAAAAGAGCTAATAATTACTCTAATTGGAGAATCATTATTCCTTTTTATATTATTCATATTGCATTACATTATATGATAAAAAACATATATTATAACATGATAAATAATGTTGGTAATTATTACAAATATAAATAGCATATATTATAACACTATTGTTATAATATCTTTTACATTTTATGATACCATATATTGTTTCTATTATTTTATCATATTGTTTCATCTTTTCTTTTTCTTTTTTTTTATTTGCAGATTGCACATATTTTAACTAATTTTAGAATGACTTTTAGATAATGGGGTTAAGATAACAAGGATATGGGACATGTCCTCCACTCCTACAATTATAAGTCCAATGCTTTCCCAACTCAACCAACACATTAAATCCTTGGAACCTATGCAATTAATCTACTATTGGATACACTCTAATAGTTTTCACCTTATTTCCACTAACCATATTTCGTTTTGGAATTCATAGCCATAAATAAACAACATCGCGGGCAATCAATTATAAGAACCTCATAAAGCAAACTTCTTGAAATTATTTTTTAGATTTTTGAATTTTTCAAATCACATAGTATTGTTTTTCTAGGTAACATACTTAAATATTTTTTTTAAAAAAAAATTATGTAAATATTGTATCCATAAAACTTATTACAAAAATAGGTTGCAAAGTCGCAGATCCTATATGCGAGTTTAGTCTTTAAAAAAAATTAGGATGAAGGTCTACGCCTTCAATACAAATAATTTTTTTTTCTAAACCCTATGCTGAAAACCTAAAAAACTTATAACATTGCAAACCTATAAAGTTTCTGTAAACCTATGAAATAATTATAAAAGTATGTCTGCAAACATATAAAATTATTGTAAAAGTATACTTGCAAACTTAAAAGTAATACAGTAAATTTACACAGTAATACATAGGAAAAAATTTGCATTGACACTTTCGAAAATAAATATGATTCCTCAGTTCAGTTCATATGTTCACATTTCACATTTCGATCTTTGAATTTCCTCTAAAAACAAAATTTTACTTTGCAAATTTTTGTTTTCACAATTTATGTTTTATGTAGATTTTAATCTATTCAAATACATGTGTGGAAATATCTTCATCAAGATCGCGATATGTTTTCTTATGAAAATATTTAATTTTATTGCTATTATTGAAGTAGTATACTACATAAATTTTATGATATGTAAATATATAAACTGCATAAATTTTATTAAAGTAGCAATTATTGTTAATTAACTATTAATTTGTAATTAATTAATTATTAATATATGGTTAATTAACATTAGTAAATAAAATTATGTATATATGTTATGATAATGTATTTTTGTAAACATAGTCGTAAATTAAGTTATTGTTAATTAATAGTTAATTAGTAGTGATTAGTCGTTAAGATATCGTTAATTAATTGCTAAGAAATTAATTAACAAAAAATTTTGTATTGGGTGGAAATGTAAAATATTTTTATGATTTAGTGAAATTAGTTATAAAAGTAAGTAGCTGGTAATTATCAGTTAATTAAAAATGATTAGTTTTAAATTAATTATTGTAAAATTAATTAGTGAAAAATTTTATATTTATTGCAAAGTGAAAATATTTGTATGGTTTTGCAAAATGAGTTATAAAATTAATTAGTTATTAATTAACCATTAATGAAATGGGATTAGTCGTTAATATATCGTTAATTAATTACTATGAAATTAATTAGTAAAAAATTTTGTATTGGGTGGAAAGGTAAAATATTTATGTGGTTTAGTAAAATTAGTCATAAAATTAATTAGTTATTAATTATCCATTAATGAAAGGGGATTAGTCGTTAATATATCGTTAATTAATTACTATAAAATTAATTAGTGAAAAATTTTGTATTGGGTGGAAATGTAAAATATTTGTATGGTTTAGTAAAATTAGTCATAAAATTAATTAGTTATTAATTATCCATTAATGAAAGGGGATTAGTCGTTAATATATCGTTAATTAATTACTATGAAATTAATTAGTGAAAAATTTTGTATTGGGTGGAAATATAAAATATTTGTATGGTTTAGTAAAATTAGTCATAAAATTAATTAGTTATTAATTATCTACTAATGAAAGGGGATTAGTCGTTAATATATCGTTAATTAATTATTGTAAAAGTTATTAGTGAAATATTTTGTATTTGTTGCTTTTGTAGACTGAGTTATAGAATTAATTAGTTATTAATTATTCATTAATCAAAGGGAATTAATCGTTAATATATTGTTAATTAATTACTATTGGTTGCAAATGTAAATTTTTTGTACGGTTTTGCATAATAAATGGAGCCTGAACCTTTTGATCCTTCAGTCTTGATGCAGTAAGCCAATCATCAATCACAGGCAGTCTGGGATAGAGAGGTAACAGACATTTTACTAATCAATTACTTTACGTTGCATTAGAAATAGGAAAACATTTGACATGTTGTTGGCATAGGAGTAAGCAACCCTCATTGTGCGATGGCGTGAGTTGTCACTCCATTACGATGAGCATACGATCCCATTTGATGTGCGAATGAAGCCATACTTGCAGCTAGCTAGATTCGAAGGTGTCAATTGACTGCCATTCATACCCCTTGATTAGCACATGATTATAGCATTGGTGGAGAGATAACGTCTAAAGACGCATACATTCCACATGTTAACGAGGGAGTTTACTATCACGCTACAGGATGTGGAGATCCAGCTAGAACTCCCTGTAGATAGAGAAGCAGTTGCAAGGAGTAGCTGCCTGGATTGGGGAGCACTATGCGAGGAACTACTTTGGGCAAGACCCGAGTCCAATGGTAAAGGCGGGTGCATTAGCATGATATGGCTCCGCGATATGTCCTGGCTAATCCCACCGAATGCCAATGTGGAGCACATACATCAAGGTACTTATGCATACATTCTATAGCTGTTAGGGGGATTTATATTTGTCGATAAATCCAATGCCCTCATGTACGTGATGTGGTTACCATTGTTGGGACATATAACTGGGGGGGCGCATGTCTGACTTGGTTGTATTGCCAACTATGTGTTGTGTCCTCACCGTCGGCACATGAGATTGGAGGGGCAGTCATATTGCTATAGGTGTAAGCTTAGGATAGATTTCCCTACATCGCATCGATTAGTTGAGGCAAACTATCTGTACCAATTAGATGTCCATTAGCAACACAGTGGAACACGCAGAGGGACACGTAGTTCCACCCCACCCACGTAGTCAGCATATATTGGGATGCACTGGACAGGCAAAATATGTCGTAGGTACCTCAGTAATCATATTTATTTCTTGCAATTAATCATATTTATGATTTAAACTAAATAAAATTTCCTACTTTCAAGTTAAATGGGAGTCGTATTATGCAAATTTAATTAATATATTGCCGCAATTCTGTAAAGTTGGCATGCAAGTTTGGACGCCTTGAGTGCCACTCATTTGTTTTCACATTGTTGAGTGGCATTTCCCAGATCGAGTGGCTAGGCAGTTTAGCAGGTTCCAATATATCCCACAGCCGGACCTACATGAAATTGACCTGCATGGTCGAATTGATGTCGACCAGACCATCCTACATAAAGTGTATTTAAACATGTGGGAATAGCGGGTTGGTCGAAACCATTCCTATGGAGGGCCCTTGCGGTATGCATGATAACTACTTACAATGGTATGGGTCGATAAGTAGGAGATACATTGGCTGCATGGGGGTAGTTCTTAGATTTTTTGTAAGAACGATTTACATGCACTCTAATTAATGTCTAAATAATTACATGATCATGTTAACCTTAATTTACGTTTTCTTCATACTTGCAGGGTGACACCTTATGATAGATTTGCCTGTTGCCGGATATAGATGTGACTGTGAGAATAGTTACTCAAGGTCTTCAGTTCATGCTTCACCACAGGGGGGTTACGTTGTACCCGTAACCACAGCATTGAAACCCCTAAGAGGAAGCTAAATCAATTCTAGCGCGCGACGAACGGGGGGACGATGTCAACCTCAAAACCGCGGTGAGCTTGAAGAAAATCCCACATAAGACAAACAGATACATGTTAATCCCGATGCAGTGCATTCTAGCTTAGGGCCTTCGTTCAACCAATATGAGATGCCGCATCGGCATTCTATTAGTGGTCCTGTACCAACACCGTCGGCTTTATAGAGGAAACACCCTAGGAAGCAAATTCTACATGTGATTCCACACCATGTTGATGTAGGCGCGTTTTTCTATTATGCCCTCCCTCTCCAAAAATTCCACATGCGATTTGATTCGGATGCTCCCTAATGTCCATCTCTATATGGTATCTTTTTCGCCTTAGCTTTCCCTTCTTCCGTACGAGGTCTCCCCTTAGGCGAAGTCTCGGGAAGTGCATTAGCGTCCAATCCAACTCGTCCCCTATAGGCATGAAGTGCATCATATATGTTTAGTCTTGATGTATCCATCTATACCAATCGGGTATAGAATGTGTCATATCAAGCCTAAGCGAGGCAGCTACTGCATATGCGTGGGAGCATAGAATTCTGTATATCTGCCACTTTTGGCAGTTGCATGTGTTGTGGGCAAAGTCAATAACATGCGTTCGACCCCCTCCTCTTAACCCGCTAGCAACGCGACAACTACTAGTAAGGACTTCAAAAACTCTATTAGACCTGCTATAGTCGATGACCCTGTATTTGCTAGCTCATGAACTCCATCGGTCGATCATTTAGGCTGCATATTTAGTGAAAATTCTACCATTTGCTATATTCTTCATTGCCTTTGTTCGCTTCTGCATGAAGTACCTGACATAGTTGTAGAACGTTTTCTTCACCAAAGTAGTCATAGGTAACCCTAGAGTCCCCTTCAATATGGAGTTATAGCTTTCGACAACATTGAAGGTCGTATACCTAAATCGATAATAGCCATCATGAGCTAGTGTCCACATATCCAACGGCACATCGTCAAACCAGTTTAATGCATTTGGCAAAATCATCCCCACTTGCTACATCACATAATTCAACTTGCGAGATTATGCTTGCAACTCGGCATATGTCACCAACTTTTTGCATTGGGTGTTTTTATGTGTCGAGTTAAAGTTACTCACAATATGTCGGAGGCAAAACCGCCACATCGCAAATGGAGGCTGCCATCCATTTGCTGCTTCTCAAACTGCTAGTCTGATGCCTATGTGTCTATCTAATATGAGGCAAATGGTTTCACGACCTTCATGCTCGCCGGCGACATATTCCTTTAGTTTTTGCAAAAATCAGCCCCATGTCTCAATTGTCTCCTGATCAACTAAAGTGAATGCCAGCGAAAATATATGATTGTTGCCATCAACACCACAAGCAACTAGCAACTTGTGGGTGTACTTCTCATACAAAAAGGTGGCATTAATGGTAACAACAGGTTTGAGGAATCTCCAAGCTACAATGCACGGCTCAAAGGTCTAGAATACCCACTTTAAAGTAGACACACCAGGGTTACTTGATCTACTCTACCCCTAATCTATTTGTGTTCCAGGACTTGTATTTTCTATTGCATTGAGAAGTTTTGAGAGTTCATCGTAAGACTTCTCCTAATTCCTATACATGAGCTCAATAACACGTTTTTTTCCCTTCCAAACTTGTCTCCTACTAATTCTGTAGCCAAATTCCTATTTGACAACAGAAGTCAGCTTGGCTACCGTCATATCAAGATTCTCCTTAACAAGATTTACAAATTGGTTAGCAAGTAGATTGTAATCCAGCTATGGGTGATCTTGACTAATTAGTGGGTTATTGCATGAGTGTGGACCTTTGAATCTCGTCATCACGAATATGCTCTCTATCTTCTTTTTTAGAGCCTTAAGCCTCCATTTACAATTGTCGTCCCTTCTCAAACAATAAACGAACTACAGTAGTGGGCTAGACTCTACAATAGTGAAGTTGCAATGGTTTTGCACATGGTAAGACTTAACTACTTAAATGATATCTGCTTTCGTCTTGAATCTCATGCCCCTATAAAAATCGTCATTGCTGCTTGAATCATTGCAAATATCAGTTTACTCCTGCTCAAAATAAATGTAACCACTATCGCCCCCATAATTATAATATGAAACAAGATCTCTAAATGGCATGGTAGATGGTTCAGCCTGCTCTACTCGATATATTAGTTGTCTCGAGTAGGTATGTATGGTTAGAGTCTCTTCTTCCGCTACTTTATCCCCCTCGTTCTCACTCTCCTCATTTTCCTCTTCGAAACTCTCCTCGTTATCGCTGCTCTCTTGCTCAACACCCATTCCACCATCGGTGTCAGTTGCGGCTCCGCTCCCACATGAACCGCGTATAGATCCTGTGTCTCTGGTTGCTATAACACTAGAGTAATTGCTTTATCTATTTCATCTTCATCGTTCACTTCCATGAGGGTTAGAATTGAGGATTGAAATGTTGACAACTTTAGCTGTATTTATGCAATGTGATGTGATGATTGTGGTTGATTGAATGTTTGCCTTACTGAGCCCCCCCCGAATTGTTAGAAATTCTGATGAATAATTATTATATGCCACAACATATGATTTAGTCGTTTCAATAAAATTTTCAACATCTTCGTCGTCTTTAATTGCCATCAATGTATAACATGTATTGCCGCCATGGAACATAAGATGCCTATGAATTATCTCAACCTCCACTTCGGTTGGATCAACTCCGATGTTACGACATATTCTGTATAAAATTTTGTTGTACCTGACATTTTTCTTCATTTTTAACTTCTTTATCGGATCTCTATTATACTCTGGCCCCCAATTACTGGCTATAATATTTTCAAATGCATAGATCATCAACTTTACGTAATTAGTTATTTTTTTCTTATCTATAGTATATATAAATTATAAGCTTTTTAATAAATATGACAATTTCCATTAACAACATCCTAAAATTTTCAACAAAAAATTAAATTTCCATAATATTTCAAATATTAAAAATTTTCCCTATTATTGGTGAATGATTTTTTCCTAAAAATTTGTTAGATGTTTTTTTTAATAACATTTTTGCTATTAAAAATTCCAATCATTTCTGTATTATTTTACAACACTACAAAAAATATTTTACATTTCAGATATTACAAATTTTCGTCACAATAATATTATTATAATTTTCAAAAATATTTATATAAAAAATTTTAGAATAATATTTTAAAACAAAATTACCTATCATTTATCATTTTAATTTTAATTTTAATTTTAATTTCAATTTCAATTTCAATTTTTGTCCGGTTATTTCCAAACAATTTTTCTTTCAAATAATTGTTCAAAATTATTTTTAATTATATTTTTCCACTAAATTTTTCTAAATTTTCGTATAATACTACAGCAATTATTTCATATTCTACATATTTCATATTATTTATAGTACTTAATCCTCATTTTAATACAAAATTAACATTACATGTTAAACATATAACATCTATATAAATAGTATTTAATAAATTATAATATAACAATACCGAGTAATTTTTTCTATATAAAAAATACAATTATACTAATATTTTCTAAAATCTTACATTAAATACAAATACAGATAAAAAAAACTTCAACTTTTCTAAAAAACAAACATACTACAACTAAGATTAGCTGTTCAGAAATACTTAGATCTAGGCAAATCTTTATTTCTCGTACAAAATCACTCATTCTTCTTCCTTTTTTTTTGCGTGTGAATGAGAGAAAAATGAGATCTGAGTTAGTGGATATTTTCTGTGTGTTGTGTGTTTCATATTTATATTTTTAAGTTTTTGTACTATTATCATGTGTTATAAATCAACAGTGAGAGTAGATATAAAAAATTGGACGGTGAGGACTGGTGGGAGTTGTATTGAAGGCGCAGACTTGGTTTGCACCTTCATCCTTATTTTTTTTAATACTAAACTCGCATACGATATCCGCAACTTTGTAACATATTTTTATAATAAGTTTTACGAATATAATATTTAAGAAATTTAAAAAAATATTTAATTATGTTATTCTTATTTTTCCACTTATTTATATCTTGCCATCTTTCTCCACCTTCGAGGATGGGTTACCTAACTTCCACTAACTCTTACAAGCTGTTTATGGTATTTGCTTTATTGAATAGTAATGAATTGTTATTGCATAAAACATTAAATAATAATTTATATTTTTAATTCATAAATTGCTATTTAATAGTTTATTTAACATTTTTGCTATAAATGTTCTATCTAGTAAGTTGTGTTAAATCTATAGTTATAAAAAATAAAAAATGATAGAGATTTTAAGACTATAATGGATAGTTTTATTTTTATTTTTTATCTTATTTATTATTATTTTTATGTCAACTAAACAAACAATTTCTATTGAATTATAATTTAATCTTCTCTTATTATACTCAGTGAAATAAATAAGCTATTATTATTGTTATCATCATCGTTATTATTATTATTATTATTATTATTATACATTCCAGAAACTGCCATATTAAAAATGTTCTAAGATGACTATTTTTTTGTAAAGTCTGCAAATATTAAGGATGAAAAGGTTTTGTTATATGTGAGAGTAATTGTGCTATTCAACTTTCGGAAAGTGGATGGCAAATTTGGACAATATATACCTTCATAATATCCAAGCAATAAATCATGATCTCATTAACTTTATATAGTTATATGTATGGGGATAAACACAACTACTTGGATTCCTATTTTCATGCTATAGGATTTTCTTAAAGATAAAAGGACAGATTCCAATTTTAATACACGATCAAATATGTACTTCCAACCAAAAAAATAAAAGAAAGAAAAAGATGACAAAAATGGAAATTTAGATCTTAATATCTCATTATAATAATGGCCTATTAAAGTTATAGAAGAATTTTCTTTTCTTTTCTTTTCTTTTCTTTTTTTATTATTATCTATAGATCACAACATGTGGCATATATTGAAGAAAATTTTGTGAATTATATCTATTTCAAAGTACAACATAATTTTCTAAAAGCACTTTTATTTAATTTAGAGTAAATTATGTTGTAACATAATTATTTTAACTTAAGTCTATATGAAAATGGAATTTGCAAGTAAGAAAAAAAGCTCAAAAAATGGTAATGTTCAGACTTTAAACATTGAAATTATTCTATGATGCGGTTTTTTTTTTTCTTTTTACTTATATTATGCATGTTTGGTTGATCTTGATGTCACTTTTATATATTTAAACTATGATATTTAGCCGATTTGGGCTCAATTATACTTTTTCTTTCAAATGTAAAATGCGAAATAGATTATATCATTTCACCAAATACGGAATTTATCATCAATTAAAAAAAATTACATGTGACGCGAAAGCTGTATTTGTAAAAAAATAAAATAAAAACAAATGTAATTAAGGTATTATTATTCAAATCCATTTTCCTAATCATATACATACCACATGTCTTTCGTATATGAGACCTTTTATGATTCTATTTACTATTTTAACGGGATTTATTTAACTTTTAATCTTATCATTTAGTAATATATATTAAATTTTTACTATTAATTATAATTAAATCTCTACTATTAATATATAAATTAATATTAAAATTAAAAATTAAATCGATCCCACTTTAAACACAAACAAAGCTATTAAAAATTCCTTCACACATAATTTCTCTCAATTATACCCACTCTTTCCTCTTTTATACGTTCTCCTCTTTTCTCTCTTCTCATTTACAAGTAAAACTAAAGAAGGATAAGGAATGTAATTTTTTTTAAATAATATCTAAAGTATATTAATTAAAAAATAATAAAAAATATACTTCTTAAAATCAATTGCATTTCATTAATGTATCGAAGGAATTATATTTTAAAGAAAGAAATATTATATTCCTTATAAAAAAAGCCATAAATTGAAAAAAAAAAAAAAAAAAGTCGCGCGCGCGCCCCTGAAAACTATAAAGATTAGCAACATTCTTCCTTTCTTCTCCATCCACTCGACTCAAAATCTCACTTTTCACTACAATTTTCAGTCACTGAGGCTCCATCATCTCGCCACCACCGCAGCCCATGCGTCGACTCCCCAGCCTCATCACTCTCGTCTGACTTGTCTCACGCCAGGTACGTTTTTGGTATCGGTTTTGAACACAGACAAGGCTTTGTGTGTTTCTAGTTTCCTCTTTTTTTTCTTGTTCTAGTCTAGGTTGATATTAAAAATCACTACTTTATTTTGCTTTGTTTTATGAGATTAGATGACCTTCTTCGTTTTTCTTGACTCATTTGTTTTTTTATTTTTCAGTGCTGTGCTTGTAAATTACAAATTGGTAATGTTTTCAGGCATTTCTTGATTGCTTCGTTCAGTATTTGTTCAGTTGTTGTTTTGTGGGTTTTGTGCTTTTTTCTTTTTTGGATGTCCTTGTGTTGATTGTTTTATGCGTCTGTGGTTATTTAATCGTTGCATGTTAAAATTGGTTCTTAAAGTTTGATTTTTTTTTTTTAATTGTTGGGTAAGTGTAAAGTTTGGACTTCTGATGATGTTTGATGATTTAATGGGTAGTTAGGTGAGATTCTGTAATTGCTTGGTGAGTTTCTTGATAGATTTTAGGACCATTCTGAATTTTTCTTTTTCTGGGTCTGCTTTAATGCAAATATGTGCTTGATTATCATATTGGAAGGCTCAAGAGCTCCGGTGCCGAAATGCAGGACTAATTAGCGTCAAATCTTACCTAATTTGAACCGGTGGAAATGTTGGTAATTGGAGTTTGGAACACACTCTCTCTATTTGGACAGTTTAAACGGAAATATTAGTGGAAGGTTTTGTATAATAAGGAAAATTGCGTCGATTTGTCCGTGACCTCCTGTGTGTTTCATTGATTATTCAAAAGAACATAGCTTTATGGGCGGTATTTATTTGTAGATAAAAAGGGATAGACATATAAGGATCTATTTGTACTAGAATTAAATTCCATAAGAAATAATTGAAATGCATCTTTGCAGTCTAATAATAGAATAGAATCACGTTCCAAACTGTTTGCCATCAAGAAATTTAATAAATTTTCATAATCACTTCTGTGGCCAAGAAATTTAATTCAGCAATTCAAGGTTATTATTGTTTGCTTTTTTGCTATCAAAACTTACGTGTAAGTTTAACTCATAGATAAACTCTTATATGCAATCGAATATTTATGTTGCAGGGATTTGCACAGCATACTGCCATGGGGAGTTGGATCACTCAGGTGCCGCAAATGATTCAGGATGAAAATGCTCTAGTTTTTTATAAAAGTATGAAGGCATTTCTTTAGCAAGTTCCTATATGTTGGTATCTTCAATAATTTCTGAAAGTTCTCTGCACCTCTCCAGTTTGAATTGGTGTGGCAGCAAGTGGCTTTTAGATTTGTTTATAAATTTTTCTTCATTGATGGCAGTATGTCATTGATTACTTCTTTTTACAGGAGATGCCATAGAAATACAAAGAATTCTAAGACAACTACAAAGAAAGGTGGATTTGGATTGGATGGTTGTAAAGCTCTCAGAGACATGACAAACAAATTGGTTGATCATCATGAAGTGGTATTGAAGGGGAAGGAAGTCCAAGAGGAAGAATTTGATATAGCAGAAGTGGTGTTTTGTCATGACCATGAAAAGTGTCATGAACAAGAAGAAGCTGCGTATTTAAAGAATTTATTAAACTCACTGCCTTATTGAGGTAATCCATCAATGTCCCAATCGCTTTTAATATATATACATATATATATATGTTTGTATGTATACTCCTCAGCATTGGCAATATTAGCACAAGATGGTACTGTGTAATCTGTAGTTTTTACATTCGTACTCTTGGTTTAGACAATTATGTGATGAGTATAAAACATCCCACCATATCCTGTCATCTAATGGATTAGATGGTATGCTGTACTGTATATCTCTACTTTTTTATATCCCCTCATATTTCGGAGTTGAATGAAAACTTGGCAACTTGCATCAGCTTCTGACAATATAATAAGGGTTAAATAAAGAAGAAATAAGTAGAAAAACTTGGTTTTTATCATTTAATTTTATTTTGTATGATATCAACATTCCATGTGAATTCTGTGTCTTGTTCCTTAAGTAATGGATCTAGTTATGGGACAATGAAACACTGGATCATAATTAGATAAGTTTGAGTGTATATATTTTTTCTACCTTTTATACCTATGATTGCTATTTAGCGTAAAGTGAACCCAAAGACCTTGTTTCAAAGGTTCATACTGCAGTACAAGGGGAAGAGTCCCTTATATGGAATTTACATGAAAAAACTGCTTCCCTATAAAGTAGTGGCCCCATGACACACACAAATAACTGACTCTTAACTATCTAACAACACATGACACATAATCTCTCAAACAAAATACATACAAAATAAAAATATAAACATCAAACATATGCAAACATAACAACAGAAACATCACAAAACCTTAAAATAAGTTCTTGGCATATTTATTTATTCTTGTGAAAATATTTTCTTCCGAAGAACAAATCTTTCTTCACACTTCCAGAATCTGTAACATGACTCCCCCCTTCAAAGCACGCTTGTCCTCAAGCATGAAATCTAGAAATGTTGTTGAAGCCCTTCAATGTCTTCCCAAGTTGCGTCTGCTGGTGAGATACCATCCCAATGAATTAGAGCATCTGCAATACCATGTTGCTTATGGAATTCCAGCTCAACTAATGGTTGTGGATGGAGTTCTCCCCTGTCTAACACTGGAGGCAGCTGTGGTTCAATTTTATAATGGTCTCCGTAGAATGGCTTGAGCTTAGAAACATGAAAAATGGGGTTTATGCAAGAATCTGGAGGATGTAATTTGTAGGCAACATAACCCACATTAGCAAGAACTAAGGGACCATAGTATTTCAGAGAAAGTTTTTGATTGTGGTGACCTTTTAAGGATAGGTGATGATAAGGTTGGAGCTTCAATAAGGCCAACTCACCTACAATGAAACTGTAGGTTGTGTCTATTTTTGTCATAGTGAGATTTCATCGTGTTCTGGCTTGGTGAAGCTTCTCTCTAAGATAAGCTAAGACCTGATCTTGTGCCTTTAAAGCTAAATAAACCGCTTCCACTCTTGAAAATCCAGGGCAATAAGATAAGAGTGTGGGAGGTTTTCTTCCATATACCACTTTGAAAGGGGCAGCTTTGAGGGAAGAATTGTAACTTGTATTGTAACAAAATTTTGCCCAAGCAAGCCATTCTACCCATTACTTTGGGCAATTACTTGAAAAGCACCTAAGATACATCCCCACTATTTTGTTGACAGTTTCACTTTGACCATCTGATTGAGGATGATAAGGAGTAGCAAAATTCAGTTGGCATCCATCACATTTAAATAGTTTAGGCCAAAAAATACTAGTAAAAGATGCATCTCGATCACTAACAATGGACTTAGGCAACCGATGGAGCTTGACAATATTATCAAAGAATACTCTTGCTACTGTGATAGCATTATAAGGGTGAGAAAGAGGAATGAAATGTGCATATTTGAAGAATTGATCTACCACCACTAACACAACCTCCTTGTTGTGTGAGCTCGGTAGTCTTCAATGAAATTGTAAGAAATCTCAGATAAGTAATATTAGAAAATATTTCAGGAAAGTTAGTGAAGGAAATCATGGATAATAAGTTAAGGGAATCATCTATAATTAACTATTATAATTAGCTATAGATTGCTTCCTTTTTTAGTGTAACAAAAATTGTATATATAGACTAGAATAAATTGTAATAGTGACATGTTTTACAGAATTAATAAAAACTCTCTTTTTTCAGTCTTCATCGCTATGTGCGTTTTTTTATTTTCTCCTACTATTTGATCTTATTCCATCATGGAGGAAAATCATATTACACGAAGCGCAATAGAGCTTCAGAACATCTAGGCAGTATATAGATTAAATGAAAAAAATTACTTGAAGTGGTCTCAACTAGTTTGAACATTGTTGAGAGGAAAAGGAAAGCTAGGTTATTTACTAGAGCCAGCACTGGAGAGCAGAACACTAGGATTTGAAGCGTGGGAAGAAGAGGATTCAATGATCATGTCATGGTTATGGAATTCTATGACTCCTGAAAACCAATGATACATGTATGTTTCTTCTTACAACAAAGGCAATTTGGGATACTCTTCATGAGATGTATTTCAAGGTTAATGATGCAGCCCTTATATATGATATCAAGACAAAGACAATCGGAGCAAAACAAGGGACGAAAATGGTGATAGAGTATGCTAATTTTCTGCAAAACTAGTGGCATGAACTGGATTATTACAGGACACTTGATTTGAACTGTAGTAAATGTGCAATGGTCATCAAAAAGTATATTGAAAGGGACAGAATTTATGATTTCTTGATTGGTCTAAATTCTGAATTTGATCTTATACGAATTTAGATTTTGGGTAGACCTGAATTTCCCTCTCTAATTGAAGCAATATCCTTGGTTCATCAAGAAGAGAGCCATGGGGGCATTAGTCACCTTCAATTGAAAATTCTGCTCTTCTAAGTTCTAAACCTTAGGGGTTGGTATTGGACAAAACTGCTGTAGACAAGACCAATTGGTCAAGTGTGCAAAAGGATCTTGAAGAGTTGTGGTGCACATATTGCAAGAAACCACGACACACTAAAGAATGATGCTGGAAATTACATGGGAAACCATCTAGTTGTGAATAGGGACAGAAAGGTGGTCAACAAAGGTAGGCTCATGTGTCAATTCAAGACCTAACTCAATCGTTTGGAGGATTTAATATGGAGGATATGATTAAAGGTATGTTGAGGACTGTTGAAAATTGGCCACTAAAAACTCTCAACCAATGAATCAGGGTATGTGTTCATTGACCCTTTCAGGTGAGGATCTAAACTCTCTAAACTCTCTTGGGTTAAATGCTTTAGGTAATGAGCTTAGGAATGCCTGGATCCTTGACTCTGGTGCTACGGATCATATGACCCATATTTCAAATAAATTCAAAACCTATAATCCTTGTTCTAGTAATAGAAAGATTGTTGTTGTTGATGGTTCTACAACCACAGTAGTAGAAATAGGAGATGTCCAAATTACCCCAAAACTAGTGCTTAAAAATGTTCCCCAATTATCTACAAATTTGGTTTCCATACGGAAACTTATAAAAGATCTAATTAGCTGTGTTGTATTCTATGATTCTTGTTGTGAATTTTAGGACCAGGGTTTGGGGAAAAAGATTGGACTTACTAAGGAAAATAATGGACTCTATTACTTAGATACATCAAGTCAACTGATATTCAGTGAATCGGCCATGTCCACTTTGTTTTCTTCTTCCAATGAGGATGTCATTTGGTTACATCATAGACGCTTAGGTCATGTATCTTTTATTGCGTTGAAAATAATGTTTCCCTTTCTGTTTAAGGGATTTGATGTTCAATCTTTTCATTGTGATATTTGTGAGTATGCAAAACACACTTGTATACCATTTCCCATCAATAATAAAAGAGCTTTTCTTTTCTTTTTAATCCATAGTGATATTTGGGGACCATCAACTATTCCAAACATCTTTAGGTCTAAGTGGTTTGTAATGTTTATTGATAATTACACAAGAGTCTCTTGAATCTATTTACTCAAAAATAAGTCTGATGTGAGTCATATTTTTCCTAACTTTCATGTAATGATTCAAAATCAATTTGGCACCAAGATAAAACACTTTCGTTCTGACAATGCTTGAGATTATTTCAATCAAATCTTGAGTTCGTATTTCCAAAAAGAGGGGATCATACATGAATCATCTTATATCACCACTCCACAACAAAATGGAGTGGCAGAGAGAAAAACTGATGTATTTTTGAGTGCACTAGAGCCTTATTGTTTCAACAAAATGTGCCAAAAACATATTAGGGCAAAGCTATACTCACATTAGCTTATGTTATAAATAGAATTCCTTCTTGGGTCCTGGGATTTCAAAGTCCACTTGAAAACCTATCCAAATTTTACTCCGATATTCAATCTTCTTTCAATCTCACTCCTTGGGTCTTTGGGTGTACTTCCTTTGTCCATGTTTATAGTCATGATTGTGGGAAGTTAGATCCTCGTGCTCTTAAGTGTGTTTTCGTGGGGTATTTATCTACTCAAAAGGATTATAAATGTTATTATCTACCTATTAGAAAACTCTATGTCTCAGCCGATGTTACATTTGTTGAAAATAAACCTTATTTCACCACTCCTTATCTTCAGGGAGAGTTACATACATTTGAAGATAAGGAGTTATACTTTCCATCATTAGAGTTGTTTAAATCTGAATCTCAAAAGTTAATTGTACAATATGATGGGTTGGAAGAAAAAAGGGAAGGGGATGGTAAAACTTTTGACTGGTTTCGGTTTGACCAAGTGTATACAAGGAGAGGAGATCCCATTGTGACTACAAGGTAAGAACAATCTTCTGAACCAAGCTCTGAAAATGAGGTAACAATGAGTGAATCTAATATGAATTCTAAACCACCAACAGTTCATCCTTCTACCAAACCTAAACCACCTTGTCTCGAGCCTCTTAACCTTGATCAGGACCTACATTTGCCTATTGTTGTAAGAAAAAAGAACTGAGAATGCACCAAAAAACCCCTATACCCATTGTCTCACTTTGTGTCTTTTGAGAAGTTTTCTCTAAGCCATCAAAGTTTCCTTTCCACCTTAAACACAATTTCTATTCTTAACTCATTGTCTGAAGCATTATCAAAGAAAGAATGGAGACTTGCTATGGAAGCAAAAATGGATGCATTGGAGAAGAATGGGACTTGGGAGGTGGTTGATTTACCAAAGGGAAAGAAAACAGTGGGGTGTAAGTGGGTGTATGCTTTAAAATTTAAAGCAGATGGGTCTTTAGAATGCTACAAAACAAGATTAGCCGCGAAAGGATACACGTAAACATATGGAGTAGATTATCAAGAAACATTTTCTCCAGTAGCAAAGATGAATACAGTGAGGATTTTGCTATCTTTGGCTGTTAATTTTGATAGGGAATTGCAATAGTGTGATGTGACGAATGCCTTTCTTCACAAACAATTAGAAGAGGAGATCTATATAAGCATTCTATTGGGATTTAGTGAGGTTGACAAGAACAAGGCTTGTTGATTAAAAAAGGCATTATATGGGTTGAAATAATCCCCACGAGCTTGGTTTGGATGATTTGCCAAGGTGATGATAGCTAGTGGCTATAAGCAAAGTCAAGGAGATCACACACTTTTCATTAAGCATTTGGTCTCAGGGGGAGTCACTGTTTTAAGTATGTATGTAGATGACATTATTGTGACAGGAAATGATGAGGTATGTTACAAACCTGCTTAAGGAAATAGGCATGGCGACTAGCAAACCGGTTAGAACTCCCATTGAACAAAATCATAGATTAAGTGAGGCTTGTGGAGATAAGGCAGTGGACAAAGAGATGTACCAAAGACTTGTTGAAAAACTTATCTATTTGGCACATACTAGGCCAGATATAGTTTATTTAGTCAGTGTTATTAGCCAGTTTATGCATGATCCTAGAGGAGTTCACCTATAGGCAGTCTACCAAGTGTTTCATTACTTAAAGGCACATCTAGGGAAGGGAATTTTGCTTAAAAAGGAATCTACAATTGATCTGGCAGTTTAAATAGTTGCGGACTTTGTAGGGTCTCCAGTTGACAGGCGATCAACTTCTAGCTATCGTACCTTTCTTGGGGGAAACTTAATATCTTGGAGAAGCAAGAAATAGAGTGTGGTAACAAGGTCAAGTGCTGAAGCAGAGTTCAAAGCTATGGCAATAGGATTATGTGAATTATTGTGGGTTAAAATTATCCTAGAGGACTTGAAGATTCAATGGAACAAACCAATGAAGCTATGCTGTGATAACAAATTAGCTATAAGTATAGCTCACAACCCAGTGCAGCATGATTGGACTAAACACATAGAGATAGACAGGCACTTTATTAAAGAGAAGCTAGACAGTGGATTGATTTGTACTCCATATGTCCCAACAGGACTTCAACTTGTAGATGTGATGACAAAGGGATTGTGTAACAACATGTTTCATGAAAATGTTAGCAAGCTGGGAATGGAAGATCTATATTCACTAGCTTGAGGGGGAGTGTAGGAAATCTCAGATAATTAATATTAGAAAATATTTCAGAAAAGTTAGTGAAGGAAATCAGGACTAATAACTTGAGGGAATTAACTATAATTAACTGTTATAATTAGCTATAGATTGTTTCCTTTTTTAGTGTAACAAAAATTGTATATAGACTAGAATAAAATATAACAGTGATATGTTTTATAGAATTAGTAAAAAATCTCTTTATTCAACAGAAATCTATGGAGATATCTGCTCAAATTTGCTGTGGAATGGGTAAAGGTTGCAAGTACCCACCTGGTTGGAGATTATCAGCTTTATCTTTTTAACAAATAGAGAAAGCTTTATCATGTTCAAGGATTTGTGCTATTCCAGCCCAATAAAAATCTGCACTCACTTGATGATTGTCTTATGAAATCCTTCATGGGTCGGGTTGTGCAAGGTTGAAACATAGCTTGGTTAAGGGGTGAAAGTCCAATGTGCTGATATTTCTCCTGCATTTACCTTCTATGCTAGGTCATGTAACTCTTTTGGGTTAGCAACTTTAGTTCTGATCTCTTCAAATAAGCCTGAGGAAGGCATACATAGAGCACTAATGTTGTCACAGTGTGATAAAACCCCAGCCAAAGCCCCAGCCATTGAATTCTTTTTACTAGCCTAATATTCCACATTACAGCCGAACCTCATCAATTTACTCAACCTTTGTCGTTTTGGAGAAGTGACAATTCATTGCTCAAGGAGAAATTTCAAACTGTAGTGATCAGATCGGATCAAGAACTGCTGTTCCCACAAATATGGTCTCCAATGATGGACTGCCATTGCCAACCCAATCAACTCCTTTAATAGGCAGGAAGTTTCTGATGTTGTTGGACCAAGGGGTGGCTGAAAAATGCAATTGGTTTACCCTCTTGTTGTATGCCAGCTTCAATTCCAAAGTTTAAAGTGTCACAGTCAACCACAAAACCAACAAAAAATTAGGTGACGCTAGAACCAGAGTGGTCGTCATAGCTTGCTTTAATTTTTCAAATGCATCCACTGCCTCCTTTGTCCAAACAAATGAATTCTTCTTCAACATAGCAGTTAAAGGAGCAGCAATAATTGCATAATCTTTGACAAATTTGCAGTAATATCCCATTAAACCTAGGAATCCGCTTTACCCCTTCATGGTTCTCAGTTTACGCCAATCTTTCATGGCTCAGATTTTTTGTTCATCTGCTGCCATTTCACGATTCGAAATCACATATCTCAAATATGCTACATGTGAGTGAGCAAAAGAACATTTAGAGTGCTTAAGGTATAAAGAGTTTTCTTTCAGCAAATTGAATACAAACATGAATGCATTAAGTGCTCCTTTCCTGCAGAACTATAAATTAGGATGTAATAAAAAAAGACCAAGACAAATTTTCGAAGAATTGGTTGGATTACCTTTTTCATCACGGCTTGAAAAGTGGATGGTGCATTACATAAGTCCAAATGGCATTACTAAGAATTCAAAATGTCTGTGGTGAGTGCAAAATGCTTTTCTCTCCACATCATTAGCATACATCCTTATTTGATGATATTCTCACCTAAGTTCCAATTTAGAGGAAAAACAAGCTCCATGCTATTCTTCCAATAATTCATCTATCACAGGAATTGAAAACTTATCTTTCACAGTTGTATTGAGGGCTCTATAAATCCATGCAAAACCGCCACGAATTATCAGCTTTCTTGACCAGCAATACTAGTGAAGAAAAAGGGGATTGACTATGGTGAATGATTCCTCTAGACAACATGTCCACACATTGTTTCTCGATCTCATCCTTTTGTGTATGAGGATAACTGTAAGGCTGAATGACTACACCTTCCATTAAAATGATGCAAGGGTCTTGATCATGCTTTGGGGGTAAAGTTTCTGGTTTTAAAAACAGAAACTGAATCCACAGTAAGAACTTGCCCAAGACAGCTTGTTGGCGACCAATGATGCCGCGTTTGCAGGATTTGATACTTATATAGAATTTTTTAACCCCACTAACTCTACTTGCCTTTTCTTGTGAAATCTCAAACTGTAGGACCACGAGTCCCTGACCAATTAACTCCCAATACTGCCTCAGATCCCCTGAGAGGTAAGATATAAAAACCTAAACAGAATGTTTCTGTGCAGATTTTTACACTTTCCCACACTTCGCACCTTTTCCCCATTGGCAACCATTACTCGCATTCCATTCTTCCTCTCCACAGGTGATGCAGTTTGGAAACCATGCCTGCATCAATAAAACAGTGGGTTCTGCCAGATTCAGATGCCATCGAACCTTCAACTACTTCAATCCAAAACAAATGCTTGCACTTGTGCCTTGGAACAAATGGGTCATCACGATTGAAGTGTAAACCTTTGGCTCTCCTCTCCTCTAATTCTACCCGATTCAGATGTCTAAGTGCTCTTTGAGTGGCATTATCACCACTGATAGTTATAATTGGCCTTGGAGAAGGGCTAAAATGTCGCCAAGCAGATGTCCTCTCATATAGTCGTGCAAGACTCAGCAGTAGTTGAATCTGGTGGGTGATGTAACTCTACCTCCACTGCGATATCATCTTGTGATCCACTAATAAATAATTCCACCTTTTGCTCTGCTGACGGAGAACTTGCACAAGCAGCAAGTTGTTCAAAATGCCTTTGATACTCTTCCACTGAACCTCCTTATAATTTCGCTAATTCTCCCAACTTGTTACTTTGAATTGGAGGGCCAAAACAAAGATGACATTGTTGCTTGAGAATGTTCCAAGTAAGAACAAGTTGGTCTCTCTCCAATTTCATGAACCACAACTGGGCATCCCCTTCTAAATGTAAAGGCACCAGCCCAACTTTCTCATCCTCCGGTGCTCACTGATGCCAAAAATAAGTGCTCACAGCAATTGAGCCAAGCCAGTGGATCTTCATTGCCATTGTAGCATGGAAAATCCAACTTTGAATACTCAGGAACATAACTGCTACCTTCTGCATGGTCCAACCCATGATTATGCCCTATAGCATGCCTCCTGCTTCTCCTCCTTGGGAGGAAATCTTTGCCAGTGCAAAGTCCTTGGACACTTCTTCCAATTTTGCATTCATCTCAGCATGGTCGGCTTCATCTGTTGCTCGGTCCTCCTGGTACATCTTCAAGAAATCCTCAAATTGTTTCTGTAGAGTTTGATCTCCCATAACGCCTGGCTCTGATACCAAATGTCGTGTTCCTTGAGCAATGGATCTAGTTATGGGATGATGTGACACTGGATCATAATTAGAAGTGTCTGATAGTGATTTTTTTCTACTTTTCTACCTATGATTGCAGAGTATTATGAGCTCATTTAGGGCAAAGGGAACCCAAAGACCTTGTTTCGAAGACCCATATTTCTGAAATTTCCATTCATAAAACTGCAGTATGAGGAAAAGAGTCCCTTGCATGGAAGTTACATGAAGAAACTGCTTCCCTATAAAATAGCACCCCATGACACACATAAATAACTGACTCTTAACTATCTAACAACATGTGAGACATAATCTCTCAAACAAAAATACATACAAAATAAAAACATAAACATCAAACACATACAAGCATAGCAACAGAAACATCACAAAAACCTAAATAAGTTCCTGGCATATTTATTTATTCTTGCGAAAAAAAATTTCTTCCAAAGAACAGATCTTTCTTTATACTTGCAGAATCTGTAACATTCTGCTTTCTCAGTTGCAACTGCAGCATTAGCCTTTCAAAATCGTGAAAGTATCTGTTGTAGGTGAAGAGAGTTTCAACAAAGCTATATGAACTATCGACATTTTGAATTGCTTGTTAAAAGGAGAAAAAAATAGAGGGAAGAGAAACCATAATCTTATTATATTACAAATATTGTACTGTACAAGTATTTATATACGTATACAAAAATGATACTCTATTGACTAAGTTATATGGGACAAATGTACATATACCATTTAACACTTCCCTTTAAGTTGGAGCATATAAATCATATGCATCAAGCTTGTTACTGATATACTCAGTACGAGAACCTCTAAGAGATTTAGTCAAAATATTAGTCAATGATCATTTGACTTGACATGACTAGTGATAATATAGCTAGAGATGATATTTTCTCGAATGAAGTGATGGTTAATCTCTATATGTTTAGTTCTCTCATGAAAGGTTGGATTAGAGAATATATGTAATGCAGCTTGATTATCACAAATTAGTTTCATTTGTGATATTTCACAAAATTTTAATTTCTGAAGTAACTGTTTCAATCAAATAAGCTCACAAGTTGCTAAGGCCATGGCATAGTATTCTGCTTTTGCATTGGATCTAGCCACAATATCTTGCTTCTTACTTTTTCATGATATTAGGTTACCTCCAATCAGCACACAATAACCTGAAGTAGATCGTCTATTAGATGGAGAACTTGCTCAATCAGCATCACAATATCCAATTACTTAGGAATGACCCTGATCTTCATATAGTAGGCCTCTACCTAAAGTATTCTTAATATATCTAAGAATCTTGATAATTGCATTCCAATGATTGTTACAAGGTGATTGGAGAAACTGGCTAACAACACTAACCGCAAAAGATATATCAGGTTGAGTTATAGTAAGATAACTAAGTCTGCCAACCAACTGATGGTATCTACTAGAGTCTGCAAATAACTCTCCCTATCCTGGTAACAATTTCACATTAAGATCCATTGGATAATCTACAGTCTTACAGTTGAGCATCTTAGTTTCTTCTAGAAGATCTAAAGCATATTTTCTTTGGGAAAGAATTATACCGAAACTAGATTGAGCTACTTCAATACTAAGGAAGTACCTTAACAAGTCAAGATCTTTAGTCGGAAAATACTTGAAAAGATGTGCTTTCAAGTCAGTAATACTATCTTGATCATTACCAGTTATGACAATATCTATATAAACAATTAAGTAAATACATCTCCCCTTAGATGTGTGCTTATAAAACACTGAATGATCGGATAAATTACGAGTCATACCAAACTCTATAACCACCATACTAAATCGGCCAAACCAAGCACGGGGAGACTGTTTCAACCCATAAAGTGAGCGACGGAGTTTACATACTAGATTAGACTCCCTTGAGCAACAAAGCCAAGTGGTTGTTCCATATAAATCTCTTCCTGGAGTTCACCATGAAGAAAGGCATTTTTTATGTCAAACTGGTATAAAGGCTAATGTTTTATAGTTGCAATGGATAGAAACAAGCGAACAAATGACATCTTAGCAATAGGAGAAAAAGTATTAAGATAGTCTAAACCATACACCTGAGCATAACTCTTAGTAACCAATTGAGCCTTAAGCCGGTCAACATGACCATCAGGACCAACTTTTATAACATAAACCCATCGATACCCAATTAGAGACTTTCTAGGAGGTAAAGGGACCAAATTCCAAGTATCATTAGCATGTAAGGCAATCATCTCCTCTACTATTGCCTGTGTTCATCTTGGATTTGAAAGTGCCTCACATTTTTAGGAATAGAAACGGAAGATAAAGATGAAACAACATTGCAATAGGATGGGGACAACCGATGATAACTAAAAAAATTATATATAGGGTGGGGATTATGAGTAGAATGATTACCTTTTTGAAGGGCGATTAGAAGGTCTGCTTCAAAGAGGTCCTTAGTTGGTGGAGGCATTGGATTAGAAGGTGAGTCAGTAGGAGCATCTGAAGAAGGTAGTGAATGTAAGGAGGGTAGGTTTCGAGAGCGTCGATGGTATGCCTGCAACGGTGAAAGGGAAGAACCAGAGTCAAAGACAAGAGGAATAGACTCGGGAATGGTAAGGATAGATTCTGGAAGAGCTAATTGAAATGGAATAAGTAAAACCTCGACATAGGACTCTCAGATGAAGATGAGGAATAGAAGGGAGAAGATTCAAAGAAAGTGACATCAAGAGATAGATAATAACGGTGAGTAATGTAAGAATAGCATATGCAACGAAAGATACGAAGGGGAAGAGTGTATAATGATTGATTAGGGAATAAGATAATGTGAGGAATTTTATGCTAAAGGATAGAGAAAGACATTCTGTTAATGAGATAACATGCAATAAGCATAGCATCGGCCCAAAAACGAGTAGGAACATGGTGATACAAATGAAGCGTGTGAGTAGTTTAGATGTCGATCTTTATGCTCAACAACACCATTTTGTTGAGGTGTGTAAGCACAAGAGGATTGATGTAAAATTCCATAGGATGACATAAATTGAGTAGAAAAATACTCAGTAGTATTATCATTAGGCAAAACTTGTATAGATATATTAAACTAAGTTTTGATTTCAGCACAAAAGACTCAAAAATAGAAAATAGTTCAAAACGACTTTTCATCAAATATAACCAAGTACATCGAGAATAGTCATCAATAAAAGTTACAAAATATTGAAAACCTAAAACATAGATGACAAAGCTAAGGCCCTAAATATTTGAATGAACTATAGAAAAATGAGATGTAGCTCGATTATTGACTCTCTTGGGAAACAAAGTTCTAGACTATTTTCCAAGTTGACACGACTTACACTTTAAAGTAGATAAATGTGATAAGTAAGGAACCATCTTCTGAAGTTTGGCAAAACTAGGATGACCCAACCGATCGTAGAGAAGAGTTGGAGAGACTGTAGCAGAACATGTAATAGAAGAAGCTGGTGACTTATTGATGTAGTAAAGCCCTTGCGACTCACATCCTGTGCCAATTGTCTGTCCTGTATTGAGGTCTTGGAAAATAATAGAATGAGGGTTAAATTTAATAGAACAACTTAGTACACAGGTGATTTTATTAATAGAGACAAGATTAAAAGGACAATGAGGAATATAAAGAACATGTTCTAATGGCAGAGATGATAAAGGTTGTGCATTACCCATCGCTTTAGCAACTGTATTTAAACCATTTGCTACAGTTACTGATGTTAATGAGGTAGATTTAACAAAATGAGAAAACAGTTGAGGATTACCAGAAATATGTTCAGAAGCACCAGAATCAACCACCTACGGGCCTAAAGAAGAAGACTAAGTGAGACACACAACAGATTTACCAGTATGAGCAAAGGAAGCAATAGAGGATGATGATTGCTTTGAAGCTTGATAATGAAGATAATTTTCTAAATCAGCTCCTATGAGTAGAAGAGAGTCTTGATGTTCTTCTTCAAACAATGCATGATTAGTATTCTAAGTGATGTTAGCATGTGGAAGATGTCTATGTAATTTGTGGCATTTGTCTTTAGTATGTCCCTAACGATGACAATAAGTGCATCTAGGACAATCTCCCCTATTGCCTCCATAATCTCCACCTTATGCTTCTCTTGAATTTATTCGAGCTGTAGGAGCCACATAAGAAGCAAAAGCTAAATTATCCATAGGAGGAAAACCATGTAAAGGTGCATTAGGGATGGATGCGACATGAAGGTGAGAGAAAACTTCATCCATAGATGGTACAATAGGACTAACTAGTATTTGATCACGAATTGGAGCAAGATCAGGATCGAGCGTAGCAAGAATGCAGACCATAAAGAATTTGTTCCTCTGAACTAAATTATTCTTGAGAGACTGACCGGGAGGAGGGAGAGAGTTATACTCAGCCTTAATAGATGCCCATCTCCCAAGAAAATCAGTAATAAACATACCCGACTATCTCAAATTAAGTAGGTTAGAAATTACCGAATACAAATGCTGTATATCATTAGTAAAGTCTTTGCTTGAATTCATACATTATAGCATGTGCGATAATGATTGTAAATTGAATGAAGGGAAGAATCAATGGATTCCCATAAAAGACTCAATAGTAAAGCATTGGCTCTTATCCAATTATTTCTATTTTCCTTCTCCATATCTTCTACTTTAGTGGTCAAGTAGTCCTATAAACCTTGATCCATACATCATAACTCGATTGCTATAGACTAAGATAAATAATTTGAACTGTCCATCAGTTTCTTGGTTGCAATGGCAGGAGATGGAGATAATAAGCTCAAAAAAGGACTAGTTTTTGACGAGGAATTGTCATAAGCCATATTGGATTAAAAGAACACCTCAAAAAGAATGAAAAAAGGTGAAAAGAACAAGCACATAGTAGTTGCCAGTGGTGGTCGGCGGCGGTTGATGGTGAACAGTGGTGGTTGATGGTAGACGAAGGTGAACAAAGGTGGAAGAGGACGGTGTTGCTGTTCCACACCTTAATAAAGCAAAAAAAATCAGTGTGAACCGTCAAATGATTGGATATAGTGGACAGTAGCGGTGCATGGTGGCATGTGGCGACGCATGGAGGATCTTCCGGCGGCAAGACTTCTGGGATATGACATTGGAGAAGAGAGGAACACAGTGATATGATTGGATTTCAAATCTAACACTGGAAAGACATGCAACAAGCTTTCGCTACCGAAATTAAGGTTTTAAAATTAGGTTTGTGTTTGGGCAAGTTAGGGTTAGGGTTTATGTTTAGGATTTAGATGATCTAGGTTTCTCATTCCTTAACTTTGATATCATGTTAAAAGGAGAAAAAAATAGAGAGAAGAGAAATCAAAATCTTATTATATTACAAATATTGTACTGTACAAGTATTTATATATGTATACAAAAATGGTACTCTATTAACTAAGCTATGTGGGACAAATGTACATATACGATTTAACATTGTTATTTGAAGCATTGACATATTTACTTGGTTTACTATATCAAATCAGACTTTCCATATTGGGTTGAAGTAGGTTCTTGTTTCTCATTTCACTTTTCATTGTTAACAGCAACTGTTTATAGGCAACTGACAGAAAATATCAATAACTGGAGTGTTCTTTTTTACAGGTTCTTCACCTATTGTGGATGATCCTGAGCCTAAAGCAAAGGAGGAGGTACTTATTGAGCCTTATCTGCGTTGGGTTGTATTGACCTTTAAGCATGGTATGGATCTTTGCATATTTCGTGTATAAATAAATAATAAGGTGTTTCATTTCATGAGGGAAAAGGAATACCTTTGTTTGTAATATTTACACCTTACTCGTCTGTCTTACAACGATTTTTTTTTTTTTCAGGCTCATATGTGCCATCCAAAGCCAGTTGAATCGCTTATTCCTGAGTTTTATTATTGGTTTAAGAAGTTAGCAGAACCTACAAAGGGGGATTCTCCTCCAAGTTCACCTACACGATTGGACACTCCGCCATGCTCTCTTCTTCACATTCGGACATGCTCTCCTATTGTCAAGAGAGTTAATTTTGTGCTGAAGGAAAAAAAATCTATCTAAGCACTGCTTGTAAGTTTCCACCTGCCATGGATGATGTTGAGTTTTAATACCTAAAACATGCATATTGGCTTGAAATTTTAGCTTAATTGTTTGAGGATATAATAAATTTAGAAGTAGGCTTGCAAGACCATAATCTCATCCATTTACCATGTCCATAATCTCATCCATTTAATTGCTTGCATGAGAGCTAAGTTAGACAAGTATTCTCGTATTACATTAACTTAAAAAAATAAAATAAGCTGGGAAGTTTACAGGGATAGTGGGATGAAAAAAGACGGAAATGTGGTAGCAGCTTTTCTCCAATCATGTAGGTTCTGTCTTTCCGGATTTGATAGGTTCACCATATTATTGCATTTTTATGTAGCCAAAACCATGTACTCCAAATAAGCTCTTGATCTTATACCTAGATCCACATGTCTGATGACTTAACTCCATAAATTGCCTTCTGCAAACTATGGTAGCGAAAAGTGATTACTTGATATGCTTGGCAATGTGATAGATTTTAAGTGTAAAACAAAATGTACAGAATAATGTCAAGTGTTCTTACTTTTGACTTCATAGTCCTACAATTATCCTTCTTCATTTTCCTGTCTTAACATACATAGAAAGAAAGCTTCCTGGGACCATTATCTGCTGTTTACTTAGCTTCTGTCATGTGTGAACTCCTTTAGGATGTTTAGTCATAGTTTGTTGCTTCACATTTTGCTCAGTTCTCTCCTCTCATCATTTCACAAAACTTGCGCAAGGACAGCAACAAACTGATAGAACCAACAATATGGCGGCAGCGGGTCTCCTCTAGGCCTGAATTTGCAGTGGCAAGTGAGGAGTTTGTTCCATTTTGTTGTCACCCAATCATTTCCACTTCAGGCTCATGAGTCTCCCTGTTTTGATAGTTAAACTTAGCTTTGTCCAACAACTTTCATCCTTTCTTGTGAATTATAATCTCGAAATTTAAGGAAAAACTCAAATCGATACTCATTTGTATTCTCTTTGATGCTGGGAGAAGCAAAATCATCTTGAACACTAAGGGAATCAGTTTTTAAGCTAGGAAGGATTGGTATAGTGACTCGAATACTTTGTTGCAGCTCTGTTTTTGGTAGCATTCCAGGATTCCTAAGTGATCCTTGGTGTGAAATCAAGCTAGACAAGGTGAGTTTGATGAAGCTAATCTATATATAGAAGTCTAGATGCATGATCTTGCTTTGGATTAAGGAACTTAGATTTGGATAAGTTGAAACTTACACTCTGTACACTTTGCCATAATTGCAATTCCATTCCTTTTTATTTTTTGTGGAATTGTTATTATAGTGTTTAGTTGCTTTTTGATCCTGTAATAGCAATTCAATGGTGAATGTCTATTACATAAAATATGGAATTGCAATTCTTACGTCCCACCTCTGAATTGCAATTCAACACATTATTCATCTTTTTTCTTCCCAACTTACCCTCATTAAAACAAACAAATGACTAATTTTGCCCTTGTAAATGAGAACCTAATCTATTAGAGGCAAGCGTTTGAAGGCACGTCCTTGGGCGAGTCAATTCTGGGAGGGACTTTGGTCGAGTTAGTTTTCCTATGATTGTTATTAATTTTGGGCTCGTTAGAGAGAACCCAAAGATCTTGGTGTTAGCTGTTCTGTTTGGGGATAAAAGATGATCATTTCATTTCATGCTACTTGTTAGATAGTACATTGGATCAATTGCAGTTACGTTGTTATCCTACTAGTCCTATCCACTACTTTCTCATTCCGCTACTGCTAACTACAGACATCTTTACATATATACCTCCCATTACCATTACATGTCTATCCTATCCTTAACCACTTAACCACCCACTACTGCACTCCTTGTTAGCTAGACATGTGACCCTTACTGCACACGACTTCCCTTTCCCTTAATTGTTGGAGCACAACGCTGGTATACGTGTGCAAATGGGGTAACCCCTTGCTGGTCTGTAACATCACTTCCCCCATCGACTTTGCGCATGACCTCATGTGCTAGATGGGTAACATTGGCACAACATTGCAACATCTTCCCATGTGGCTTCTGCTGGCAAGTACCCTTTCCAATGGATTAGAACCTTTAGGTGAGAACCTTTCCTTCGTGCCTCTAGGACTGCTTGCGGAGTTGTGATGAGGCAGCCTTGACTAATATCAGCTAGCTCAGGCTGTGCTGGAGGATCTCCAATGAATCGTTTAAGTTTAGAGACATGGAACATTAGATGAATCTTAACTTCTGGGGGCAGGTCAAGTTTGTAGGCTAAGGATCCTATGTGTTCTGCTAAATGGAAGGGCTCATAGAATTTTGGTGCTAGTTTGGGGGACTGTCACTTGCCTACTGTCGCTTGCCTATAGGGTTGGAGTTTGCGGAAGACCAGGTCGCCTATCGCGGATTGGAGGTCTCTATGTTGCGTGTCATATTGGCGCATCATGATTTGCTAGGCCTTTTCCAATTGTAATTATAGTTCGGACACCATGGTATCTCTGTCTCGCAAGGTCGTATCTACGGCTGTCAGCTTGGTTCCTCCGGAAACATAGGAGAGGAGCTGCGGGTTGTCTCGACCATATACTACATTGAAGGGAGTGGTTTTGAGTGAAGAGTGGTATTCGGTGTTGTAATAGTACTCAGCCCAGGCTACCCATTTGGTCCATTTTCTAGGGTGATCTCCGGTGAAGCACCGTAAGTACATTTCCAGCGTGCGATTCACCACTTCTGTCTATCCATTGCTCTGAGGATGATAGGTGGAGGAGAAGGATAGTGTTGTCCCGTGCAGTTGAAACAGCTCTCTAGAATGCACTGGTGAACATGACATCTCGGTTGCTCACAATTGACTCTAATAGCCCGTGTAGTCGCACAATAGTATCAAAGAAGAGCCTTGCGATTGTTACTACTGAATACGGGTGGCTTATGGATGCAAAGTGGCCATATTTGGAAAATCTGTCCACAACTACCAAGAGGACTGACTTCCCATTGGAGCGTGGAAGTCCTAAGAAATCCATGGAAATATTAGACTAGACCTAACTAGGAATAGGCAGTGGCTGGAGGAGGCCTGTAGGTTGAAGGTGCTTAGACTTATAGTGTTGACAGGTACGATATGCTCGCATAATCTCACAAACCTACCCACACATTCCCTTCCAATAGAAATCTCTAGTGATATGGTGGAGAGTCTGTTAGTAACCTTCGTGACATTTGTCATGAATGGCATAGACAATGGTGACACGTAGCTCAAAGTCGGATGGTAGAAAGACTTGATTCTTGAAGAAGACTAGCCATTGCCGGAATGTCTAGTTTGACCTTACTTCCTTCGCCTGGATGCAAGCATCCAGCTGTTGCATGTTGGGGGAGGAGTGGGCTTCATTCCTCTCCAGCTCGAACATTTGCGGCTAGGGTAAAGAAATGGTGAAAGTGGCCGTAACATTCTCATCACGTCTAGATAATGCATCTGCTACCCTATTTTCCCATCCTACCCCATATTTAATGTTAAAGTTGAAGCCCGGTAGTTTACCGATCTAGTGCTGTTGGGGTGATGCTGATACTCTTTGCTCTAACAAAAATTTGAGGCTATAGTGATCAGTCTTGATTGTGAATCTTCTCCCCCACAGGTAGGCCCGCCAGTGGCGGATGGCCTTGGCGAGTTCGATAAGCTCCTTCTCATAGGCTACCAACTTGAGATGCCTCTGTGCGAAGAGCCTACTAAAGAATGATATAGGTTTGTCTTGCTATTGTAGGATTACCGTCCCCACGCCGGTATCTAAGGCATTACATTCCACCATAAAGGGATGATCAAAGTTGGGCAGTGCTAAGATCAGGGCCTGTGTCATGGCAATTCAAAGGGCTTTGAAGGCCTACTCTGATTCCGAAGTCCATACAAAGTTAGGCTTTCTTAGCATGCGAGTTAATGGGTTGGCAATGATTCCATAATTCTAAACAAATTTCTGGTAGTACCCTGTGAGGCCAGGAAATCCTCTTAGTCTCGGATGGTTGTAGGCGTAGGCCAATGCAACACAACCTCTATCTTGTGCGGATTGGCTTCTACTCCCCTTTCCAAAATGAGGTGCCCCAGATACGTCACTTGTTTCTACACATAGGTGCATTTTGAGGCCTTTAGATGGAGGTGGTGTTGTCGCAGCAATGAAAACACCTTGCTCAGGTGCTATAGGTGTTCTACCCAGGTCTTGCTGTAAATGAGGATGTTGTCGAAGAAGACAAGGACAAACTTCCACAGTTGTCCTTTGAGCACTACGTTCATAATAGCCTGGAAGGTTGAGGGGGCATTAGTGAGTCTAGAGGGCATGACGAGGAACTCAAAATGCCCTTGATGAGTCAAAAAGCCATTTTTTCCACATTCTTCGCTCGCATTCCGACTGGTAATATTCGGAGCACAAATCTACTTTAGAGAAGTAGTAAGCTCTAAAAAGTTCCTTGAGGAGCTCATCAATTACTGGAATAGGGAACTTGTCCTTGATAGTCTTCTCGTTGAGCCCTCTATAATCGATGCAAAATAGCTAAGAATTGTCGCCTTTCTTACTAGGAGGACAGGGGACGAGAAGGGGGATTGGTTAGGTCAAATCCATCCCTTGTGGAGCATCTCCTCACATTGTCATTCTATTTCGTCTTTTTGATCGTGAGGGTACCGATAGGGTCTGACTACCACTGGAGAAGCTCCCTATTTTAGTTTGATGGCATGGTCACAAGAGTAAGAGGGGTAGATCCTATAGCGGTTGAAAGACATCTTGGCTCCTCACATTGTTGTTCTATTTCGTCTTTTTGATTGTGAGGGTACCAGTAGGGTTTGACTACCACTGGAGAAGCTCCCTGTTGTAGTTTGATGGCGTGGTCACAAGAGCAAGAAGGGGTAGATCCTGTAGCGGCTGAAAGACATCTTGGAACTCGGTGAGTAGGCGCTGCAAATCACTGCTCTTCTCCACCTCTTTTACCACTGTAGCAATTTCAGGGAGATTTGTTGTCTGTAGATCACCTTGCAATTCCACTCTCTTGCTTCCCTATGCGAAACACATCCTCATGGTAGTAAAATCCCAAGAAATGGGACCTACTGATCTGAGCTAGTTGACCCCCAACACTACATCTACTCCACACAACGGCAGTGAATATAGATCTATGATGAATTTCCTTCCCCCTAACTCTAGAGGAACGCCTCTGCAGACTCCACTTCCAACCCTATCCCCATTGGTGATGACCACTTACAACTTCTCTTGTGCTAGCAGTGGTAACCGTAGTTTGGAGACCAATTCTGCGCACATGAAGCTGTGTGCTGCTCGAGTCGACTGGTATGACTACTGGATGTCCGCGGACGTGATCGTGCACCTTCATGGTTTGAGATTGAGGTAATCCCACCATGGCATGCAAGGAGATTTCCAATTGACCTTCCTTTCCTTTGTTATCCTCCTGGCCCTCTGCCTCCTCCCATTTGAGCCAGAATAGTTTCTTACACCTATGTCTGATGGTGAAGGGCTCATTGCAATTAAAGCATAACCCCTTACTCCAATGCTCCTCCATCTTTGCTTGACTTAGTTTCTTGGCATACGCCGGTCTAGTTAGGAGGTCGATCAAGGTTGCAGGCCACCTCTTAGTCTCTCCTTCCAACCTGGGCCCCACATGCCTTTTCTCATACAACCTAGTGAGACTCATAACTTGCGTCAGACTGGTGGGGTGGTGGAGTTCCACCTCAACCGCTATCGCCTCCTTCAAATTGGTGATAAATATCGCTATCTCGTGCTTTGGTGCTAGGTCTACCAACTGGGCGGCTAATTGTTCAAATTTCCGCTAATAGTTCTTCATTGTGCCTAGTTGGCACAATTTGGATAACTCGCCGACCTTGTTGCTTCTGATTGGGGAGCTGAATCTAAGATCACAAAGAGTCTTGAACTCGGGCCAGGTCAATTGAGGATGCTCTCGCTTGAGTTTAAGAAACCACGGCTGACCATCCCCCTCTAGTTAGAAGGCAGCTACCTTCACCTTCTCCTCTTTAGCCACCAGTTGGTGCTCAAAAAACTGTTTGCACCTGTTGAACCATCCTAACGGGTCTCCGTTGCCGTCGTATTTAGGAAATTCCCATTTGGCGAGCCTTGGTAGGGACACGCCATGGTTCAACTGCCCACTCTCCACTTAGTTCTCACCCACCTCTTCCTGCACCGGTCCTTGGGATTTCTGTTGCATTCCATCATGTGTCAAGCTCTTTAGTTGCATTGCCAAGTGGGTTTGGTCGTCTTGATGCATGGCTAATAATACCTCCAACTGCTGGTGAACTTTCTTCTAGTCATCCTTGTCTTTTGCTTGATTTCCAATGGTTGTGCGTCGTCTTGAGCACTCTGGCTATAATCTCTCATGGACTTGTCGGTGATCCTTTCTCCTTTACTTCTCCATTGTTTTAATTTTGAGCTCGTTGAGCTCCATGGTCTCTTTTTTCTGTTGGGGATAAAAGTGATCATTTCATTCTCTACTCGTTAAATGTAAGCTGATCAATTCAGTTCTTGTTATCCTACTGTCCTATCCGATTTCATCCACACTGCTAACTACGCATTGTTTCATATTCCTCCCTTCCCTTACATGTTATCCTATCCTTAACCACTTACTGCACACAACTCCTTTCTAACTGTGGCATTGTCACGCTGCAAATGCCCTTGGTCTGTACTTACGATATAAAATTTATGCTAAATTAAACCTAGTATGCTTGTCTACTGCCTCTTTAACCCTCCCAATTCCTCCTATCCACCTCCACACTACCCCACTTCTCTCCTCCCACACCTGCCTTCGTTCACCATTTACACTTTCATTCTCCCATCCCTTACCATGTCATCTCACTCGTTCTATATATGTCGTCCATTATCCGTTTCCCTTACTGTCACCTTACACGCTGCAGTACCTCTGTCTGCATCCTATCCTCATCCAGTCTTGTCATCTCCCACCCCCTTTTTTTTCTGTCGGTTGCACTCCCTGCCTGAAGTTCCATGGTGTGCATGTTCTACAGCTTGTGTTTTTATATTGGGGGTTCTGTTTATGGATCGTTGTTTAGCTTCTCCCTTCATCAGTGTTTGTGTGAATATGTTCAAGTATTTAATGAGAGTTGAAATAAAAGAAGAAAAAGGAAAGATATTGGAGATGGAGAGATGAAGTAATGGGTTTTGAAGGTTGTGGATATTGATGAAAAGGACTTAATAGAAACGTTTGGGGCTGTGAATGCTTGCTGTGAAGTGGTAACTGCAAAACCAAGAGAAGGGGGCAGAAAGAGCGAGATAGAATCGGGTGCTAGAGTAAACAATTGGATAGATGGTTCATAGAGGAACTAGGTTGTATTGGAACTAGAGGCACAAGCATATTGGATTTTCTCTCATATGATAAATGTTGTTAAATTCTTTTGGATAAAGACTATACCAAACAAGATACATAAAACTGCCATTCAAACCAACCGGTTTAAGGATTCCATATCCTATGGCCATGCAAGTCAATGCAAATAATATTCTCTCTTATTTAAATCATTTATTTTATTTATTTATTTATTTTTTATGTTTACTTGGATCGAGTGTACTTATAAGAACAAGCCAGCTACTATACTCCTAACTTCTATATACACTACTGGGCTGTGGGAGTTTTTGGTGGTTTTAGGAAAATGGGTTAATGAGTGAGCCTTTGACACTGGTTGTGATGCCTGTGTCTACTTTGTTTGGGATTGTTTTTGCTTTGCTTCAATGGTTCTTGGTTTCTTGGGTAAAGGTGCTGCTGATAATTCTGCTACCAATGCTAATGCTAATAATAGTGGGCTAAATATATTATATTAGGATGTGGATTTGTAATATTAACATGCTTTCATTTAATATATCATATAATGTTTAAAATCTCAGTTACACTTATTCTCGTAATGCAGTTACATCAATAATAATGTTGTGGAGTGTTTGACATCTGATAGGGCAAGAGCAGAAGCAGAGGAGTTGACCATGTTTCTTTCCACCATTGAAGGTCTATTTGAAAGGAAAATATATGAAGCTTTGATCAAGTTTCCTAGGAGGCCAGAACAAGTTTCTGTACTTTACAAGCTTCAACCTCTTGATTGTCGTTTAACTTATGTCTTTTGAAGCTTGAACTCATGCTTTATAACTTTTGAAGGATGCTGATGTTTATGTTTTTTGTGTCAATGATTGTAGTTAATGGTCATTCAAACTAGATGTCTATGTTAGAACAAATATTGTCGAAGCTTTATCTTGTTAATGTTGAAGCTTTTGAAAGCTTCTGGAAGAATTATGTTTATGTTCATGTACATCAGCATTAGCTTTTAGAAGCTTTTGAAGCACCGTGACTTTGTTTATGGTCATATACATCAATATTACCTTTTGGAAGCTTTTAAAGCACTGTGACTTATGTTTATGTTTGGTGGGCTGTGAAGTGGTGTGTGCAGTGCTGGTGCTGTGAAGTCGGGTGGGCAGTACATAACTGCAATGGACTATGTCCAGGGAAGATAGTTTAGTTTTTGCTTGGGGTTTGATTATCTTTTCAATTTGTGATGTACATACTGCATGGAGCACACTAGTCATGTGGGTAATGGGTAAAAACATCATCAGGGGCTATGTTCCCAACTGCAAGACGGTTTGGACAACAAAATGATTTTCATGGTTTTGACCAGGAGTTGGTATGATGCGGTATTTCTAATCTGATGATGCTTGCTGTTGGTTTATTATGCAGCTGATCACATGTTTGGTCCACGGTATCCTTAATAAGTTCAATTCCATATAACTACCAGGGAACCAGGAATTTCCTTTTTTTCTCATGGCATTTCTGCTCATCTTGTCGGGAGAAGGGTAATTGATGGAAGATGCTCTGATACCTACCAAGTTACACAATATATAAACAAATTATATGCTGGGTTGGAGGTGATGATCATCTTCAATATCAAAAGTACGTCTCATGTTTTAGCAGAACGTGTTTATTGATTCAACAGCCACAAAATAATGACAAGTTACTGTAGTGGAGAAAATATAAACTGTTTTGAACCTTCATGTACTCTTGCAGTCCAAGCTGTTTCTAAAACCATGGATCTCTGTGGGGGCAAAAATTGTGAGAGAAGAACCTGGATCTTCAAATTTGCATATACCTCGTAAAAACCTGTAATTATTGCTATCATCAATTTTAAGAATCTGCAATTTTTGTTGAATGCTTTATCTGGAAATTTTAATTTATATGCTTAAAGAACCTACAATTATTGCTATCTGCAATTTTGAGAACCTGCAATTTTTCCACAATTTTTACATCCAATCTCATCCTTACTAGCCCATGTCCAACCCTATTCAACTTCTAGGCCTTATTTTTACTTCTAACCAAATTCTTATTCATTAATTAAACATATTTCAACTAAATTTACTCAAATTAAACATAATAATTCATGGATTTCTATATTTGAATATATAGATTGAACAAGCAAGACAAATCAAAACCTCAGGACTAATCAATTCACAATTTCATCATGAATCACTCTTAAACTTTGCTAAACATAATATCCATTGTATAACTTTAAATTCAACCTAACTTATCACCTTAAGAACATGTAAACATGTTGAAAATTTATAAGTTATCAATCAAATCAACTAATTTAACTATCAATTCATTAATATCATCAAACTCAACTTCTAACATACCATATACATCAAATTCATCGCCTAAACTACTCCAAAATCCACATATCCATACTTTAATTATCAAATTACCAGCAATTATTATCTAAATCAGATTTCACATAAAAAAATTGACTCCCAATTTCTTCCTTAAAGTGGTAGCAACATACTTCCATTCACACATAGCATATCATCATGCATCAAAATTCATTTCTATTACCATATTCAATGCCCAACAACATTTTTAGCATTCTAAATCATAGATCAACATCTAAATCATCAAAGGCATTCAATAATCATCATAATAGGTGACGGTCACATGGCTTTCACGTTTCATTTTCATCAAAATTCAATAAATCACTTAATCACCATGTCTAATCACTTCTAACCATCCTAAATCACCCATTTAAGCTTGTCATTGAACTTACCTTAATGGAGATCACACAAACTCTTCTTGCTCAATAGCTGACTGCCACACCCAAATCACCAATTTAGAATATTCTTTAATCATACTTCAATCCTTCACATTAAATAATCTTGCTTAACATCAAAACTAAGGGTTTACATTCTTAAATCAACTTAAACTTCAATAAAGATTCACTTACCTACTCCTTGAATTGTGAATAGGAGCCCTCCTTTAGCTAAGATCTTCACTTGATTTTTCACCTAAAACTTACAAGAAAACAAGTGGAATTAGTAAGTAATTAAGATGGGTTTAGAGTTAGGTCCAGGGTTTAGGGGTTTAGGGTTTAAGTTCTATTTTTTGTTCTTACCTTGCTTGGGGAAATTTCCAAAATTAGAGGGGATGATGTCCAAAAGTTTCGGCCAAATGGAGCTTAAATAGGTGGGTTTTGGCTAGGGTTTAAGGGAAAATGGAAAGGGAATTACAAGGGTTTAAGTCTAATAGTGCCATGTGTCCTTCTTTTTAACATAATTGGAATTTTAGTTTTCCATATTTTTCCACTTTATACCAGCTGAAAAACAATTCATTCTTTCCCCCAAAATTTCCTTAAGAACTCAATAATTTAGCTACTCTTTAATAAAACTAAACTTAAGGACATTTTGGTTGTTTTATCTAATTAACCTCTAAATTTAAAATTTTCTTTTCCAATAGCCTCCAAATGGCTTGAAATTGATTTCATTTATCTAATTGAGGCCTTAGAACTATATATGATTTTTAAGCTAATTCGTGTCTAAATTTGATAAAATCGATTTTAAGGGTAAAAATGTTCTTTTTGGAAAAATTGGCTCACAAGCTCTGTAAATCCTTTTTAATTAATTCTATTTTTTTCCTTTTTATTTCCCTTGACCTCATTTATTATTTTTAGTATTTTTCAATAATAGAGTAAAATCAAACTATATATATTAGCAATTATAATCTTAAATGGATTCAATGGTTAGACGTAAACATGTGTTCAATGACTTCATTAATGGATAAGGGTGGGTATGGTTTAGTTTGGTTTGATTTTTTCTCCGAACCATTATGGTTTAGTTTTTTGTCGCTTTGAACCAAATCATACGATTCAATTTCAAAGTTTTTTCAAACTATAAAATGTTAGTTTGGTTTGATTTAATTTATGAATTAAACAATATTTTGTTTTCAAAAAAAGTATATTTACTTAACATGTAATTATATATGAGTATTGCAAAATTCATTTAATAATAACATCTATTAATATTATATAAGAGATTAATAAAGTTAATATTTAAACAATAAAAAAAAATAAATTTGTAACATAATTAATTTATTCTTCAAGCTAGCATATAGTATAAAATTTGAGTTAACCTATTTGCTAAATTATGGTAATAATATATATATATATATATATTTAATAAATGTAAACTAAATTGTTTTAAAAAATTTATGTTATAACAAATGAATTTATTTTAATTGCAAGTGAAATATTATTATATTTTTTTTCAAAATGATTTGGCTTAGTTTTACAATTTGGTTTGAATTACCCTTCCAAATTAATTATAAATTTTCGGTTTGGTTTGGATTAGAAATTTTCTAAAAAGAATTGCAAAAAAAAGAATAAAAACCATATTTTTGATTTGGTTTTATTTGGTTCGAAAATTGCTTTGGTTTAATTAGTTTTTTTGCTTACCCCTATTAATAGGTCCATGCATTAAACACAATTTTGAACACATTTATAGTAGATTCAAACACATTTGACCTATTTATTAATTATATTAAGTTTTACGTATGTAAACTTATTTCGTATTGTATCTAAATTTAATAGATCAAGTGTCAAACTACCGACCTTAATTTAATTTATACTCTCTTCTTATTGTTATGTTGAATTGTTATCATCCTTTTGTAAATGGATTTTCGGTATGTATAGTTGTGTGCATCTTTCTCTTTCTTATCTCCTTTTCTTTGTTTAGTATGTGAAACGGACTCATTTATTACTTCCTTTGCAATATCTTAATCCGAAATGTAATTAAAACAGTATTAATTCAAATTAATGAAACAACTAATAAAAAATGACGATTAAGACAGAGCAAGCTTTTCATAAAGAGAGAGAAGAAGAAGAAAAATTATAACCTCTATATAGAGCTAGCAAAAAAGAAAAAAAAAAAAGAAAAAAATGGACTTAACCGTAAATTTGATTCAAATAATTCTTTTAGGTTTTGAAAAATTTACGAATCGAGTCGAACCATTTCAGAGTGAACTGAATTGTGAGGAAAAAAAAAATAGCAGTGAAAATCTAAATAATATATAACTAAAAAAAATGATTTCATGTTGCTTATTCGATTTCTTTTCTTATTTGATCTTTATTTAATAACTTGCTACTTTTTTATTTTATATATTTACTTATTTATTGATATAAAAATCATAATTATTTTGAGAAAAACAATAAAAAAATTTAAATATATTAAATTAAAGAAAATTATATATTTTCAAAATAATAATGTATTTTTAGTTTTTTATAATATATATGTCATACGGCAATTAGGTAAAACTAACAACTATTAAGTACAAATTTGAACGAATTTTTAATTTAATCATAACTTATTACAATTACTCTATCATACATAAATAACCTCATACTAAAAGTCAAAAGTAATTTTGATTGTTGTCGGTTGTATATAAAGAATGAAGGAAGCAACTAGGGAGTGGTCTATCGATGAATTATTTATTATTATTTTTTTAACTCCTTTGTGACTTCTAATTGGATGTTTACTCAAGTTGCTCTTTTTTCTTTCTTTCTTTTTTTTTTATTATTATTATGTGGGCTAGCGTGGGCCAACCCATTTAACATTGGGTTGGCTCGTGGGTCAAGTGGGGTGAGTTAAAAAGCCCACAACTTATGTGAGCCAAAATTCTCTGATCCAACCTGCAATTTTTTGTGAGTTAAATGGGTCGGTTCACTTGGCCTATTTTGCATTTCTGATTCTATACAGTTCAATTTAGTTTGGTTTGAAGAACGGTTATACCAAGTTGAATAATGCTTACACCTACTTACATAAGAAATACACACACGTATATATATATATATAAAGAAGAAGAAGAAGAAAAGGAGGAGGAGGAGGAGGAGGAGGAAGTAATAGTGATAGTAGTTTATTCAAACGTTTTCTTTTTTATCTCATCTTAGTTGAAAAAAAGGAAAAAAAAAAACTATAGTATAGTAAAATAGATATTACATTGAGCATTAAAAAAAAAAAAGAAAAAGAAAAAGAAAGAGAGAGGGAGAGAGCATCTTGGAAGAACCTTATCAAAACCATCCCAAAAAAGGTGGCGGGTTAATGGAATGTCTCTATCGTCCTCCAGGATTGAATCTCTTTAAACATGTAATGTTATTCATGCAAGAGTAAGAGGGATCCAATTATTTACGGCAGCACCGCCAAGCAAAATGGTCGGTTTCATGATCCCAACGCACATGATGTTTGTGTTTAGGATACAAAATCTGCAATTTTATTGACTGTCATTATACCAACTGAAGCTACAAAACTCAGAAAACACTAAACTACGCTTCTCGTGCCTTAAAAGCAATTCCACAACCGTAAGCATTGCGGAAGCTTTTTAAGAAATTTTTTATCTATACATAAACCTTACTGTAAAAGGCTTGGCTTTCTTAAGATGAAGCTATAAGCTCTGCTATCATCGGGTTCTAATTCAGTCGTGATTCCAAGTTCCCGACCATGCATCATTATGTCGTGTAATGATGGCTGAATCTGCCAGAGAACACACTCTGATTTAAGCAATGGAATATGCTTGAACTAAAGTCGGAGTTTTAATAATGTTGTTAGTGTCAGGTTGAGGTAAGTATTAAGTGACAAAATCATCACCTGTCGCAATTTCTTTTTTTTTTTTTTTATATGATGGAAGCATATACTGAGTTTGTCAGAAGAGTAAGCATCTTTATATAGCAACTATTCACGTAACTTTATTCCTTACTTCTGAATAATGTCAAGCGTTCTGACTTTTGACTTCACAGTCCTGCACTTATCCTTCTTCATTTTCCTGCCACAACATACATAAAAAGAAAGCTTCCTGGGACCATTTTCTAGTGTTATAATTAGCCTCTGTCACGTGTCATAGATATGAACCATTGTTCCATAAATTATCAATATATATATATATATGGTTGCATTCCTCCAAAATGTGTGGTATTAAAATCAAGCTGACCCTCATGGAAGCTACTGGCAAATACAGATTTGTCTCACGTTATTGTTTCACTTACTTACCAATATTACTTTTGGTTTACTAGAACGAGATAAATTTAAGTGGAATAATATATAAATTCACATTTGAGAGAATGGTTTACATATGGAGTATAAAGATCATGCCCAATGACAAACTTAAAGCTTTAAAATTGGCCGTCTTATAGCGCTTAACCGCAATAAAAGTTACAAAGGAAGGCAGGTCACCCTTTTCCTTGTAATGATACATGATGGGCCAAATGATGATAATCGAAGATGGCTATTAAAAATTAAATTTGGGGATAATGTAAATACATCTTAACTTTAATCTCAATGTTGATTTAATTTTTGAACTCATAAAAATATATTTTGACACCCTTAAATTCTAATAATGACAAATAATCTCAAAATGTTGCATATTGGTTATAAACCTTCTAAACTTGAACTTTTATACATAACACTCCCTTAAATTTATTCAAATATATTTTAATATTTCTAAACTTTGATCTAAATACATATTTTTTAAACTAAAAAAAAAGATATATTCTTTAATATTGTCAATTTATTAAAATTTTAAAAATATAAAAATATAATTTAAGATTATTTGAGGTATCCCTTAAATTTTTGTAAGGTAAGTTAACCATATGGATGTTTGTCTATCTTGAGCAAAAGACAAGAATAAAAAGGAATATATATATATATATATATATATATAATGGCTTTTCGTTTTTCCAAGAGTAAATATATAACTACTGTAGTATCAGTATTTTAAATTATAGGTTGGTTATATATTCTATAAGCATTGTTATCTCCTCTTTTTACCCTAATGGCTAAATTTGGGGTTACAGTACATGCCATCCTCTGGTCTAGTAGGGGAAAAAATGTATCTGCGGTCAAGATTTTTCATTTAAAAAAACGAGAGTAGCCAATTCATTCCTTAACAGTTCTGTATGGCTATGTAAATGATACAAAACCATTTATAAGCTATTTAAGTTCGGCTCGATATTTACTTATTAACTTAATTATAATTGAGTTAAATTCAAACTTAAACTACTTGATTAATTTATTAAATTGATTTTTTAGTTTCATGATTTTTGGCTTAACTAATTTGACTGAAGCATAAATATTAGTTGAGTTTGAATTGAATTTAGATATAAATATTATTTTAATTAAATTAATAATTTGTTTTTAAGATTATCAAGTTAAACAAGTCTAATTGAACTTTCTTTCTTTTTTTTTTTTTGTATTTCTTTTTCTCTTTCTTGAAAGAAAGATTCAAACCCATTTCATTTTAATCAGAGGAAAACTTTCATGCAAATTGAGAGTTATAGGACCTTAACTATTTCACTTTCTTTTCATAACGTCTATATTTATTTTGGTACATATATTGCAGGTGCATTACCCGGTAAGTTAATATTAGTTACAAAACTCTTATTTCCAGTGATACCAAGCTACCCCAAATCTTTGAGAAGAACAAGTATGAAAGCTAAATATTTAATGGCTTATAGTCGAATCACTACATTACTAAGATGCTGCTCCATTATGTCCCTGCCAGAGCTGTAAAAACTGGCATGCCCTTTATAAAATTGTCATTCACACTACAGTAAAATAAAGAGAAAAAGTAAAACGAATGTGGGGATTCATAGAGATAAGCAAAAAAAAAAAACTGCCTTTTCAGTATAATCATTAGGAAGAAGACGAGAAAGAGGCCAGAGCTTTGTTTTTCGTTTCCTCTCTGTATTATAATTTTTCATCACTTTGGTAATGAGTAGCTTCATCAGAATGCTGCACTTCCAGATGCATTTAAAACTAAAAGGAAGCACCAATATCATCATACTGTTCTTCCTTTGTTTTTTTCCCACGTTGGAACCAAATGAAGGAAAAAAGAATCTACTAAACAAATAAAGAAATAATGAACAAAATAATCTTCATCAGCAACTTGCAATTCTGAAATTGGAAACATCATCCTGCAAAGTAGGACTGTAATTAATAGGAATTTGAAGGTACTCCAAACGATATCAAATAAAAAATGGGAGTTTCCAGGAGCACAGGCATCACGTATGTTCATAAGGCTGCTCGTAATTGGTGTACCAGTGGAAGCTCATCTCGAGTACAGCATACGAGGTAGCCAGAAATGGACATGCGAGATGCCTTGCTTCTAGTGGTGTTCTTAAAGCCGGATAATACCTGTTAATTCGGAAAGAACTGTATTGCTGAGAACTTCGAAGGCAACGGTCTGATTAATATTTTGGTTGCTGAATAAATGGAACTGTACTGAAACTTGCTATCTCCTAAGCTAAGAAAATATGATGATGAACACGTATGGATTGGTGATTTCTGTATCGGTTAACCAGTCAAAGTATATACACCTAAAGAAAAAGGGGAAAAAAAAGTAAATGTTAGCATGTAATGTGAGAAAATCAAGACATACATCAACACCAAGAAAAGAAAAAGAGAAGAGAGCAACCTTTATTGGTTAGTGGGCAAAGGAATGTCCCCATCACTCTTCTAAGGAGGTTTTCTTCAAAGTGATTCCCACCTGCAAAGTAGGGACCACAATTCCTAATAAGAATAGGAACGGACAAGATACTAGAGGCCAAGTATTTCAACGGTTAGAGGGTTCTCTGTAAACAAAAAACTTTATGGCCACGACACGTAGGTTATTCTTTTCGGATTCACCTAGATTCATCATGAAAATCCCCACACTAGGGCATGATTTAGTAATAAGAATAAAGGTATAATTTAGATCCAAGATCAGGGAAATAATTCTGGAAGTGATGCTGACTGGAATGCATCTTGCCATACCAATATGTCTATGCTTTTTTATTTACTAAAAATGAGACATAAAAATTGCAGCTAGTGAAAGTGCCTGCAAAGGGGATCATAACCACTTTGAGAGAAAAGTTTTAATCAAATTCCTGAGGAAAAATAATCAATACTCTGTGGTTGAGCACGATGAGGATGTATAAAGTGGCCATTTACGCATGTTGCTTAGTGAAATCCTAATCATGGGCTCATGCTCAATTATGTCAGAGAGAGTAGAGAGAGGACATGTACATGTGTCATGATGCTCATCAGCTTATCAGAAAAAGTTCAATTCAGTATATCCATGTGAATATGGAAGAAGCTCCTCCACTTGCACTCTGGAATTAGAATAGCTCATGCTTCTCTTCAGACGGGTATGACTTGATTCTACCTCTGCCCAGAAAATCCCATATACTGGTCTATGATCAGAGAACCTGGACTCAGCACGGACATATGACAATTGATGGAGACCTTCCCCATACCACAAAATTCTATCACACCTTCACATTAGAAAACAATAAAAATTAGATTATCTATATAATTCTACTTTTCTCCTACAGCTTGTTATGGACAAAGTGGAACATTTTGCATATAGGATATATGACTCATGCTGAATGCTTCCTCAAGTAACTCATACAGGTGGACTCTTCTTACCATGCAGGTGTGCGACGCTTTTCTTTCCGATGTATATCATCTCCTGCATATCTGTCTGAGTTAGTTGAATACTTGTATGTTGGAGGGAAGTAGATTTTGCCTTCATTCCATCCCACAAACACCCTCCTTCGCCTCTGCTCTATCCGCAGCTGCCAACAAAAAGAGAGATAATTTAGAAATTTTTGTAATTATGAAAGTTGCAAATTGGTTAATAATACCAGCTGAAATAGAATGTATGAAAGTGCCAACATGCCTGATCATTCTGTAACAATGCCCTCCAGTTTTGCATCTCTACCAATGCCTTAGCAGCACGATAAGATAGGGCAATGCGATAGTTTAAATCTCCCAGCCAAATTATGCGACTGAAACAAACATAGCCAGAATATCATAATTAGAACAGGTAAACTGCATACTATATTGTAGCTTTCCATACACATGGCATTATGCATCTCCTTCAGTAATTAATTGGTGAACAATGAGGAAATACTTCATGCAAAATACAATTAAGATCATTGAATTTTTGGAATTGAAATATCCCTATCTTCATCTTTAAGCATCTTTCTTCTTAATTCTAAAAGCATCCTTAAATTGAGGTGTTCAGGTCTTACTCATGATCAAGAATTGTTTCCGGTGATTTCTCATCGGGTGCAACATTTACTTTTGGGAACCTTGTCTTCCTAAGAATCTCCATGACATCTAAGTTTCTTCGCAACTCATCACCTTCTTTCTGTCCTGATGTAAGATGAGTACAAATAAAGCAGAAGCTTGTTTGATGCAACAGCATACTGATTGAGATAGATCCCTGCAATATGGTGAAGAAAAACACTTCAGCTTTTAATTAAGGAGAATATTAAATACAGTGGAAGAATGTAAATTAAATAAACTCCAGAAGCGACTCATACCTTATTTTTAAGGTAACCCATCAATCCTCTGCCAACACATGATACCTTTATGTTTCTAACATGATCCTTCAATTCACTCCGCACCCATATTGTGAGAAATATGCCGACCATCTGCTTCCTTGCGACTAAACAGTATCTTGAATGACCAGGCTTCCTATATCCATCTTCACTGGCAGTGAATCCACCATAAGCCGCCATTGGGGAGTACAGCATTCCACTAGGTGTATCACCAGACCCATTGTCATCATCTGATGAACCCCATCTTGAATAATCACTTGGCCTGGAATACTCGCTAGCCCTAGAATAATCACTTGGTCTAGAATAATCACTCGGTCTAGAATAATCACTGGGTCTAGAATAATCACTCATTCTGGAATAGTCACTGGGCCTTGAATAATCACTCCGCCTAGAATAGTCACTCCTTCTGGAGGAATCACTTGGCCGGTGACCCAATATCACTCGATCACAAACACTGTATCGTCTCTCTAGTCTCGGTTGACAAATTGAGGAGTCAGTATCCCTCCAGCTATGGGTTGTCTGGAATGATCTACGCTGAAGAAATGGTGAGGCCTTGTGTCTCCCTGACCGCTCAAAGTCTGCGTTTAATTCAGCAATCGGCTGTGGTACAGGAGAGGGTGTGTAGTATCCACTACCCCCACTGGTTCCAGGAAGATTATTCAGAGTTTTTCGAATAAGAGCTGTCCACTTTTCAACAGGGCCGCTGTCCTCTGAACCGAGGATATTACCAGCATTTAAAGGAACTACCTCTTGAAATCTGATAAAAGAGAACCAAGACAATCAAGCTATTAAACCACGGCAAATTTGAGACTTTGACTGGAGTATTAGACTGCAAAGCGGATAATCATACCCGAGAACATAAATGTCAGCAGCAGGTGAAGCATGAAGCCAATCATCTAAATTCAGATTTTGTGGTGGGGATCTTCCGGCGACATTCCATGTAGCAACAAAAATACTGCTCAAACAGGTGATGAAAGGGAATTAGAACCAATGAAGTTCTGAGATTGTAACACTATTTAAAGAAGACAAAATGAACAAGAATATCAGTACCTGTAATTCTGCACATCTATAATTCTGGGGTTATCAAGATTCATTTTTCGTCTGCGCCCATGCTCGGCGGTCTTGTTAAATTTCTCTGCACATGAAATTATGTAAGAGAAAAAAATTAGAAATGCCCAATTTCCGGCGAAATCCAACGGATGACTTGATCATATAGCAGCCGATACTCCTACAGGAATCCACACTGGGCAAGTTACAAGTAATTCATACCAGTTCTGCATTTCTTGACTGTGGATTGTTCTCTCCCTGAGAAGCTCTTTCTAAATTCCGCATTACCACCTGAAATAAAAAATTAAATAAAAGATCATTCAACCGTATTAGCAAGACTAATGAACAAATATGAACAAGATCATTCAAGGGGACAAAAAAAGTGAAAGTAAAAGAAAAAGTAAGCCTTTTCATTTTTTTCCAAATTTTTCATAAGGGTATGTAAGGTAATTCCCAAATGTGAAATTTGGATGCACATTCGCTGAATTATTACTAGTAAAATTTCATTTTTTTTTCCTCTTGACCGAGCCTAACTCAACTAAAAGTTTGACATTAAAACTTGAATTATAACATCACTGTGAGTTGAATTTTCCAGCAGTTAGCAGTATAAGGCAGAAAATAAGCTACAGTTTTCACACTAAAGAGACAATCTTCCACAAGGAAGAGAACCAACCAAATCCTATCGTGACAGAATGACATATACCCACCTCCATAGACAACATCATCAGCTTGAAAGTCCTCACACTTGCTCTTAATGTTAAACAGCTTTCTCACCATCTTCTTTGACCATGAAAGCTTCATCATGCAAGAAGTTTGAAATAAAACTTAAAAATTAACTCTAACAGTCTTCAAATACAACAAAGTTTTGTCCTTTTATCATTAAAAAAAAGAAAAAGAAAAAAATTAAGTACCTTGCTCTTCTTAGAACTGCCATCTGTCATTATTTCACTGCACCCCATTGAGGCAACTTTGACTCTGTCTTTAAACAAACGATATAAGTTTTTACCTAAAACCAAGCTATGAACTTCACATAGTAATCATGTGAAAGCTCGTTATGCTAGCCATTTTCACTCCCCAAAACAATGGGAATGCCACTCTGATTTTCCTAATTAATGGCAATGAATAAAAAAAGGACCGGACTTTGAGTTAGAACTGTGGTTTTGTTTTTATGTGTTTTAACTTCGAAGCTCAAATTGGGTATGTTTTGCAGCACAAGTAGAGAGAGAATAAGAAAATGGGTGTTCATGGATTTCCTCTTCCGGTGCTTGAGTGTTATGTATATACACATATATTTTAAAAGTGAAGGACAGTGAGCAAAAGTAACAAAGTTCAGCAAAACCCGAAGCCACCACAACGACCAAAGAGAGAGAAAAAGAGAGACAGCACTTTAATGCGTGGAAGTGAGACGAGATTCTTTAAGAATTGAACATACAAGACAATGCGGCCATGAGAGAGAAAGAGAGAAAGAGGAGGGCCGTGGGTGGCCTTTATTTATTTATTTTAATCCCTCTCTCATGGAAAGAAACAGAACAGCCTCGTTCTTTGTAAAACAGAAATGAGTCATATTTTGAACAGAATAAAGTGCAGGGTGAGAGAGAGTTGGTCTTAACTCTTAACTTGAGGACCTTTTGTTGGCTCTTCTGGTCATGTTGATGAGAGTTTAGTTGCTTTTTGGATTTGTTTATCTAAGATTTCTAAGGTTGTTTTCATGTTTAGTAGATCCATTCAATACGACCCATCATCAGTCTTCACTAAACTTCAAAGCACATCTGCCGTCCATGTCTCTTTATAATTTTAACTAAAGAGAAAATTTTGTACCGGAAGCCCCCATTTTTAAAGCGTTCGTCCATATTTTTGGACGAAAATCCCAACACTTAACATCCATCTTTAGACAATATTTAATAAATTTAAATTTTAAATATAAATTTTAATAAATTTAACTCGATATAGTTTTTAATAATTTTAAATTTTAAATATAAAATTTAATTAAATACATTATTTAACAACTTTAAATTTCCTAATTTTATAAAATTAGAATACCACCTAAAATTCCAATAATGTCCTTACCATTACTTCCTTGATTATTATATTAATTTATTCTTCGATTATGTGCAAATGTTTCCCATCAATTGTCATTTGTTCATAGAGGTGACGAAATCAATGCATTTTGAGATACTTAGAAGTGATGTGTTAATGCATAAGCAACAAAGTTTATATTTTCGCTTTATTAGTTTGAACTTGAAAGCTATTATTTGTTTTTGCTCCCCCTTTTCCAGATAGCATATTTGCTGAATTCAAAGTTATTATCTCAAGGGCAATAATAAAGATCTAGGTCGGTTACTCTTCTAAATATTATTTCACATCTCAAATTATGTGCTAATAAAGCTTAAAGTATGTTATATAAGGTGAGACGTGTGTTATTTTTCTCCTATTAAAAATGAGATATAATAAGTTCACATAAGTATAACCAATATTGTTGAGTGACATATTAAAATAAATGATATGGTCCCACCATGACATATATCCTAAGAAAAATTTGAGTTTTATAATGCATAAAACGTAAAAACTAATGTCTATCTATTATAAATTTCTTGAACATGAAGTTTTTTTATTAAAATCTATAACATATGCCTTCAAATTATTGTTTTTCTATTAAAATCAAGTCTTTAAATGTACAATCAAAAGATATAGAGCCTAAGATGCATATATCTTATAAACCCAAGCACTTATAGAGCATTTTTTTCTTTAAATAAGATACTTAAAAAATATATCAATATTTCTTTCATCCTAAACCTCAATGATGAGCACTCTCAACACAAGTACAACAAAAATACCAAAAAGCCCTTAAGTATCCCCTTATCTATTTTGTTCACCATACCATCTTGCATCACTACAATTATCACTATTGTACCACCACCACCATTAGTATCATACATTAATACCATTAATAGTACCACCACTTAGGACCACATCACTAATGCTTCTCTCAACGTCACCATAGTCACTACCATATCACACTCACCACTACCACCACCTCCACCACTATCACACCACCATTATCTTAACCACAACCATTTCCATCATGCCACAACACCAACCACATAATATTACCACTAGGTAGTTCTTTCATTGTTACCCTATCACCACCATTACCACCACCTGTTTTTACTACTATTATCACCCTTATACCATTACTACCATGATCTCTACAATTACCCTACACCATTGCTATAATCACCACCGTGACATTATCACCATAATTGTAACCTCAAACCTTCCCTTTCCTTACCTACACATGAATATGCACGCATCTAAAAACAAATTATAACTTCAATTTTGATGGTTATAGTTTTATTTATTGATTTTCTATAGAGTGGGCCACTAAAATTTGCTTACTTTTTCTACTATCAACTAGGCACCTTTCAAAGGCCCTCATAGTAATATACATTGTTTACCTGCGAAGTTAGAATAGGTTTGGTTTTCTAGTACCCCATTTCTTATAAAATATAAGTTAGTGAAGCAAAAATTACTAATTAGTTTAAAGTGCAAGGTCAAAATGCAATGGTTCGACATGGTTTGATTAAGATGCAAATGGTAGATTTTCAACCCTAAATGATATGCTATGTTAAATCAAACCATTGTATGTGTAATTTTATGCCCTTGAAGTTTAAAGTAGGTTAAATTACCTAGATACTTGCTATGTTTAGAGTATCTTACAGTATAGTTTTATGAGATAGTTTTAATTACATGTACCTTTAAACTTGAAACATGTGGCATATGTGGTAAAGAATCTAAGGTAAATAAAAATTAAAAGGTTATACCCGACCTAATGGATGTTGATTATGAAAATTAACAATTGGAACAAATTTGGTAAAGTTTAATACTTATTTTGAAAGCTACTTAACTATAAAGAATTTTAATGGATTCCGATGTCTAAGCAATATGCCTACATGGAAATTAGCATTTCAAAGTAAAATGGACATGCCCTCTTTAACTGTTGGAAAATTATTTATTTATTAGTAATAAAGATGAATTTTGTTTAGCTAAAATGAAAGTTATATCACTTAAATTAATTCATATTGAAGAACTCAAATAGGAAGAGTTAAAGAATTCAAAAACCAATAGAAAAGACTTATACAACTTTTAGAGAGTTAATATGTCTCATATAAAATATACTTTCATTTCTTCTAAAAGAATAAAAACCTACTCAATCAATTAAATCAAATATATTCACATAAAAAGAGATGACAATGAGAAGAATAAGAAAAGAGAAAATACATACATAAAAAGAGATTCTACAAAATTGCTTTTTAAAAATACTATTAACAAACTAACACCAAGTCGGTTACTACTAACCATATTTATACTAGTGGATTTTTGTTGTGATGGATACATTGAAATTGTTGTATATGCTATGACGTTTGTGCCCAAAGGTTATTAAAAGAGAAGGAATAACATATTATCCAAGTGTAAGATGGAAAAATTTATCAAACCGTGTCAAAATATTGATTAAATTAATGGTTTGTAGTATATATTTCCAATTTTCCAAGGGGTCAATGATATTGTTTGTAGAATCACACACACTAGTATTTTAACTTAAAAAACAATTGAGTGTGTTTTTTTTTTTTTCAATAATCTATGATAACATGATCATTAATGAATCCCCATTATACTTTAAAAATTATAGAAACTAAAGTAAATATGCGATAAGTCGATACCCTCTTAAAAAAAAGTGATATAAGTAAGACAACCCAAGTTTAAAAAATGCATCGTTGTATATTTGCTAGAGTTGTGGAATCAATCCTTGAGCGAAATGCAGCAAAAGGAAGGAAGATTTATGGACCAATCTTATTGTCTTTACTCCATAAGAACTATGAGATCAACTTAAGAAGGCTTTCGACATTCAGGGATCGTCATCCAACCATAAAATCTTGTTCAATAAGTGAAACGCATTAACTGTTCGTTTTTAGGTTAAGTAGTAAGGGTCGGACTAGACATTGGAGATGGTCGGTTTAGGCCTGTGAATTGGTTCGACTAGTTTGAGCTCGTGAACTAGCCCTTTTAAGCTATTGGCCAGGTAGTTTAATGTTCAGGTTACATTACGCAACCCGACAAACCGACGGGCCTTGAACTGGCCGTCGGCTCGCGGATTCATGGTCAACTTAAACCGATAGATTTAACTTGCCTTATAAGACAAAAAAAAATTGAAAAGAAATCCTTAGTTCTTGACACACATTGAAAGTTTGAACGACTTTGAGGGACAATGAAAGAAGGCAAACATTGAAAAACAGTACCTTGACACACATTGAAAAAGAAGAAAAAAATATTTCGTTATTCTATTGATAGACAATAAGTTCTACTTAAAGAATTCTTAACAAAGTGTAACCTATTAGGGACTCATGCAACTTCCTCGCATTGGTTGGAGTACGAACGAAAAGTATTGAATCCAAGCTCACGGGCTTACGATTAAAAAACCATACAAAAAACCACCATTAAGCTGCATCATAATGGTAAGTGTGAATTAACCACTATTTTCAATTCTCTTGAGATGCATGTTTTCATTTGCACAGATATATGGACTGATCCGTGGTAAGAAGATTCATACATGGGAGTTATATGGCATTGGGTAGACGATGCGTGGCAGGTACAAAAAAGACTAATAGCTTTAAGGGTTTTCAACGATTGCCATACGGTGCAAAATATTTTTTGTATTATAAGTATTATTTTAGGTGAATATGGTTTGATAAAAAAATATTTTCTCAATTGGTTTTGACAACGCGGTCGCTAACATGACATCAATTGATAAACTTCAATCTTTATGTCAACCCACATTAGGTGAGACATTTTTCCACATTCGATATGCCCACCACATTTTAAATATTTGCATTAAGGATGGTATGAACTATTTAAATTTTAAAATGTCCTCAATAAGACAACTAGTATGTTTTTTATTTGACCACTATTTTGTAAATAAGGCATAGTGGAGATTTTGTATTAAAAATGGAATATGATCTGAAAAATTTAAAAAGAATGTTAAGCATAGATGGAATTCTACCTATTGACTTTTACAAAGTATACTTGCTTATAAAGATACATTGTGTTCTTTTACTACCATGAATATCCTAGACATTCCACTACACCCCAGCGATTGAGATATATGCAGTAGAATGTTGAATGTTTTAAAAGTTTTTCCTGACTGTATTATAACATTTTCGCAAGTGTACCGGGATAGTGTTTATTTTTTCCTTATGAATGCTATGAATATATTGTCAGTACTACTCCAATCCCGATATAACACTTTTCTGTGGGTAGCTATAAATGATATGACTGCAAAATGGTTGCAATATTATAGACAAATTCCAGCAATTTATCTAGTTGCTTTATTCTAGATCCATGGTGTAAAAAAGATATATTATTAGAATATCTTAATTTATATTTTTCCATTGTTAACACATTTTTTGACACGGAAGACACTTATGCTGTTATCGCCATGCAAGAAGTACGCCGAGCAATCTAGGTAATGGAAGAATTATATTCTAACTTTTGCATTGTATTGGGTGGTCAAGTGTCTCGAACTCCCTCACCATCCTTCGACTCACATGGTACTACCCATGATCCCACTCTCATTACGTAACGAATGATGTTTCAAAATTTGAAGTGGCACCGTTCTGGGTCAACTGAGTACACTGAACTTGACAATTATTTCAATACACATTTTGAATTTGGTGACAGCAGTATCACAGATTTCGACATCCTCGATTGGTGGAAGAGGCATAGGAAGACGTATCTCATACTCTATCATATGGCTTGCTAGGTTTTGGCTGCTCCCGCATCAATGGTAGTTGTTGAGCAAGCATTCAGCACAACGGGCCTTATCTTGTCCTAGCGGCGATCACGACTGTCACCAGTCAACGTTGAGGTGCTAACTTGCGTGGAGGATTGGTCGAAGGCAAGGAGTCGCACACAAGAGTCGTATGGGACATTTAGTGAAGAAGATGAATACTTTAGCGACTTTATCCTATTGGGTGGAAGCTTCGCTGGTTCGAATCCTAATATTAAGTAAGCTAAATAATTTTATAAGGATAATAGTATTACCTTATTTATTTTTTGTACCAGGTTAGAGTTAGACATATTTTGTAAGAGGAGTAGTACTCTCTTATTTATTTCTATTATTTACTTACACTATATTATTATCATGTATAAGAGGTAATGTCAAATGTCTTCCTCTTTTTTTTTGTAATAATTTTATTTAATCAATAAAATTCAAGGCTAGTATCCCCCCCTCGGTTATGGGGTATTGCCACTAATTAATTCCAAAAAATCATGTATTAGCCTAAGAAATTGTAGATTAAATTTTAACGTTTATAAATTTAAGGAAAAAACCAAATCAGCTAAAAAAATATATACTAATAAATATCAAATATTTTTAAAGAATATGAAAACTATGTAATTAAAAACGGAGATTAAAAAAATAATAAAAAAAATCAAAGGGCCGATTCAAGGGTCGAACTAGCCCTTGAACCATCGGGTTAAGGGAACTGGCCCGGCCCTTCCCCCTACGGGTTGGTTCTGGTTCTACCTACCAGCAGTCCTTGAATCGGTGGTTTCGGGCCGATTCTGAACCGGTCCCATATCTAGGTCGGACAAATTCTTATCTAGATATATTATTTTAATTACCCTAATAGTTGCGAGTGGTATACGTGGATAATAATGGAGACAGAGCTACCTTTACTTGGAACAGAGAAGAAAGAGACCTGGCCTTATGTGGTCCGTTCGGTAAATGGAGATCTGGTCTTTGGTAGTATTGCGTTTGTGTTGTACACTGTGAGCTGGTATTATTGCCTTCTTCTTCCTTTTCAATTGTCTCCCATCAAGTGAAAAAAGCGATTTAAAGAAGGAATTGATATATAAAGAGGATATGTGTTTGCAGGTTTTGTCATGTATAGTACTGTGATTTTTTCTCTCTCTTGTCTCCTTCCCTCCTTCACTCTCTTTTCTTGTGCTCATTCGTTAAGTAAATACAAATATAATAATATGGTATGGTGTGTTTTCACTATTTTGTATTTTTATGGAGTTGGGTAATTTTTAATAGTTGGAAGGTTTCTTTCATGGATATGTTTACCACTCAGTGATCCTACTCATTTAGGCATGTTATTTAATGCTTTTTTTTTTTTCTTTTTCAGGGTGTATTTTCTTCTTCTTCCTTTTTTTTTCCCAATTATTTGCTCCATTTACTTTCCAAACAAGCACTATAAATACATAAAGGGATAGTTATAAGGTGTAGAAAAATGAAAACCCATGATGTGTTATACCCCAATAAAAAAAAAATGTGCATCATCTAAACATGTGCACCAGATTGTAATGGTCGTCCTTTAAGAGGTGGTGATGCAGTAATAATGGTGTTGGTGATTGTTGCTCGATTTTTTTTTAATCTTTTCTATTTTTATTTTTATTATATTTTTTTATTTTGAATTTTTTCTTAAATACAAAATAGTAAAGTGGATTTAAAAACATAATTTTAAAATATTGAGGAATTTAAATCCCCATACTACATGGGGTAAAATGTACAAACACCAAATGGAGGAAAAGCCGAATATACTCATCTAAACATTCCAATTTTTTTAATGATGAATTTTTCAATAGTGTACCAGGTGAATTTGTTTTACTAAAACATGTGATCTTTAAATATTTTGACGTTTACCATAAATAAACATTTACACTTTGAAAATTGTTATCACAATAATGTCTTTAAACTATAACAACTAGTAGTTTAAATATATATTATATTGTAAGAGATGCCGTGACCGGTATCACTATCGACATTCAATAAAGTAAAAGATGTATATATAATTAAATTATCAATTTTTAATTCTATTTTTAGTAAATCCTTCTATTGAAGATATAATACATAAAAAAAAAAATTATACACAAAAAAAAACAAAACAAAACTTACTTATGAAACTGCTTTCTTTCTTATATGCTATTGTATCTAAAAGATGTTGCATGCCACCCATTTCCGTTGCCCTATCACAATTACCCATTAAGAGAAGTTACAAATGATGAATATAACTAAAACATCATAAAAACACCAGATTAAAACCTATGTCAAGCATATTTTGGCAAAACAAGCATGAGGACACATTTTGAATATGATTAATTTCACTGGTTATGAAGATACCATCATAATTTAGATATGAATTTTGGAGAAAATTTATTTTTCGGGGGGAATTAATGGATTTCAAAAGAGTAAATGACTGATTATAAAAATTCCATTGAGGTGTGTTGGGAATCCATGCAATCATGAAAGCGAAGTTCTTTCTGCGGTCTAAATTTTCTGCCCTTGATGGCATGGGCGCTTGTCCCGTGTCTAGGGTACTTTGCCTCTTATCTTGCTACCCTTTTCCACTTGCCCCGATCCGTCCATCAACTCATGCAACCATAACCTCTGCGACTAGCTTCCTTCTGTATAGAAAAGAATACCACTGATCTATACTTCCTCTATTAAAATTATATATATTTTTTAAAAAAAGATAAATTAATGTGAGAAGTAAAAAAGCATCCTCAGTACGGGTTTACATTTTTGCTATTAATATTTCGAAGTCCAACCAGTAACGCCGTCCTCTGCCTCCTCGGGGAGGCTCCATCTCGAGCAGTGGCATTAAAGTTACAAACGTCCATATGCCCGGCCTAAGCTTTTGTCCAAGCGCGAATCACCAAGACCCCCCCTTTCGGTATACAGCACACACTTACAGAAAGATTTTAAGGTAATATCTTAGTTGACCAGTCGTAGGTCACCTATAAACAAATCTAAGGCCAATGTCTTTTTGTAAACGGCATTTAGTGAATCCTCATGATTGTTGGGCCTCCATCATCAATGACCTAAATATTTTAGCATTTTATGATATGCTTTATGTTCGCATTTTTTAATGAAGCTGACGGCGTTCATTCTCAATTGAATATATCATATACAAATTAAATGATTTTAATTATTTGCCATATTCCAAGTGGATATTGGATACCCTTTACTATTTGTTACCCCAAAATTTCCCACTAGTGTATTAGTCCATTGTTTTCTGATCTCTTTGTTTTCCAAATACATGATTAAAGCCTAGGAACATGGTTGCTAAGCTTGTCCTTAAAACAAAAAGTGTCCATGGTCATATAAATCTTTCACTGTAGTTCCTTTTTACCTTTAGGAGTTTGATTTTCCTTGCACAATTTAGAGAGAATGGTCATACTTTTTAAAAGCCTTATTATTTATTTATTTATTTTTAATTTCAATTTTTTTATTGATCACCAAAATTAAAAAGAAAAAGTATTTATTAAAATCATTCTTTTTTAATTGATCCTTGATAAAAAAAGAAAAAAAAAAGAAACAAGTTGGATTTTGTTGATAGAGCATTTTAGGCTTGGTTCCTTAAGATCCATTTTGACTCATTTCGACTCTAGTCTAAGCACATCTTGTTTATGCCGACCTCTTTTGATACAAAGTTACTCAATTTGGCTTTAAGTCTAAAATTCCTGACTTCTTTTAGATCAGATCTCCATGCTTATCCTCACAAGAGACAAGCACGAAATAATGACGCAAATAAAGAAAGGGATTGGTCAAAGATACACTCCCATCATATTAAGAGAGAATCTTGGGAATTGATACATTTTTCAAGTAAGGATCATCCACAATGCTTATAAATAAAGGATAAAGACGATTGGGTAAATGGCTTTTAAATTTCTAGACTCTCGATTCTCCTATATCTCTTTCACTCTTCATTTTTGTTAACTTAAGCATCGGAGTGACCATGTTGTAATAAACTCTGACACCCCCATAGCCTAACTCGTTTTTACTTTGCAAGTGGTTCAACTATCTTTTAGAAACCCAGCATAATAGATTCCAAAAAAAGTGAATTTCATAAAATATACCTAAGATAGCATGGAAGAAAGCTTACCAATTGACTTGATCGAGAAAATAAAAAAAGAAAAGAAAGAAAAAAGCTAAATTGGAGCTAAGGAATAAAAGGAAAACTCAATAGGGCCAAAACTAGCAACCTTCAATGTATATTCGTCAGTCAATTAATATAAGTAGAATAATAATGGAATAAAATGAAACAATTATCGATTTTAAGAATGATTAACCAAATCCAAAACGGTTGATTGAACTTAAGGGAGGTTGGTTAGATCCCCTATTATAATGTAATATAGTACTTTATCACATGAATAATTTAATTCAGTTTATTTCCTTTAGCTAGCAATGGGTTACTAGAATGGTACAATACAAGAGGCATAACATAGCATAGGTACAAGTACAATATGGTTATACCATGTTTGGTGTTTGACTTTGTAGAAGATAAAACAAGTTATTTTAAGGTCTTTTTAAAGATATTTTATTTTTTTCACTACAAGATTATGATATCATCTATTAGATAGTGTGAATTTTTTTTAAAGCCTTATATTGTCTGTCAAAGGGCTTTTTGTCTAATATCATGACCATTTGGAAACCAAACATGGTATTAGATAATTTATAATAGGATGGATTCATAACAATGAGGATAGAAGGAGGCTTAAATAGAAAGAAATAAGGCCAAATTCATAGGCAAAAGCAAGTTGGAGTTTCCTTTTAGAGAGGATAGGTTGTTTAAAGAATGGTTCTTAGGAGTATGGACAACTCAAGTATTATATATAGAACCCCGTGCTTCTAACATATCCAACTTATGAACAAACCTTTAAATTTAAGTCTACCTAGGTGACCAAGCATTTAAAGATTCTACTTATAGAAGATGGCATGAAGAGATCTTTATTTGAAATTTAAGCAATACTTCGTATATTCTACCTACGACAAGAAAGAGATATAAGATCCATATAGTTTGGAAATAGATACTGGGATAGTTATTTTATTTCCTTTAAACAAATATTTGATTTCCTTTTATTATAACTTCTTCTTTAGACGATTATTTATGTTTACAATCATTCTTCTATTAAAATGCAACCCCATGGTGAAAAAAGATAGAATGTTGTTCTTTGAATAGAATTTACCTTGATATTGAGTCTTCTCAATTAAGTATTGTTTTTATCAATCCCTATGTGATCGTGGTGAACTTTTGTACTCATCGGTCTCTTTCTTAAGAGACAGTGGCATATTTTCTTTAGTTGTTTAGATCTTTGTGAGTAATATCGGTTATCTACTTAATAGCACGTGATAGTAGTTCGTAAGATATATCAAATCTTGATAATGTCCTCATTATTGAACCTTCCATGAGTCATATTGGATTATTCCTTAGTGATCCAATTTTATTAGCAATTGTGAGTCATATTGATTATTGATTCAATCAAGCTCTATTTCATTTTGCTATTCATGAGTCACATCAAGTAATGAAGCATCGATATCTATTTTAGTTATGTTCATTATACATAAAAACCCATTAAATACTTTCTATCAATCTATTAAACCTAGAAAATCCCACTAGACTTGGTCTTGATTAATTTTCTATACTTCTTGATTGTGCTTGGAATCTATCCTATATTCTAGGTACATCAATATTACTCCTAATAATTAATGCCCATCAAATTAGTAATTGATACCTTCTTCCTCATTAACTTTCTTGTAATTGTAATAAGGTATTTTATTATTTTGTTATGCTTGTGAAATGAATAAATAACTAAGCTTAATAGAATTAAGCATGTGTTGTGGTGCTGGTTAATGCATGAGTTGGTTGACTTGGGAGAAGATCAAATGTAAGATGATAATTGATTCTATGGACAATTACATTTGCATTTGAACTTCTCTTGGAAAAGTTAGAAGTGGTAATCTATTAACGTCTACATGAGAGGTTTAGATAAGTTTAGAGAGCCATAGTTTCATAGGCTAATTAGAGCTCGTATTATTGAAAGTTATTTCCTTCTAGATTTGTTACGGTACATGTAGTTATGGTAGTTGGATTACCATCCAATGAGACATGTAACATAAAGCAATTAGTGTCTAATAATGGTGTAAATGATTTCCATCCTACTATTGATGCCTTTACTCAATAGAATCAAGGGGATCGTGTGAGAGACATGTAACATAGTGCAACTAAAGTTTGATAAGGGTGCAAATGATTGCCATCTTATTATTGATGCCTTTACTCAACAAAAATAAGGTGATTGTGTGAGAGACATGTAATATAGAGATACTACAAATAAGAGTTTGTTGGCGTGTGTAGGTAGCGATGGAACACTAGACAAAGTTTTATTAGGTGCTTAATCATCAAAGGCAATGTATTCTTACTAACACTTACTTATAAAAGTCTTATGAGATTGACATATAAGTTGATGTTTGAGCATAGTTGTTCATCTATAAGGGTTCACTAACATGATGCCAATCTTTAAAAGCCTTATAATATTATAAGAATATTAGGTTTTAGAAATAGAAATTTCATTACAGAAATTTTTTGACTCTAAATATAATAATTAGCAATAGACATATGACAAATTTAGGACAGAAAAATAAAAGACATAATTTTACAATTATTTATTTATTTTTTGCAATAGAATTTGAGATAAATCATGGATGAAGTTGTGAGGGAAATAATTATGTCACAAATCCATCTTTGATTCTCTTGCAAGAAATAAGAAAATTTTAGCATAATATATAATATTTGTTTTTTGGGATTATGTCACAAATTCATCTTTAATTGTCAAAAATATAAGCATAACTTTTATTGACGGAAAAATTTTATCTCTAAAATTATTTATTAGCAATACATTAGAGATAAATTTTCAATGGTATAAAAATAAAGTCTTATTGTAATTTTATCTATTTTTTTTTCAACAAAATCTTAGATATATTATCAATCAATTTTCTAAAGCCTTAATTTTGTTACTAATTAATCTCAAACATTAATAGCAGAAAATGTTAATATTGACTTTTATAAATAAATCAATTCTATTTGTAAAAGTAAATGATACATATACATAAATAAATAATATATCTATTGCAATATGTAATGTTATTTTAAGTTTGTATCTTATATACAATATTATATGTTATTTGGTATACTTATATCTTATAAAATACTTATTAAGTAATAAAACATTGAACATATATGTATTATGGTTCTATGATATAGTAATATATAAAATATACAATATAATATATTTTTAAAAATAAATAAGATAACATATTATGTCTCAGTCTTATATAATTTATTATAAATTGGATATGTAATTATATGTTATTAGATAAATATAGAAAAAAAAGTATCTTTAAATATGAAAAGATAAGTAAGTGTCATGGATACAAGATATACAAAATTCTAAAGTTAAGTGTATTCAGGGTAGAATACTCACATGATGAGCAATCCCTTAGAAAATCGTTATTACGGGAGATACAGACATATTAACAAAGGATACTTAGTAAGGCATTTAATACCATAGTATAAGGAGTTTCGATTGAGTTGTTAAAATTTTAATTAATTTAATGGGATTTAAAGACAATTTTTTTTTTTCTAACTTGAGATGGAATTTTGTGTTTCTAAATTTATTTCATTGTAATTTTTTTTCTTTTTATGATGGAATTAATTTATTTTTAGGATAGATTTTTTTTTGGTCACAAATTTATGATAGATGTATAATTCGTTGCTAAATAGAATTAGTGACAATAATTTTTGTAATAGAAATTTGCGATGAAATTTCTATCTCTAAAGGTTTTTTATGACTAAGTTACTACTTTTAAAGATAGAAATTTCTGTTGCTAAAACCAAGATTTCTTATAGTGTAATCAAGTTAGTGCCTATAGATGATGTGGTGTAAGATCTTCAAGTGCATTAATGTAAGTCTTACGAGTGAGCGCAATTGGGTTTGGACCAAATTTCCCTCTAAACCAAACCAAACTTAAATATACAATTTGGCTTTTTATTACTTTAGACCAAATTGTATAGTTTAGATTAGTAATATTTCCAAATCGTAAAACTTTAGAATGGTTTACAGATTAAATCATATTTTATAACTTAGAAAATTATATTTGCATAATATATAATCTCATATAAAAAATGCTAAATTTATTTAATAATATTAAGCATTGATATCATAAAAGAGGTTGATGAAGTCAATATTTATGCAATTAAGAAATTTCAAATATGTATCAATAACTAATTTTATTAAAAAAGCTAGTATATAATATAAATTTTGAATTAAACTGTATATATAATTTATAAATCACGATAATAAGAGTTGAATAAATATGCATTTCAATAAATGTAAACTAAAAATCCTTTTAAGTGATATATTATAACGATAGACTTTTTTTATTTATAAGTAAAATATTACTATATATATATATATTAAAATGATTTGATTCAGTTTTATGATTTGGTTTTGTTTAACCTTTAAACCTATCATAAATTCTCTATTTAGATTAGGTCGAGAATTTTCTAAATCAAATTGCATATATATATATATGGTTTTTAGTTTACGGAATTGTTTGATTTAGTTGATTTTTTTACCTATCCCTAGTAGGTCTAATTCACTGATTAAGTAAGTTTAAGAAAGATAAATACTAGGAAGCTTGGTTAACAGGCTAAAGGAAATGACTAAAGTTTAGAGAATATTGCATTCATGTGCGATTTGTTACTCTATGAAGTGGTGTGATAAATTTTTAAACCTAAGATTGTCATGCACTTAGAATGTAGAGTATCATGCTTCTATGTTGATAAAATGCGACTTCTTGATAAGTGAATATCAAATTGGTTATTGGCATTACCCAAATTACTTGTGAGTAGTGGTAACAAGTCAAGGCATGATTAGGTTGTCTTCTATTTGAGATATTGCATATCTTAAGCCATATTGTCTTAAGGAGGAAAAAAAAAAACTAAAAAGGCAATGGTCATAGCAAGAATTAATCGAGTCTAAATTGCTTTGTAAATCAAGCATAAGGACCATGAATGCGAGATATTGAAATTGAGAGATATAACCACATGCGTAAAATTGCAATTGGTCTAAATTGTGAAAATCTTTCCTAGATTATTAGGCAGTTTGACAAACATATATGGCCAGGTGTTTTGTAAGTCTGTGTCGAACTATGGCATGACCATTGTAAAGGGGACCTAGAGGATCATACACAATAGCAAAAACATATAAGTTTGAATAATAAACATGAGAAGAAGAGGAAACCTGGTTAGACTCTTAGAATAGGTTAACTAATTTGGTGCTAGAATTGATTATTCGATTAAAGTGGTTTAATAATTGATTAATTATGGTACTGGAATTAGAATTAATTGAAAGATTAAGATGCTATTAGAAATTGAAAGATTAATTAATGATACAGATTAGATAAAAGAAAATTAGACAAGACTATGAGTATGTTAACAAATTGTTTATAGTAGTAAGGCCTAGACTATTGGAGAGAGATGTTTTGTATTTGTCTTGTTTAATTATGTTATGCACATGCAAAATAAATACACATGTAAAAGGCAAATATATGTGGATAATAATCAAGAAAATTGAGTGGCTAAGAGTGAAAGAATGTATATGCCAAAGATAGATGAGAGCCATCCACTTGTTCAGTCCAATGGCTCATATTCTATCATGTCTTTATGTATGTGTAGGAAAACACTCTTAGTTAATATGTACTTCCTTGCTCTCTTAAGAATTGAACATATAATGAATTAAGAGAATTGTAGGGATAAAGGCAGTAAAAATGCCTATACTATTGATCTTGGGCAATTAAATATCTAAACTTTCATTTATGACAATTTAGTGCCTATACTTTCGGAAACATGTCGTTTAAGTTTCTCTATTACAAAATGGATGTTAATTTTGCTTACGTAGACCAATTAGAGGGTTCCAAATTAATGTATGCTTATAATAGAGATACTTAAACAATCAATTTTTTAAGTATAGGTGCTAAATTATCAAAAATAAAAGTTTAGACACTTAATTACTTAAAATCAAAAGTATAGGCACTCCCAATGCCTTTATCCCGAGAATTGTAGAAGGGATACATCATCTCATGACGCTATGGTCTCTCTCACTTTCTCTCTCTACTTATTTCCATTTTATATTTTCTTGCTCTTTTTTCCTCTTATCTAGTCCACTCTAGATTGATTTCTAACTTTAGAACACTAGGATATTAGTGAGGTGTCATGAACATCTATTCATTAAATGCTAATCCTCAGTACTTGTGTATACAGGAAATTAGGAACAATCCTATATTGAAATTTTATATTTTAGTTTAGATCTTCTAGCAATTCTAATTCATATAATTGGTTCCGAATCTTAAGTGGTGTAAGCATGTGTTTTTAGCTTTGCTTGATGATATCTCCTTGGTATTTCATTGGCTATTGTCTTGATGTCTTGGTGTTGCAATTGCCACATGGAATTGAAGCAAGAGGTGGTAGCAATCTAGTGTTGGTGGGTAATTTTTGTGTTGCTCTAGGTTGGTGTTGGTTGGGTGTTCAATTTCAAGTTCTTATTTAATTGGTGATTAAGATTATAAACAAATTATAATCTAAGTGATTAATATTGAAATTTACATTATGTAGCGTTCATAAAATCTTAATATTAACATGTTATATTGTTGTGTTTATGTTATGTTCATAGTAACATATTTTTTTTATTGGAATGGAATAAAATCAATTAGTTTCACGATGAATTAGTTAATTATTATCACTAAACAAATTAAAATTACTATTAATTTTGCAATTTGACTATATATTTTATGCTATTACTTGTGTCATTGGATATGGGCATTCAGGTTATTTGTAAGATTTATGAAAAAACTTTGCATCCACCTTACTCACAATCCCAAAAGTTTTCTTTCTTATTTTTATTTTATTTAAATCTAGTGCTTGGGGAAGTTCTTGTTATGTATCTTATTTCTATTTATTATGTGTTAACATTTTTATCGCTTTTTCCCCCTTATTTCTATCTTATTTTTTTTTTTCAATATTTGCAATGAAATAATGAATCTTATAAAATACTAAAGGAAACTTTGTATGGTCTTTGTTTTGTAAGAGTTAAAGAGGGTATTTATCTACCTATAGGTATGTTAATAAGTGAAAATTGTGGTGGTTGACATCATAAAATTCATGCAAAAAGGTGTTTGATTGTGCTGGCATTGAGTGTACGAATCCAATTTCAATGTTGTTGGATGCAAGTGGTTGTTTAACTTTCAAAGTCAATGGTAAATCTTTCCTAACTAGGTGGTAATAATGGGTATTTAGATTTAAGAAATTATGATTAAGATGAGTATTCAGTCAACTGACCATTGTATATTGGCTCAAATATCATGAAGTTATGGTTTAACAAAATCGGTTCACAATGGAAAATTTAAGGATTTTAATCATTCATTAAACGATCAACTAATCCCTCTTGCGTGTTAGATAATCTAGTCAGAAATTTAACACTACAACTGCCATTAAGTATTGGAAAGTTCAAAACTATATTAGGATCTTACTAAGTAAGTAATTTCACACAAATAATGCACTAATTTCATCAAAATTTATTTCTTATTACTAAAATTGCCTCTAGACCATTAACTCATCTTGTAGATGGTGTTAATGATTATCTAACTATTTTTTATAATAGCTTGTATTAAAAAAAATGATCATTAAATCAAATCTTAGCAAAAGTCCATAGTTTTGAGAAATCCAATTAATGAAATCATATGCCCATATGATTTTTGCTTTCTCATCATATTAATAAGGATAAATTATAAAAAGGTGACTTGTGTTTTGGATCATTTGTAAAGAGATTACTTTTTTTTTTTTGATAAAGAGGTGACATGTATTTTTTAATTTTATGTCACTAATAAATAATGGTGTGCCAATATTCTTCTGTAGATAATTGGTTGCTCAATTTTTTCTTTTATTATTATTATTTTATTTTCCATTTTTACCTTTTATTATTTTATGTATTTTTTTAATTTTTTTATTAAATTATACAATTTACTAACATAGCTTTAATTAATTAATTTTTACTAAACCATAGAAAATTGCACACAAAATTTAAAAAATATAGATCACCTTTTTATCAAAAAAAAAAAAAAAAACAAAATATAGGTAACCTATTTGCATATGACCCAAAGCACACCACCTTTTTATAATTTACCTCATTAATAATCACAACTATGCAAATGCTCATGATAATTACAAAACAATATAAAGTAGAGACTAAACACACAAGTTACCAATTTATTAAAGATTCAAAGTGTTTTAAGGTAAAAAGAAAAAGTACTAAGTAGCAACAACTAAGAATAAACAAAAAAAAAAGTGTGAACCACTAGTAAATCCACAATTTTAAATTAATCTAACTTTGAAAATAGAAATTAAAGTTTTAGACCTTTAAAGAGGTCAAGAAAGTAATTTAAATGTCTTTAGGGTTTTACAAATGTGAAATGTATAGTAAATAGGCAAGAGTAGTAATAGGAACTTTGTTCAAATAATTTGAACAAAGAAACTTTTTGTTTATTTAGGGACTTCCTTTGAATGCCATACAATGAAATTTAAATGAATTCTTTTTTAGTACATGTCTATATGTTGTGGACTTTGTAAAAATGAATCCTAGGCTTGTTTTGAACAATATCCCCTTTTTATTATAGGCTAGCTTTAGTTAAACTTTATTCAAATGCTTAATGTTGGTGATTGAACATGACTCTGTTTTTGCTCATTTTTAACACAATGTTTTGGCTTCTCACTCATCCATCCTTGAACTTGATGTGCAGTGGGCATTTATTTGCTCATAGTTTTTTACCTAAAAAGTAACAGAACATGTAGAAATTAAAAGTCAATAAATTAAAATTGTGTAAATTTAGCACTTTTTACTTGTTAAAAAGTGTTCTTTTCTTTTGTCTATGACACCAATCTATTAAGGTATATTTACTTTAGTGTTGGCAATGTCATTTTTAATAATGAATTCATTGAATGCAAGTCCACAAAATTCTAGCTCATTATTTTTATTAAGTTAATAAAGTAATTATAGCTACCGTTAGAGGAAACAGGAGACACACTTGAAAGAACTAATTAAACATAGTCAAGATTCCCCTTGTTTTTGTGAATCCCAAGACTAAAACTATCATGCTTAAGCTTGTTGAAGACACAATATTCACAAAATTCTAACTTCTCAAGTTTATGTATGATTATTATAACTTTTCTGTGCAAAACATATGACTTTTTCTCACTTATCCTCTAACTATATGTACTAAAACTTGGTCGAATTTAACTCTGATACAAATAAAGAAACAACAATTACCATTGTAACTGTAGATTCTTACTAAAATATAGTGATTATAAGCTTAGATACCTTACATCGATATCAACACTTCATAAGAAATCCTCATACTAAAGACTCATTGTCATGCCCCACTCTAAGAGCTTCTCGTGACAACCCACCACAATTGTTTAACACTCCCCCCCTTGTTAAGCAACTGCGAAGCGTCTCATCTTCAGTATTGTGCCTATTAATCATAATAATAACACTCTCTGCTCACGAAGCAATTAATTACAATATTATTGTTGGGCTTTAAATGGGTCCCATTACACTACCACAGGTACACCCAAGATCTTACCAGATCACTTAAATACATTTACATCAATTACAAAATCCATTCTAATGATGTTTACCTTAATCTAGACCTCACATTCTTTCTACAACCATGCCCTTAGTTAAGCGGTGTGTACTCACCTTGGTTCATCGGTTCATTAGGAAGTTTAGGTAATCTTGACCTGCAAGGCAAAATCTATAGGAGGATAAACCAAATCTTAGTGAGATAGGATGCAATCTCTCAGTGTAGTAATAACACAACAATTTTAAGCAAGTTATCAAACAAATGTTATGCATGAACAATCACATGAATGCAACATCTCACGTGATCTTCTGGTAACTGACATGAAGCCTAGGGTTTACGCCCCCCTTGACCTTGGGTTGGGGATTCCGAAGCCACCATCAGAGCTCGAGTCTTACACATAATTTAATTACTCTTATCCCTTTATTATGCTGTATCTTAGCTTTAGTGATCTAGGCTCAGGTGCCTCTTATATACCGAGCATTTACACCCTTAAGAGACAGGCCAGACTTAGAACCGTCAAGGCACGACAATCCCCTAATTACTTAGTTTGCACTTAGAGGAACAATGATCCTCTGACCACTTCTAGCGGGTCCTGTAGCTGTGATGACCTTGAATAATGCAATGTTTGTGCAATGCATGTTAAGTTTTAGTTAGCTTCAAAAAATTAGTTGAGGTTTTAGGGTGATCATCTAATGTTACGCACATATTCAAGCGTCAATCCTATCGGTATCCTATACCCTCCATTTGGAACACATACAATCATTTCACATAGCAAGGCACATTGATAGAATCAAACAAGAAGTTATTTAACAAGGAATTTTTACTCATGATTATAGTTACATGTCTTGTCCTTAGATATATACACATATACTTATGATGTACAAGGTTTAAGTTAGACCCTCATCTACTTCTTATCGTTTTACAGTACAATGCAAGGACATATGGTTGTGGTCTATAGTTGACTACGTGTGTCCCCTTTTCCCCAATCCTGCATACCCTATATGTCTACGACTCATATCCCCTCCAATATTCTATACCACTATCTCACTTATGCCTGACATGTGTGGCCATGATGGTAAGGACTTAGACTATTAGCAGCTAAACTCCTCTTTCCAAATTCCTAAACCCATAAGCTCACAAGAAAACCAACATCCATATCCTTCCAATTCCTACCTCCATTTCATCTTATATATCATATTTTTAAGTCGAACTTCTAATCCTATTCTCATCATACCACATATACACATGTACATATATATATATATATATGTTTACAAAATCCGCATTCATAATTGAGAACAAGGCAAACAATGATACAGTCAATCATGGCACTGCAAGGAAGAAAGGACACGAAAAAAATATGTATATACATATACATATATATCATCTAGCAAGACGCCAAATAGCATTAGATTCCCGACTTATCCGTTCTCGGCTAGCCAGCTCAATCAAGCCATTTCACTTATATATATAATTCCATACCGCAGCTGGAGTGAAGGAAAGCCCTTGCCATCCCCTGTTCTCGCAATGATCACGCACACAACAATAATAAAAAGGAAAAAAAAAACAAAGAGCAAGGATGGGCAGCAATTGGAAGAAGAAGGAACGCTACACACTCTCCACGCAATTATATATATATGTATAAGATCACTTGATGTAGGCAGCAAAAGGGGAAGGGAGACCATGCCACACAACCAACAAAAAGGAAAGAAGAAGAAAGAAAAAAAAAAACAAAGCCAATCTCGCAATGGAACCCACTCTGGTGCACTCTTCCATGAAATTATATATGTATATATATGCATGTATATCCATTGCTGCAACTGTAAGGAGAAATGGAGGACGCCAGCACGATCCAGCAAAAATAAAAACGCACACACACGCACAAGCACTCTGTGGAAGGAGAACGAAGCCACAACGTCTTATTATTATTATTATTATTAACTAATACTTTATTATAATTAGGGTTTCAAAATTCTTAGTATATTTTCGCACGCACGACGGCATCAATAAAATTTAAGATTTTAGCATTTTATTACAAAATTTTATACTTAAACTAATTTGATTATTTCGAGCGTGAGTATATACTCGGATTCTTATTTGACAATCATAAATCTATAATTTTAATTTATTTTATTGTTTAAGTAATAATTTCTCAAGGTTTGCTCTTTGTGTGATTATTTCTTTTATTATAGTTTTATACGGAGTATGTTTAAGGCTTTTAATATAATTTTTTAATTATTCCGGTATTATACACGACTAAAATTTTATGGATTTTCCACTCAATAACACAAAATGCAACCATTTGAACCAAAATATCGAGTGAGATCAACATTTTATCTGGTTAAGCACTGTTTGACATTTGATAATGTTTTGACAATACCATAAGGTATCTCGATCTTACGTTTTGTTAATATGGATTGCATTAAGGCAAGAACGTTACTCATCAATATGACGACTCCAACAGTTTTATTGGTGGAGAACAATTTTGAGTGTCATATATATGGAAGAAACAACTGGAGTTAATTATCTTCTCATCTGTTGTCTCTACCTACCAATCTTTGATAACCAGAAAGGACGTCATCACTAGCCTTATCCTTGGCAACATAAGCATCAATATCTCTCACCTTCTATTTCCTTTTATCATTATTCTTTTCATCTCTTTTTTTCTTGTTTTGCGACTTGAAACATTTTAAAATATCATGTCCCTTTATTCTAAAAATAACTACATCCTTTTATATATTTTATGAATGGTCGATTTTTCTCATCTTTATTCATAGACATGTGACCTCCTTTAGCAAAATTGGAAGCTTGCTCATTAAATTTACTGGAAGTACCTATCTTATTGTGAAGTTTCTCTTTATCTATCGAATCTTTTTCAACATCTCTTAAAGTCAAATCACCATGTTTATATATCATTATCTCTAGAAAGATAATATAAGAGGATGGTAAACAATGTACTAATAACAATTCTTGATCCACATCATCAACTTTAACATCATATTTTTCAAATAATTAATATTTGACAAAATCTCAAATATGACCCCTAATTGATGAGCCTTAAAAGTCAAAACATGAAGAATATGAAACCTCTATTCGAGAACCAACTGTTTGCCAAGGGACCTTTTCATGTAGAGGGACACTAGCATTAACTAGAGAGCAGTTGCCGGCTTCCTCGAGTATTTCTTGCAAAGCATCATTATGCATGGTAGAGAAGGCTTTTTCATCTAGATTAGACCACTAATCATTAGATAAGGAGTTAAACTAGCTTTAAATAAGATTAACTTGCATCTACACTTGATATAAAATCAAAATTACTAAGGAATTTTTTGGTCATGATTTCATTTAGATACATAATATTAATCTGATGTAGGTTTGTAGCAATAATGATACAAAGTCGTGAAAGGAGCAACAAATCAAACAACAACGAACTATAAAGAGAGAGATAAGAAATATGATACAAAATCTTAATATAACGAAAAGTTTATGGGCGAAGAGGAGCAACAAATTCACTAATAATCAAACGATCTTACAAAAATATTTAGACCATATGAGATTCTCAAAACTCTATCTTTGGAACTATGTGATATTATGCACACGCATGCATACATATACATATACATATACATATACGTGGAAGAATCATAATGTAGTGAAAAAACCTTGGACAAAGGGGATCGACAAATTCGCTAAAAATAGAAGAATATTCTAAGAATATGGAGAGTATACTAGATTCTAAAAAATATATATATCTTTGACACCATGTGTGAGATGGAGATATTAGACTTATTAAAGAAAATCCTAATGTATATATTTGGGTCACAACACAAGAGTGTAGAAAGAAAAAGAAATAGGAGATAATCTATCCACGTGGAGCTGGTCGGTCACAACCCATAATTGATTGGTTAAGTCTTATAGTATCTGACTGCACCCAGCCCCAACCAAGTGCTAAGCTTGGTTCTGTTGATCTTCTTGTCCAGTTGACAAGAGGTTGATGAACATTCTGCTTGGAATCCCTTTAGTTGACTAGAAATGTTAAAATGTCCAAGATGTAACTTGCGTTGAATTAATCATCTCTAAGAAATTGTTTATCAAACTTCATCAACAATCCAAGCTAGACCCTATACTCACTCTCTTTTATTACTCCAAGATGTGGTTTGGTGAAAGGAAACGACTATAGAGGAAGGATAAGGGAGATTGAAAGATACTGAGATTTGAAGAAATGATAAGATTAGATTTTTTTAGCAACCTTGATGACATGCTTGTCTACAGTTCTTCTTTAATTTTTGGTCGTATTCATGTCTATTGTTCTTTTCTTTCCATTTTCTTCTTATTTTGTGATCCCAAACTCTCAAAAGTATGTATGTAGAAGAAACAAGATAATTCGTCCAAAATGTTCAATCTCTTGAAGGATCTTTCATTTGTGCTCCTGCTGCCCAACAAAAAAATTAAGAGTGTATCTTCTTTGTTGATGATTTAAGGAGAACAAAATTTAATTTGGCATTGAAATAATCTAAAATAATATCATTGCACTTAAATTTAAAACCATTTTATGAAATGTAGTGTTTCCATCTCTAGCAAAAAATAGAATAAAAAAAATGCGGTAGATTATTTGATTATGTAGTTTTTTTTTTTTTTGTTAATAAAGATAAATTTCATTTAATAAGAAAAAAATTCATAAATCCAATCGATTGTCATACGATGACTCATAGATGAAAAGTTGAGGGTATGAACCTGGTACATGCAGGTTTAGTCATAATAATTATGCAAATCTGTCTATGTGCTCGATTGGTCTATGTACACATAATAAAGCAATTGAATAATAACATTATTATTATCATTATTTTTACAAAGTGAAAGGAGGAGACAATAATTCTCCCTATTCGTAACATAATAATCATTACATCAATAATTCTATCCAAGATTATTGTTTATTGAAAGGAAAAAAAGGGTTAATATATGAAAGAAAAATAATTGGATAGATTTGGTTTTTTGGTCTGGATTTTGTGTGAATGCTCATATAGCTCTTGTGGGCCATCTTACATTCATGAAAATAGTGATGATGATCCCCATGCATGTTAAATGAAGATATGTAATATGTAGTGCATGCATCATCATGTGTAATACCACTTTTTTCTAAGATATGTTTATGGAGTGGATTTCCATTTGTCTCTATCAAGATTATCTGCAACTTATCAGTAAACTCCTTTATTAAGTGGCATGTGATGTGACTTTTGCATCATGCATGGATTTCACAAATATTTGCTACATACTTAGTTTTTGATTTGAAAACCATGTTTTCAAACTTCATTTTACTATTCTTATAAGAGTAATTAAAAAAAAAAACTAAAATTAAAAAAATGACATAAATTACATAAAAAAGTGAATTTTTATTTTATTTTTTTCTTCTCCTTGATTTTTCAATATTCGTGTTATTCTTAATAATTTTTTATTTTCTGTTTCAAGTGCAAAATGATCATATAAGTGTTTATTTGTATTTTTTTTTTTAAGATTCAAAAATCAAAATGCTCAATTCAAATATATAAACATGTAGCAAATATATTTGTAATTCAACTATGAATTCTAGGTGGAACATTGTGGGGGCATTTTGCATCTTATGATGTGAGTCAGCATGCATGTTTTATCAAGAGAGCCAAAAAAAAAAAGAAGTGAAGATTAAATAAAAATATAAATAAACTAAAGTGAACATTCGTTTGAAGATAATGAAATGAAATGGCCCCCATACATAGTAAAGTACTTCCTGAGAGGCTAAACAAGTGGCCCTACAAATAGACTTCTTCCCTCCGAGTGGAATCAAAGAAGATTTATTGTTTACGAGTCAATGATAACATAATGAAAAAAAGGGGATATTCGGATGCGCATTTTCATCATACGTAATGTAGAGGGACAATAAGGAAGACAAAGGGCACTAACCCTAGCTAATTAATTTCAGTTTCGTTATTCATTCATTGCATTTGGCGTTATATACATAAATGACGTGGTTCCTGCAGGCTCGAAGAAGAATAATACATTTGCTAACGCTTTCTGCTATACATATGAAAAATATGTAAGCAATAGTTAATATTTAAAGAGAAATCGATTTACAGTAAGTATATCTTATTCCGTATTTTTTGAAAAGAAAAAAAGTTTTGTTTTTTATTTTTCTCTTTTTTCTTTTTTTTTTTATTTTTGTTTTTTTGGCCAAGGAGAAATTTATTCATATATAAAACTTAGTGACATGATTCTAGGGGCCGAGACTCCTAATCAACAAACACAAATGATCCAAACGGGATAGAATTACAGAAACTTTAAAATTACAATCCATTTCAACCTTACTTTTGATAGTAACCTAATTAGCACACATATTAGTTTTACACTATATACATGAAAGTAAATATAAGGGCTTATTAAAGCGCCTTATCTCTAATTTATTTGCTTCTTTCTCTAAAGTGGTGTATATAATTCTAACTATATTATATTTGTTTCTCTTTTGTTTGTATCTGATTTTGCTAACCACGTACAGCTTAGAATATGCCAAAGTAAGAGAATCTCGTGAAACACATTTAAAACTAAACAAATGTAATATTATTACTTCAAGCACTACAGGTAGTGTAGGGAAAATCTTTTGTTGTGCTCTTATATATATATATATATATATAAAGACAGAATCATTCTATAAATGCTAGATCTAAATTCTACATTTTAGTTTACATGTAATTTTTAGAAATTGACGAATAAAAATAAAAATTATAATATCACTAATAGGAATACTTGTTTTCTTAATGTTATAGACATAAGATATATATACACCCCCGTGTTACACCCTGGGGTCTTATGTGACGCTTTAGCCCATCACAAGGGTCCCACAAATTTGTGTAAGGTCACATCTGCACCTTTGATTCTAAGGTCTCCAAGCTACATAGAGGATCATTCATCACATATCTGCATCTTTGATTCTAAGGTCTCCAAGCTAAACAGAGGATCATTCATCACATAATAATAATGATAATCACCACCAAGCAAGTAGTAATCGTCTAAGTTATAAGAACCATATAAGATCCAGTTAACCCCACTTGGCAAATTCAAATAAATCCTCAAATCTCAAAATAGCTTAAGTAAGTATCTTCATAGAGTTTGAAAGAAAAGATTCAAGAAAGTTAATCTTTCACGCCATCTGACATCTCCAAGTCTTAGCTCACGCGTAGTCCTCTCAATAGGCGTCCCATGCTTCAAAATCATAATTCAAGCCAAACTTGCTAAGCCAGGTAAAAGTGATCTTCTGCCATGTGAAATCCTACAGAGGGGTAAGTATGAAGCCTGGTGGGTATGTAGGCAATTGGCTATCATGTACTGTTAACTCCCACTGGATATTGCCACCAACTGTACATTGGGCCAAGTAAAAAATTTGAAGATGTCATGAAAGTGATAATGTCAAGGAACAAAAAGAATTATTTAGGCAACGCCTATTCTGTATATTGAATAACAGATGATCCAGTCAAAGTATCATCAAGATACAAAGATACCATTTCGGGGCATTGTTAAAATTTAGCCAATTGAAAGTTAGATCAGGTATTTAAACTTTATTATGTTTATTTAATTTTTGTAAATTAGGAAAAAAAAAGCGAGGGGTAAAACCTTAAGATTTGGATAATGTGACAAATAAAAACCAAACTTCTTAATTTCACATAAAAGTTTATAAAAGCAATTCGAGAGTGACAAGTTTTAGATGATGTGATGGCTTATCCTTTAGAAGAGCTTCGCAATTTTACTTTAAAAATTGTTTTGTTCTTTTTTTTTTTTGGGTCTAATAGTAAATAAAACAACTTTAAGTTCGTAATGCCATTTTTGGATTTTCAGAAATTTACAAAAAGAATATTGTAATGATCCTAAAAAATTATAACTATTTTAAAAAACAACAATAATGCATATGTTTGTTAATTTTCTCAAAACATCATAATTCAACTTGAAAGTTTGTAGAGGACAAATTTTGTTATATTAAAATGTTATGCTAAATTTACTATCAACTTAGGCTAGAATCCTTGAATTAAGTGATGGGATCTAAGGTGTTTATTTTGCATTTAAGATAATTTGGGAAGATCTGATTTGATGGGTTTAAAAAATGGATTGTTGGATAGGTTCGCTCACTCTCAACTTCTCATAAGTAGGCTCATGCACTTAATATCATGGCTGCTAGCCTTTAATCCATAGTAAACTAATTAAGATAACTTTAAAACGAGCAAGTTTTATTTCTTTCATTGATTATCACCATGATTTGATGGATACCATTAAGGTGAAGAGTTTATAAAAAATTAGCCATGCCCCCCTTTTACATTTTTTTGAAGCTCTAAAGATTTGAGAAAAAAAAGTGCAATAACATTGTGAAATATTTGTTCTCAAAGATTAAATAGGGCTTAAGCAAGAAACGAGTTAAATTGCATAGTCCTTTTCTCGATCACTCTTCTTCAAGTCATCCTTTGAAGTGTCATCAATACATCACACTTTTAAGGCCATGTAGTACAAAATTCATGTGGCATGATGTGGGGTGGGTCCAATAGGCTAGCCCACATAACTCGCATTTTTTATAGGTTGGGCTAAAAGAAATTTGGCCAGCCTTATGTGGCCCATGGGCCAACCTATTGTGGGGTAGGTTAGCTCGCTTGGCTCACTATTTTTTTTTAAAAAAGGATAGCTAGGAAACTAATCTATTAGGCAATTAGCGTACACAAGTAGTCAGCCTCAGCTCAGGCACATAGGTAGCTCACAGTCACGCTCATGCGCGATCACACATGGTCCATAACCACAATTCACAAGGCACTTACTTACACTACACTACACACATAGATGCAACACATACATTACACTACACTAGATACACTCCATATAACACATCACGCATAAATAAAACATAACTTACACTTACACACACTACTCACTACACACCCACAGGCCATGAACAACCACCACGAGGTAACCAGCCAACGATAGACCCATGCCACAATTTGAGTCCAAGACCAGATCATAAACCACCAGTTTAACTCCATGGCTTGGCTTCACCTACACCTCCTCATTCTCTACTCCTCTTCACTTAGTCCCCACTTCTTCACACATTTGGCTAGCATTAGTCGTCACTCCAGGCATCCTCCTTGTCCACTAAAGTCATCATTGTTACCTCTTACTCCAAGCTTTGATGTTAGTGCTTAAGAAGAGTTAAGGGTTTGGGGTTTAGGGTAAATTTGTAATATATATATTGCATTTTTTGCAGCCGAGCTAGCTTTTTCAACCCATATAAGATGCGGGCCATCATAGGTCGGTCTACTTCGACCTGCAAGCTTGTGCGGGTTGGGACGGGTTGGCCTGTTTGTCCCGCATTCCCATCCCTAACGATATTGATCAAATCCCTACACATATGAAGTCACTAAACTCATAAGCTTTGATAAGTCTACTTTAGTTTGTATTACTTGATCTTTGAGTATTGAATAGCGACAAAAAATAATAATTTAATTTAAATGTTTTATGTATATTTTGTTTTGTAAAATAGTTTAGAATTCATTGTTTTGCTATTGTTTGTAAAATCTTCATGTATTTTCCTACCATTTCTTTGAATTCGTAAATTTAATCAACAATGTAAAAAAAACCATAAATTTGTAATATTTCTATAGGTTTCAAGCATACTTTATAGTTTGTAATCATAATTTTAATGAAATTCGTAATTATTATTCTTTTTGTAAAAAATGCCTCTTTCCATATATGTACTCACAATATTGTTGAAATGCATATGATATGTTTGTAATTATATTATGGTTTTTGTTATAATTATTTAAGGTTTGTAAAAACCTTATAGCTCGTTAAATAGATATAATAAGATAACTCAACTTAGTTGTCCATAACATTGACACTATTACGAAGGTTACAATTCTACGCTATGAGATATGATATTGTACCAAACTTCATAAACATGCTCAAATTCGTAAATTTGTTATGCTTTTATTAATTCATATAAAATTTCATATAAGATCCTACAGCACACATACAACCGATAGTTATCCAATTTATTATCAATAAACTTTCTCCTCAAACGTCAAAATGGCTGAACATTACAAGCTCCCTCTATTTCATTGCCGTGATTAAACGTATTTCTTTCTCGTTTTTCCCTTACCAAAGGTTGGTCTCGAATCTTCCACGTGTTCAGGTTCCCACATGGATGAATGTGTAGGCAGCTACTGTTATAATTATGACAAGAACTTGCAAGTTTTATTTGACAGGTCGGAGATTTCATACCATTAAATAATATATAGGACGAATTTGCTTGTGAAACATGAAAAAGTTGACAATTATTTCGGCAAATCCTTTCCAAGGGGGAAACATCATTTGTCAGTAATCAATAAAACATCATTGGTTTTTGATTCCTAGAGGCTATTTCATGTGGAAGATTCTGGTATGCCGAATCTCGAAGTCAAGCCTATTGCTTAAAAAGTCGCTGGACCCTATTTGCATGTGTTAGGTTTCTCTTGGAATAGCTATAGAGTTGTTGCGAGACTTCACGAGGATTTGTCAACGAACATTTCACATGTTAACGGATCAAGCCATATGTGTGCTTGAAAAAAAAAAATATATATTAGAGATATTAAGCTATAAAATAAATATATCATATTATTAAGATAATGGAAAATGATAATAGCATTAGCATGTTAAGGTAATAGACAAAAAAATAAGGGTACAATAATTATGTGAGATTAATGTGATTTTTAACTTTTTGAGAATTCCTAAAAACTGCAATAATCATGTAAATGGGTTCAATTTGGTAAAAGTGAAAATTAAGTAAGTTCTATAAAGAATTAAGACACCAAATGGCATTTTATTCTTTAATAATATTAATAAGCCGTTAAGCATTATGAATGTTTAATTCGCCAAGGTGGTAAAAATATGGAAATTAAAGTTACTTTAGCAATTTTAAGACAAGGAATAACAAAAGAGTGGTTAATATGAATGCTGTTTAAATATAAAATTCCCTTCCCCACACCAACCCCAATTTATATATATATATATATATAAAGTTAATTTTGTCAAAAAATAATATTTAAAAAATGTCGGTATGTGCTATATAAATTATGCATGAAGTTAGGGCTGGAAATTCGTGTTAATTTGTCACATTCATATCTAAACGAATTCGTATTAAATAACCTCAACCCATGATAGACCTATTTATTAATCATGTATGAAACCTAAATCCATAACTCAACCCACATATCTCGTGTTTAAGTTAGACCTATTTATCAATTAAAAAGTTATAAATAAATTTATAAAATACTTATTTATTCAATATGAAAAAGGGCAATAATAAAATTAATTTTTAGAAATACTAATGTCATCAAGTCTTAAAGATTAACACAAAATTATAACAAAAATAACAGTTTTAGTGAAGTAAGTCTTATTAAATATAATAAATCTAAAAACTTATTAGTTACATAACAATATTAAATTAAGTTGAACCATGTCCTCAAGGAGTTGCAATGTTGATTAAGGATTTTTCCTCTAGTACTAAATGCGAATTGAGAAGCTACTATAGATATTGATATGCTTAGAATATCATGTGCTATTCTTGCAACTTAAGGATATTGAAATTAATTGGTTTTCTAGTACTTCAATACATCCAATTCAATAATTGTATATTGCACCTTATTCAAATATAGCTCTAGTTCAGATTTGGTGAGAATTCTAAGGATTTTCATGCTTGAAAAGATTGAAATTCCTAGACAAGATTTTTTTTTTTTTTATAAATATATAAGATAAGAAATTGTAAGCATCATATGAAATGCAGTTAACTTCAAAAATATAAAAACAGTATACATAGTTGTAAAAAAAAATAGTTACTTGCAAGTTGTTGCCCCATTCGTTAATAGTAAGTTTCTTGGCATTTGACTTATTGCTACCAATATTTTCATCTAAACTTGCTCCATCTTTTTTCACATATTCATCAAAGAGAGAGAATAATGTTCTTTTGAGTGTCATGAACTTATTTGAGCCATCATTGTAAATCCTCTAAAAACTTTACTCAACAAAATCAAATTTATATCATGGATCCAATGTAATAGCAAAAGTAGTGAATTTTGGGGATGATGTTGAATGAAATGAGATTTTTACTTAAAAGGTGAAACAATTTGAGAGAAAATAGATAACAAAGTTACATGAAGATGATTCAATAAGAGAATAAATGAAATTAAGAAAGAGACTTTTACTTGAAAAGTGAAATGATCGAATTGCTTTTGCTTGTTCTGTATTACTATTGAGAGAAACTAAGAAAGAGATAGATGAAAAAAAGAGTAAAAATGATGAAAGGAAACCCTAGACTCTATGGTAAAACTGTGAAACTTAAAAGTGTATGTGAGATGGAGTAAACTATTAAAGAAAATAGTATAAACTTAAGTATATTTAAAATATTATTCAAATTAAATTGGTTTGTGGTGAATCCGAAACCTATTTAATAAACGAGTTGCTAAATCGGTCTATGTGTTGGACACGAAACCAAACATAAATTTTAATTTGCTATTTTCGGATCTGACCTATTTATTATTCGTGTTGATTTTTGCCAACTCAAACTTGTTTATACTTGTGTTGTATCGTGTTCAAGTTCACTAGTTAGGTTCCAAATTGCAACGTTACATGGAGTGCATGCATACATAGGACATAAATGTGTTATTTAGATCTCAAACAATTTTATTGTTTATTTTTTGTTTGTATATAGTGTGACGAGGATGAATTAGGATTACATGGTATGGAATAACTCGACTAGTAGAAGCTAGAAGAATCAAAAGAAGCAAAACCATTGAAAGAGACAATTAGAACCAAAAGCTAGGAGTTAGAAGGCATTTAGAAATAGTGTTCTGAACATGTCTAAAGTTGTTGGAAGCTAGTGGATTGGAAAAAAGACTTAGGTTGAGAGGTTCATCTTTGAAGTTTCATAAATTCTTACTTATAAAGAGTTATGAAGCTCATCATATATTAATAAAGACTGATTTGAATCTACTTAACATAAGTTGTTTTGCCATTTAATGCTATTGTAATGGTCAAAATCCTTAATTCCATATTGTCTCGAGTTGTTAAAGTTTCCTTGTTTAAACTAGGAAAACCTGTTTTGATTTATTTAAATTTCCATTCTATTTTTATTCAATTTTCTTAACAGTTTTGGGGTTTCTAAGTTATAAATACTTATTAGATAGTGTTACTAAAGATTATTATCGATTATTATTGAGTATTACAAGTTTCTTACTCTGTCACATTTTGTGTTATAACTTCACGCCGCATCATTGTGATATGTGACATGCAATGAATTTTGAAGTTGCAATTGATACTTAGCTACTTAATACTTATACATGGTGACAACAAGAAAAGGGCAACCATAAAATGGGAAAATGCCTTGAAAAGCAATTATAAAGTTCTTAAATCAGTCTAGTATAGTATCGTAACTGAAACATCAAACTAAACCGGGGTTCTTAGCCTTGTTAGAACAGGCGGTTCCTAGTTTTCTAATGTAAAGAATCGAAACTGGCTTGATAAACCTTGATTTTGATGTCGATTCCTTGGGACTAATGGGTATCCAATTTCAAGTCACCAATTAAACCAACTTGTCCACTTTTTCAATTTTTTTTCTTTTTTTTTTATTTTAGAATTTCACTTATTTCTTTTTTCCTACACGACTTATTTCTTTTTCCAGTCACTTATTTCTCTTATCTCTTCATGCTTTTATCATCTCTCTCTCTCTCTCTCTCTCAAAGTTGTGCTTTGAACTAGAATGGACTTGGTGGGTCCACATATGATTTTGATCCCTTAAGTTGAGCTGGTTCTAATTCTAAAATGGAGTGCCAATTTATGGTTTTGAATTGGTCATTGGCTAGGTTTACATCAAACAACAAAAAATGCACAATGAAAAGAGAAAAAATATGGGAGAAGCATATGGAGAACCATGAAATGGGTAAACAAATTATGGGAGGAGGGTGGTATTTTTACTACCAAGAGGGAGGATGGCATCTTAAATTTTATTTTCTATCACAAAGTATACATGGACATCGTACAATTTCTCTCAACAACTTACATGTTTTCGCATGATCTCACAAGATGAACATGGGTATTTCCCAATTATTCTAAGTAAGATAGATTAAATATAAGAACCTAAAAACTTTTGTTTATAAGATCATATTGGAATAGAGAATAGAAATAAATTATATGAAAACTTTAGGCAAATAAAAAACTGCACAGCTCTTTAGTATAGCCCATGGTTGGTGACATAATCAATCTAATCCACCACCTTTGCGCTCAGTTCGTTGCTTGGAGAGTTCGATTGGTTGCCTGGGGTTCTAGCTCATTCTACTTATTAACATATTCAAAGTCAAGTAAATATGTCTAGAAATGCCAAAATCCAATATATGTTGAGTTTGATAATCAACAAAAAATGTTTGACCAAAACCATGAAGGATCAAGCCACCATCAAGAATTTCCATCTTGGCTTAAATTCAAAATGAATGCAATAGATGCTCCTCTTTAAGTTCACTATTTTATTTCACATTATTGAGGGAATCCGAATCCTTTCTTGTGACATTACTCCATTTATCTACATGATGACCTTAATTACCTTTGAATAAGAACTAGGCTTGAGTGAACACTAAGTGCATTTAGTATTGTATCATCAACACCAATTTCTTGAGGGGATCGAAAATGACTCTTTAGTCTATCTCTAGCTACAAAATGATGATACTAGCTTTTCAACTATGGATCATAATATCCTCTAACTCCACCGTAAAGGTTTCAATAAAGTTCTTTTAACTGTTAAAAACTATCTGTTTATCTACATCCATCAAAACATTGTCTTGACTTATGATAAAATTTAAATGGAAACCTCTCCTTGGATGTAAAATGGAAGATTCATCAATCCTAACATCCTTCCTAACCATGAATTTCATACTCTCGAGATAGTACATCCTATGGCCATTCCCACTAGACAAATAATATAAAAACAAGCATTTGATAGATTATGTCCAAATTTCCCTTTTCAGCATACATATAAATAGGATTACAAAATTAGAAGGTCTAACCGACCCTATCCCATTAGATTAAGTTTGACAACCAATTGATAGATGTGGAGATTGGTTCACTAATTCACTTGCCATGCAAAAAGCTCCTATCATAAATTCCTGACCCAAACCACATGTAGGATAGCAAAAGGAAAAAAAAAAAACAAGTAGATAAAGAAAACAATTGTTTTGATACCAAGTTTGGCATAGAACAATATGAATAAAAGTGGAAAATTACATAAATAAAATAGAAAATATAATCTAAACAATAATATATCTAGAGTGTCGTGACATTTTCACTACAATAAAATAAAATATGTGCCTTTTTCAATAAAAGAATAATAAACCTAGAAGGATAGATTTGTTAGCATCACATCATCAAGATTTGTCACAGTTTCACACCACATTGAGTTTCTTGATGGAGTTTTCAATAAAGTTACACCATCAAGGAGCCATTACACCAATTTTTCATAAAATTTAATTATGTAATATTTAATCTTGATCATATTTAATTCAAAACAAAACTTATCAATTTACAGGCTCAATAAAACCTATAAATTTTTTTTTAGGAAACAAAAAAAAGGGAAATGAGATAATAAAAGGGAATGTGAAACACTTTTTAAGGGAAATTAGTAAATAGAAAACTAAAATAAGAAATTAGACAAATCCAGTGGTTTTTTTTTTTTTTTTGAAGCCTTCAACACTCCATCTGGCCAACCTACTGAGGGTCCCAACCGATTGGTTCTTCAAGAGGCATCATCTAGTCAACTAAGTCTGGCTGGTGATCAATCGAGTCTCTCCTAACATCATCTAGTCCACAAATTTGATAGGACAACATAAACAAAAACAATTAGATAAAGAAAGTAATTGTGTTCATGTCAAGTTTGATATAGGATAGTATGAATAATTGTGGAAAAAAGATAGAAATCAGTTAGAAAATGTATTCTAAATAATAATTACATTATGAATGCTAAGAAATCACCATAAAAAACAAAATATGTGTTATATATATATATATATATATATATATATATTATAAATCTTAACCAATCTTAATCAAGAAAAGATAGATTTGGTAGCATTATATCTTTGGGTTTTGCCATGATTTCATTCCAATAATGAGTTTCTTAAAGGCTTCACATAATAAGTTCTTGATGGAATTACAGTGCCAAGGTTTCAATGGAGTCACCATTAAAGAAGAAGAAAACCCATCTCATCAATTTGTCGTAAAATAATTTGACTATGTAATATCTCAATTTTATTCATGTTTAATTCGATAAAAGCTTGTTTATTTACGGACTAAAAAAAATCTAATAAGTTAGGAAAAATTCTTAAGAATATTGGAACACTAGGAATTCAGGAAATAAGAAATATTTCCTAAAGGAAACTAATAAAATAAGAAACTAAATTAAGAAAATAAGTAAAGTTAGACCTTTCTTTTTTTAATATTTGGTGCCCCATCTTGTCAACCTGATGATGGTCCAGTCGACTAAGGCTTCGATTCAAGAGGCATCATTTGATCAACTAAGTATGGCATGTGGGACCTCTTTTGATACCACTTGGTCCACATCAAGACCTATAAGAAAAGCATAAACTTAGCATTTACATTGCTATTCTATCGATATTCTCACAACACTACCAAACTAATGAGATGTCATGTCATGTCTTTCACCTTATCATACCTTTAGGAGAACTCTTCAAAATTAACTTTACCAAACTTCAAAACTTTGTCACTACACATCTCCCTAAAATATTTTCGAGTTTTCTTCTCAAACATAGTTTTAGTGTTTAATCCTCTCAAACATGTCACTCTTATCTTTTAGATGGTAAACCCCTAAGGTTCATAGAAATACTTCAAAAACGGTTAGAAAATAACTACAATTAACCATAGAGGCAAGGTTGTCAAAATCGCGTTTCAACTCGTACGATTCTACGTTTTTACGAGTTTATATATACAATCCCAGTTAACTCGCATACAAAATTGGAAAGGATCAAAATCGGAGTAAAATCGCGATTTTGAACAGTAAAATCGTTCAAAATCGCGATTCTGCACGTTTTTACCGATTCCACACAATTATCCCAATCGCAACCCAGCCCAACCCAATCGGCAACCCAGGACATCCTTTGCAATTTCCGGCTTGCTGCTGCTGCTGTTCCTGTATGTTGAAGAGAGACAGTGAAAAGCGATGAGAGAGGAGAAGCGAGCCAGGAACCGTGTGTACTTCTGTTCTGTGTATTTTTCAAGCTCAACACACGACCGTGCCTTCAACCGTGTGTTCAACCGTGTGTACTTCTGAGTATTTTCCAAGCTTAACACACGGCTGTGCCTTCAACCGTGTGTTAAACTGTGTGTGCTTCCGTGGGCGTGTTTCCTTGATACACGGCCGTGCTCTTCCCTTATTCCTTCCAAAAACGTTTTTCTTCGTGTTTTCTTATCCAAGCCTAAACTTTTAATAAACAATCGTGGGCTTAATTGTTAAAATTCCTTTGGCGCTGCCCCCTTGAAACCCCCGCCGGGGCGGCTTCCCCGGACTCCCGCCCGCTCAGCGTAGAGCGGGACCCACGTGCTTTCCTGTCGTAGCGGAAATATAAGTCATACCCCGACATGTTTATCGGTCATCACTCATCTCTTGTTAGTGTGTTACGTTGCATTGAAGTCTTTGTGTTTATGTTCGTCGATTATTAGTCTTCTTATTCCTATTTGTGATCATGTTCGTATTAAAGCACTTGTGTTTGATTGCTGCAACTTTCCTTATTTTAACTAATATTTTTATAATAGTAAATAAAATAAATGGTAGATAACTTTACCTAGTAATATATAATTTTGAAGGTTTTCTTGTTATAGTATCTTCTTTATTATGTACTTTTAGTCATTTTTTAATATTACTCCTTTTTAATGGTATATCTTCATTATCGATTTTTATTTATTAGTAATTTTTTAAAGTCACAATTGATTTTTAAATTTTATCTATTATTTTTTAGTTTTTGTATATAGAACTAGGTGAAACTAGTTTTATACATGATTTATCATTTTAGAAATAAAATATCTATATTATACAACTTATGCTCGATTATCTATATTATGACTTTTATTGCAAATTTGTAATTTATGGCTAAAATAAATACTTAATTTCCTTATTTCTATTATTAATTATATTTTTAATGACTATTGTAAGTAAATTTATAATATTTGAAAGTTATTTTACATAGGTTGTAGAAACTTACGTTTCTGCGTTCCGTTTTTACGTTCCGATTCTACGGACCCCTTCGCGATTCTACGTAAAATCGCGATTTTGACAACCTTGCATAGAGGTAATCTAAATTAGATCTCCTCACATAGTATATGAGCACAATCCATTACTCCCTTTGTCTTGGGACTTGTCCTATTAAAGCTAACATTTTTCTACTTCCTCAACATATAGTGTTTATTAGTCTTTAATTTACTAATTTCTTATCACAAAACTAGTCCTTTGTTGTTTTGTGACAACATGTCTTTCATTGATATCTCATGCTGAATGTAACACAAAATTCTCATATTTGACTTTGATATGGCAATGAATATCATTGCCGCACCTAAAACTATAGATTAATACAGTATGAACTAACTATTAGATTTAGTTTCTTTTATAACAACAATCGCACCATAAGAGATACTTATGCAGTCAGTGCAACAATTACTATATAGCCATTAATGTCTAAAACAACGAGTAGTATAAGATTTTAATTTAGATTTAGCAAATACCTAGCATCTAATAATGTTTAGATAACCTTGTATGCATAGTTTTCTCACTATATAGATACCAATCACCATATAGGCTACGTAATTATTCAAAATAACATCCATCTTCAATAGACTTTTAAGTTATGAACTAGTCTTAATTGGGAATCCTAGACCTTATTCTATCAATGACAATCAATAGAACATCATTACCTTCTTTATCTTCATCCTTGATAACATTAGCATCTACAATATTACTAACTCATTTTCCCTAATCATTATTCTCATTAGTCTTGTTATCATGGTTGTAAAAATCCCAATTCAACTCCTATGATTTTACAATTTTATGAGGCATTTCCTAGTTAAATCTCATACAAATTTGTTTTTATGTAAAATTGGATAAAACATCAATTTAAATCCTTAGAATAAGTAAAATCTTGATTCTATAAGGGATTCTCCAATTCTATGCAGTTTAGCATTTTTGACCTAACACTTTTACTTAATGGGCTTGTAAACTAGCCCATGACACTCCTATTACTCTTTTTTAAACCTCCTGTTACATTTTAACTAAGGAACTTTTAGCTTTCTGTCTCATTTGAACACTACACCACAACCTCAGTCATTTTCCACTTCTCTTTTCATTCAACTTCAAATTTAAGATCTTGTTTAACTTTCACAAAGTGGAGGACTCAATCCAGTTACAACACTTGAAGCCTCATAGCTTTATCATCGATTTAGGTACAACCCATTACTAACGCTAATAATCCTTCTATTTATTCATTATTATATATGCTAATGATATTATCAATCTTATATATAACTTTTTTTTATTTTAAGGTTCATATACAATGGAGAAATAGGTTGTACCAACAAAAAATGAATGATTTAGTGTTTGTAACATATAACTTGAAATTGAGAGACATGTAAAATAGAAAAATTGTTCACTACTACTTTTGCTATAGAAGATCTCTTATTTGATGATGAATGAACAATTGAGGAATGAGATATATTAAATTCATCAAATGAGGATTAACTAATATCCTTTCAAATGAAAGGGGTAAAGAAAAAGATAAAAGCGATTTTGTGAAGGAAGTTAATATATATATAAATTTGGAGAGTCATAGGAGTCAAGATGATTTTAAAATTCATGACATTGATGGTGTTGAAGAGGAAGTCCAAATTGATACTTCAAAAGACTTAGAATTAGTAGATATAAATATCATCATTAACAGTATTAATAACGATGTTCGTAGTGATAATGATGAGGATGACAATGGTGGTAATGATAATGGTGATGGGAGAGATGAAGGTAGTTTTGATGAAAATTAGGTACCTGATGACTTGCTTTAATTTTGTATTTCTATTGTAATGATTTATTTTGTAATATTTTTCATCAGCACTTATATTGTAGTCTTATGAAATTGCATATTGATTTATGCTTGATTATTCGTATTAAACTTATATTATGAGTTACAACTACATTTTCTGAAAGCTAATTTACATAGATTGTAGAATCTTGTGATTTTACAATCCAATTCCATAAACCCTTGATAATTTTAGGTAGAATCCCAATTTTGACAACCATGCTTGTTATGCAATATAATCCAGTCAACCTTAAATGTCTTTTCTTCTTGCAATAATGATATGTCTAGCTATTGTGTCTAGACTTCAAATGGCTTTTGTTTTGCAAACTACTATTCCTAACAATTGCTTACCTCTTGTAACCAATGCTAAAGCTTACTTATTAGATTCATTGTTAGACCCTAACTCATTATTGAGTCTATTTTTGCTCATGAAAAGAGATTTGATATCCTTAAAAGTTAAAGCATGACGATAAACCATCATCTTCATAAAAACAGTATAAGAGGATGGAAGAGAATACAAATAAAAGAGCTTGTTCTTCATCATCAATTTTAATGTCTATTTTCAAATTCTAAATTAAAAATTGAAATTCATATAAATGATCTGTAACAAATGTATGTTTAGACATACATCATGTGTATGACCTTGTTGGAACTAACTTGTTGGCTAGTGACTATGTCATGTACAAGACTTCAAATTTCGTATAAAGACCATATATACTTTACGCAGTAAAGGCCTCATGCAATATGATATTCAATTGGCATAATTGTATTGACATAAAAAACCGATCTACTAGTCACTAGGTCCATGAATGCCTTCTTTGACCCACTCTACACTAAAAGTGCTAGCATTTTGCACTCGCAATAAACTAAAATCAATGTAACCATCATATTTCCAAACATAAAACTTCATTAAGACCATATTTAGTAGGATTCAATCTCCTAAGGAAGCAAAACCTATAGATCATGTTGCCCTAAATCAAGAGTCAAAAAACCCACCTTCAACAAAACACTTGATATGACTTTGATTCTAGTTTATAGGAAGGAGGGCATAAAAAAATCACAAAAATGTAATAAAAGGATAAAAAAAAAATGAAGAAAAGATGCAAACACAGATTTAAAGTGAAAAACCTTAATGCGAAGTGAAAAATCATGGAAAAAGGAGGGTTAATTCTTTATTATGAAATAAGAGGGGGGTACGCATGAATTATGCAAATTCTCTCAATGTCTCACATAATCCTCATGCAAATCTCTCCAAACTAACATAGTTATTTTCAAACTATTTGAAGTGAGACCGGACAATAAAGAACCTCAAAAACCCTAATTTATAAGTTTACAATGGAGTGGAGAACAAGAAATAGCATACAGGGAAACTATAGCACAAAAGTAGGAAACTGTAGAAGTCTTTGGCATCGCTCTCTGTCGGCTGCCTATGATAGGGTTGTTCAAACTCCCGGAGGGCCCGGTTGGTTGTCCGCAGGATTCGATAGGTTACTCAAGGGATTCGATTAGCTACCTTTTCTCCGGTTGACCTGTGCCGAACCGTTCTATGTATTCCGCTTAATCCACGTCGAACAAACATGAACGTGTAATAGTTGTAGGGATTTTACATCAAGGACAAAGTCTCATGCCATTAACGACGAATCAAGCTACACTCAACACCATGAATAATAAATGGAAGACGAAGAAACATCATATTAGTCCTTAAAATTACATGTGCGGACCTCTCTTATTATTGAGTTTTCAGTCTTGTAGAATAGCCTCCGACTTCTAAAGTCTCCCACGTTGCAAAAGGAAACCAACAGCTTGGGTTTCGTGTGCGATTGTGACGGACTTTAAAACCAGGGAGAGGTAGATACTGTTACCTAAAAACAGAGATAATCCAACTCCTTGTACATGCTAAACATTAGCTAAAAATTAACTATAAAATATACATAATTATATTTTTTGAAAATAATTTCTAATTTATTACATTTATTTATGTTGTTTTTTACTTTTTCTAATTTAAATACATTGTAGCCAATAAATATCAAAGATTTATTTATTGGAAGTCCTTCATGTTTGTATCAAGTTTAATTAAGCTCTCTATATTTCGTGTAAGTCATTTTAGTCTTTTTTGTTTGTGTCTGCACGATATAAATCCCTCCTTTACTATTTTTCTTCATGGATTAAAAAATGGTAATGTGATACCTTAAGTTTCAACTTAGCTCGCTAACATGACAAAAAAATAATTACACACACAAAACTTAATCTTAAAGGTTTATTAAGGCTTAAAAACTGAACATCCAAAATGTTTATAGGCCTTTTTCTTTGGCTATGTCAATGTTTAAGGTACGAGCTAAAGGGATGCCACAAGAACGTTTTCAAAAGTTGAGAAGGAAAACATTGGCGAGATGACTTATTTGGTATAAAGACATGGACATTGATGACTTAAATAACATAGTTAAAATATACAGGTCTTATGTACATTCAAATAATAGTATTTTAAATCGGAGATGCGAAATCATTTGACTATCAAGCTAAAAACAGTGGGTCATGATTAAGTTTAGTTTTCCAGAGATCTATTATCTTTCAAAAAAATCAACAACATTTCCTGTCTTGGTTATAGGGTGCTTGACATATAATAAAAAATTACAAGATATCGTACAATAATTTAGACAGCTTTGAACCCATGATAACAAGGTACAAATACCAAGGGTAGAAAATCCTACCGCAAACCGTATCTGAAATGTGGAATCTAATACCTATGCTAGTCCTGTCGGTCTAAATATTTCAGCATCCAACAAGTAGTCATTAATCAAATTGGTTGAGGAGCTAGGCATCATTAAAAGAGTATAATTATAGCTGTGATATCTAAATATTTTAAACAAGAGGTAATATACTTTTTTTCTTTTCAAATATAGATAGTAAATGCAACATGATTCTCACATATACAACTATAAGTGACATATTACTTCTATATACATAATCATATATAAAGCCCAACAGCGCTACAGAATACAACCATAATATATCAGCATATTGTAAATGTTTCAGCATTTTAAAGGATAGAGAACCAAATGTAATTGCATTATGTTTATAAGTTAAATGTATAGCGTTTAAGTATTACTTTGTAACCTTTCAGATCGCTTCTGTTTCAAAATAAATCCAAGTCCGTTTGTTACGAGTAAGAGAGTACTAATATGGGACGGCATAAAACTTGTAGGAATAGAAGGGGAATAATTAACATAATTAATTTAACCTAGATGGCCTGATATTTTAACACAATTAATTTAACCCCTGGCCACCTGAGAAAATAAACCATGGTACACAATATATATATATATAATATGGAACCGCAAACTAGACTATACCAGGCCAACTTGTAAATTAGATTAGAACATTTTCTTTACATTTAAAAAAATTACTAACTAAAGTGAACTATGAGAAGTGAAAAAATAAAATAAAATAACAGTAAAAGTTTAAAGAATGTATAATAAAAAAAAATGATATTATTTATTTTACTCATCCTCTTATTTGGTTTTGGTAGTAGTAATGATGTTATGAAGGTGGTAGCATGCATAATAAAGACATACAGCGCATATAACTCTTTTGTTGTACTTAAAGCACCAAACGTAATGCAAGAAACATGTATTATACTATTTTTCTTATCCTATGCTACGACTTGTTCTTAGGCATATAGTGTACTGGAAGCATGCCATCGGAGATGGAATAGAAGACAGGATTTGTATCCATCGGGCATCATAAGTGTCGTCTTTTCTCTTGATATTAATCGTAATGCTGTTCTTTGTAAGTTTACATATTGTAGTTTATGTTGAGATGAGCAAGACTAATCGCTTATGGTACTAAAAGCAAAATGCTACAGCTGTTTACGATTGAATGTAATTTTGAAAGTAATTTAAAGGGATATCAACACTCAACGTAATCTACACAACATGTCGGATTGGTCATTGAGTACATTAAGCTAAACATTTGAATAACTTATGCCCTTGAAGCCAAAACCAAAAAAAAAAAAAAAAAAACCATCTATAATAAATCCAAAAGATTTTGATACAGCAGTTTACGTTCCTCATCTCTTTTGTGTATTAAATTACTTGCCTACAACCATGTCCACACATCATAGACAAATTTTTGCTTTCAACTCTTACGATGCATCATGTTCTCTCTTTTCTAGTTTTTTGTTTTCTCCTTCTCTCTTTTCTCCCTCCTCTTCCATTCAAAAGTTCTTGTCTGTTATCCTCAAGCGATAATCTATGGACATATCCAAAAACCTCAAATATGCGTTTCTTCTTTAAAAAAGTCATATCAGAAACCTTGTAGGCTTTTTTCGCAATTAAAAAGCCTTGGTTCATCTTTGCCTCAGCCATGGCACAAACCCCACCTCTATCTTCAAGTACAAAAAGACGTAAAGAGGTGAAGGTGAAGGAAAACAGACATGGGTTAATGTTGTCAAATTTTATGGACAATACTAAGAAATGAAAAATGGAAAAAAGTACAAAAACTAGCTTTTGTTTGAATCTAGGGAAAACCGATATAAATGGCTTAAGGATTTTCTTGTATTGGTAAAGTTGTTTAATCTAATCATTAATCAATTTTATCTATAGCTTATTAGTGACAATTGGATGCCCATGATTTGGTCTTAGGTAGACAAGCTTTGGACTAATGGGTCACTCAAACGGGTCAAAAAAAAAATAAAGAAGAAGAAGAAAAAACACATAGAATTCAATGAAGATTTGGTATGCTTTTGCTTTCACTTCATTCTCGTATTTCACCAAAATGCCCTTCCTTTGTTATTATATAGGACGAGAGGATGATTTACGAGGCAGTCAAAAGAGACCCAATGTGATTCTTTTTTTTTTTTTCGTTGTTGCTTTTTCGGCTTTGAGACCCCATCCCTTCTCTTTGCTTTTCCTTTTCTTTGTTTATCCTTTTTCTTTGCTTGGATTTTGACATTTCAGAAGACATGCTTTGATCTCCCGTTGTTCACATGACGTCCGGAAACACTCCTCACAAGTCTTTATCGATTAACATCTTCCATAACGTTACGCATCCGGCTGTGCTGGACCTGGTCCCCAGCATTTTCATGCCAAACCCATCATCATCATGCCCGAGCTTATTATGCCAGGCCGAGGGGTCGTATTTTCATGCGCATGTTGGATCAAGCCGTAGCATTTTCGTAGTTGTGCCATGTAGCCCATCATGTTTGCATGGCTACGAATGTACCTCTGGAATAATTACATTAATTGCGATACTATATATTTTATCGTAAAATTTACAAGTAATAAAACGAGTGTTTTCACACGGATGAATAAATTTGGTAATAAAAAATACTATAAAATTATAATACTTGTATAATGTGACACCAAAAAATGTGTGCATTTATTATTTATCGAATTTAATAATGTCATATGAAAATAAATTACTCGGAAATAATCACATGGAAAATGATATTAGTGGGAATAGATAGATGTTGGCAAAAGTGATTTCTAACCCGTTCCCTAGCATCAAAATGGATTTGGCTTGACCAGTGGTTTTTGATCCATAGATTCATCGGGTCCTACTTTTAGGAAAATATTGATTTACTATTTAATACAGTGAAAAAAGGTATAAAATATAGTATATACACATAACAGGGTGATTATTAATTAAGTTGCTACAACCTATAGCTAGTATATTTATATTATTAAAAATCAATCTATAACTAATCATTTATTATGTAGGTCAGTCGATGAATGACTAGAATGGAATCAAGAAAATCAAAGATCCAATCAATCTCCTACGGAAAAGTTCACTAACCTCCAACAATTGACTGTCATGGACCTTGAAAGTCAACGATTGGCTCGAATGGTAAAAAAGTGGGTAGAGCAAAACATTTCCGCAGTTCAGTCATTGTCTCTGTTTTCATGCTTGTCTGGAAGGCATACTCGTGATGTAGAATTTTCCCATTACACATGTCCACATGTTTACAATTACAAAGTTAATACAGTTTTATTTTCGGTTTAAGGTAATACTAAATTCAAGCATTCAAACATTTCGTGCGTGATTGTATAAAACACAAACACACACACACACATATATATATATATATACATTCGTAATATATTTAAAATATTTACCATATTTTAAATAAATGAATTCTTATCTAAAAATTGATGGTGGTGGAACGATGTTATGCTATATCTCTCTAACTAATAACTATTTATACTTGGCTTCATACCTTTATTTTGAGAGCATATGGAGTTTTGCTCTTCTATGCATATAATTATTATTATTTTTTTAAAAAAAGAAAAAGTAAAAAAGAAGAACGATATGCATGACAGCTTGAAATTCAGCAAAAAATATAGTAGGGTAATAATCACTTCAAAATGTTAAGACCAAGTTACTTTTCCAATGAAACGAAAATTAACCCGGGTATCATGACGCAATCAAATAGCCTGATCCTTTTAGGGAGAAGAGGTGAAAAGTTAGTAATAATGATATAATATGGTACTCAATGCACTAATTATAATCTTCAAGGGTAAAGATTAAATAATTTATATCGAGTTAGTAATAATTAATAATCTATATTATTAAAGATAATTTACTAATCATTATGGACAATATTGTTCCTTTGCTTTTCTCTTGTATGTGTTTTTTGTTATTTCTTAGTTGAATATACAAAAAAAAAAATAGAAAAAAAAAACAATGAAACTTTTGCATTTGTTAAGTCAAAATTTTGCATATTGATTAGAGTTTTTTTTTCTTTTCCTTTTTAAATGTCATAATCTAATACAATATACATATTTAGGCTCTCTTTTTACCGATAGAATAGTATATATATAGTGTAGATAGAAGATTGAACATAAAAAGTTATGTAAAAATATTTTTATACTAATCTATGGTAACGCTATTTTTATTTTATATATGTTTGGTGACAGTAGCAAAGCATGAGAGTTTTTTCTTCTTCTTCTTTTTTTCTTTTCTTTTCGGTGGTATTATTATTATTTTTTTTTAGGTTTCTATAATGTAATAACTAATGGGAACATTTTCAATTTCAAATTTCTTAGTCCTTAACTTGTTATATTGCTTTCGATCGATACGAACTTCACTATTTCATGAAAACGAGATGGGCTTATTGGATCCATTTTGGTACACACACACATGCATCTTTCGTAAACTTGATATGGATTATCTTTATGCACTTGTTATTTAGTCATTGTATAATATTTCCATACGTTTTAATATATTCATCTACTCCTCAACAATTACAAGCATTTTTTTTTTTTTAAAAAAAGTTAGCGTCAAAATCACTACCTAATATATATATATATAATTTTTAATTTTCCACATAAGATTTGAAATTACTAAATTCTCTAATTAATTTTTACTTGTTAAATTTACTACCATACCTCAATTGTTTATAGTTATACTCTTTATCTGATATCTACTAAGCATTTATCACATCATCTTTTTCAATATGATGAAGGTAATAAAAAGTTGATTAGAAATAATATTTAGCATATAAAATTATGAAAAAAAAACCCAAAGTTTGGATGATATTTCTGATGTTACCATTTATTTAGTATGCTTAGTACGTGTCTAAACAGTTCCAGATTATTGAACACGTGAGGGCATTAATAAGTATATATATGGACATTGGGTGGACTACGTAATGGGATAGGTAGATTAAGGCCATCATAGCACAATCAACATGCAGAAGAGAAGAGAAGATGGTCGGACGAGAAGCACTGACCTTTCACTCTGACATTTGTGGTGTTCATTGCGTTTACATTTATTAAGCATTATGGTACCACCTTCCATATTGGCCACCGAATCATGAGGTAGTTGCCTAATATTGCGTCTTGTCGTCCATGAGAAGATCCTGACTTGCATTTAAAATCTCATGGCCTAACCTAATAATAATATCATGGATAATTAGCATCCATGTGTAGGTACACACCCGTTATTTGGGTTGCTTTTTATAGTATAAATTACACATTTAACGAGAACGATTAATACATTAGACCTATGTCAAGTTTTTTTAATTAGTGTTCAAGAATAAGATAGACATGTATATACTTATGATAGAGTAGATGGTTCTATCAATCAATTTATATATAAAATGAATGCAGATATATGTAATATCTAATCACAATATGAAAATGGGTAGATAGGACCCTTAGATAGGCATTTGTGGGTTTATGCAACTGTGTTTCCATAGTAGGGTTCTAGTCCATCCTCATAATAATGGCCTTAGCTAGCATGTTTGCTAAAATAAAATATCAAAAAATAATATATATATATTCCTCTTATAAAATTAAGTACTTAACAAGTTTTAAAAATTTTGAATTTATTTATTACCAAAAAAGAAAACCATTTAATTTTTTTTCCAATTAATGAAATAGATCTTTTCATTCTTTTTTCTTTAAAACTACATAAAATTTCACTTTCTAACTCTAATTCCTCAATTATCATCTTCATCATAATTATAATAATTTTTTTTTTGTAAAAAGAAGAAGAAGAAAACCCACATATCTAAACATCATATTTGAAATAAAAAAACATAAGATACAAATTAGATAATTTTTCAAAAGTTAATTTTCGAATAGGCACAATCAAACAAAAAAAGTACATATAAATAAGCTACGAAAAAAAAAATCCAAAAAGTATAGATATGAAACATCATTTTTGGTTTGATATATACTTGGAAAATACATAGCCATTCACCAGGGCCCTTCTAGTTTAGTGATTTAGACACTGATATTTTAGTTAAGTTGATCAATTTGAATATCAACTTGTAATTAGGGATGCAAGCAGTGTAGGTTTGAAATGAGTTTTATAAAATTTGAACTTATTTCAATACCTTACTAATTGTCCAAAAACCCATCCCAAACCTTATAGAGTTTTTTATCCATTACCTAAATCTTGTCCACTAGATTATTAGGGTACTTGCAACTTGCATGCTAAATTAATAATATTTGCTTAAATACTTTAGAATTCATACTTTAATGAATCTAAATTAAGTAAAAGAAAATCTTAACTACTAAAATATCGTTCAACAAAGTCAAATTCACCAATCACATACTTTAAATAATGTACTATGTACTATTTATAAGAATATAAGTAAATAAAAGTTTAAAAGTATATTTGTAAATGTGGAATAAAATAATAAATAATAATCTTAGCGGGTTTGGATTTCTCATCAAGTATTAATTGTGTCCCACAACTCAATCACAATCCTATAGGATTTTTGTCTCAAAACTCATCTTAAACCCTATAAGATATTATACTATTAGGTAAACGATAGGTTTGAACAGGTTAAAAACCTTATAATAGCTCACCTGCTTGTGTCCTTGATTGTAATCATCAAGGTAAAAAAAAAAAAAAAAGGTATAGCCAGTTTAGTTCAACTATCAAAACATTTTTTTAAGAATTTAGTTCAACAATCAAAACATTAGAGTTTTAAGAATTTAGTTCAACAATCAATCAAAACATTTTTTTATAATATAATTAATCAAAACACATTTAAAGTGCCTTATAGAATGATATAGTATCGTGTGATACTAATATGATATTTTTAAATTTTCAATACCACATGGTGTCGATGTGGCATAAAAAAAAAGAAAAAAACATAAAATTTATAGTACACATAGCTACAATTAAGACAAAACAAAAAATATTAAAAGACAACCTAACATGCTTAATTGTTAAATAAATGAGATTTCTAGTAATGAAGCAATTAACCAAGGCCATAGTAGTTTAAAGGTGTAAATATCAATTGCCTAATGTGATGGACTATGCTCGATTTATCCATTCTTCGATAGCTATAATATGTATATTAGTTGGAAAAAAAGAGAGGAAAATTATAAATAATCTCTCTAAACTTTAATGTAGGTGCAGATATGCTCTCTAACTAGGGATGCCATTAGGCGGGTCACGATGAGTCCATATAAGGTATTTGACTCACTTGATTCGATAAAAACTTTATAGGGCTTAACCCTATAGGATTCTAGGATGGGTTTTGGGAAAAGGGTCTAAAACCCTATAAAGTTCAAGTTGGATTTTGGGATTTAAGAAAAATTCAACAGGAAAACTCGAACCCAGTAAATATAATAATATATATAATAATATTTAAAGTTTACACATTACACTTTTAAAAACTTAATAGTTAATAAAAATATTTTGAAATTTCAAAAATCCTCCATCTCAACATTTACAGTTTCATATCCGATTTACATTGCACACCTCAACCTACACTGCGCCCTATGTCCTTATCCTACTATTGTCTGTCTCTCGTCTTTCCATCCCTACTCTTTCTCTCTATCTCATCATTTCAACTTTGAAGTTTCCTTTCACACAAACCATAACTCCGGGCTTCACTTCACTCCTCTATCCTCTTTGTCTCTCATCTCTCCTTCAAGCCTCATTTTTTCACATTATTTCGCATTTTTCAAACAAAATAACTCTAGCAACTCACAATCGTCTTTGTCTCCATCTCTCATTTTTCATCTTTTTATCTCTTGTCTCAACGCTTTGGTATTGTTTATCCGTCTTCGTTTGTTGTTTGTCATCACTTGACTCTCTCTTGTTTTAGCACTCTTGTGCAGATCGTGTTGTAATTAGGTTTCAAAATAACCTATAGAGGAGGGTTTTGGTACTATGAAAAAGAATCCTAAAGGGTTTTGGTAGCTTTTGGTTCACCATATTTCATGGTACTAGATTGGACAAAAAATTTTGTCCTTTGTTTGGTTTGAAAAATTGGTGTAAGTATTAGACAAAAAAAGTGTTAGAGTATTAGACAAAATGGCTAAAATTTGTACCACATCAAATACAGTATAAAAAAAGTTTTGGAGTACAAGACAAAAAAAGTGTTGGAGTATTGAACTTTATTTTGATAATGATGCTACTTTGTTAACACTAGTTCTTATATTATTGCTTATTATATTGAGGATATTGATTTAATTTATTTATTATTGGAATTTGCAATATGCATCAAAATATTGTAATTTAATTAAAATTATAGTTATTAAATATTGAGGCAAATTAATGTAATTTAATATATATTAATTTATTATAATATTAATATAATTAACATTACGGTTATTAAATATAATTTATAATTTTTTATAAAAATTATTAAATATAACACAAATTATTGTAATTTATAATATGAATTATTAATTTTTCAATCAATGGATTTACATTTATTATTTCATATAATTCGTTTAATTACATAAATTAAATAATATCTTCAAATTATATTTTTTTTTATAATATTAAAAATATAATAAATAAGCATGATATTATACAAATGGTATAATTGTAAAAAATGTCATGTTCAGTGTAGTACTTTACAATTCTAAACAATAGACAAAACAAAAATCTTTATTTCGTACTAAAAATAGCAAATGTGATACGATTTTTTTTGTCATGTTTTCCTTATTTTGTACTGTCTAATACTCTTTGTACTATCAAGTACTACAAATCAAACGCTACTTTTGAGATTAAATATTCCCTATTGGATCAGGTTTAGGTTCCATACAACTCGTCCCAAACCCGCCTTGGAGGCATCCCTATCTTTAACCTTTCAAATATTATAAATCTTTTTTTTTTCCTTTTAAACTTTAATAAATTGGCACCATAAAGAATACTTGCTTTTGTAATTAAAAAAAAAAAGAGCTAAGTTCAATGTTTGAGAGGTGTTAAAGCACATTTAATAAGTTTAAAAGGTTTTTTCACTTTAAGATCAACATTTAAGAAGTCATTTACAATTTTTAAAAGTTATTTGTCAATTTATCAAATTTTAGGGGGTTATTTATAATATTTGAAAGTCTGAGATTATGTATATACATAAATTAAAGTTTAGGGAGTTATTTTTATTAAAAAAAAAAAAGAAATGAAGCAATCAAATAAATTGAAGAGTCTTCTAAAGTGGGGAAAAAAGAAAGAAAGAAAAGAAAACCAATGTTTTGAATAGAGAAACAGCATTTGGGCCGGTACTTTCCTCTGAAGTTCATAAGGCCGACCGAGCTGGGCAGTACAAACAGCAACATTGTTCATTGCAATGGGTGCTAGTTAGTCGAGCCCTAAATTTGGATCCAAAGATTACAACAGGAATCATTCTTGTTTTAAATATAGATGTGTATTTATTAGAATCAGCAGTGCATTTACATGAGCATGACCCATTAGAATGCATCATATGCTGTAGGTGTTATCTTTTTATTGCAAGACAGAAACCATGAATTCCATGTACATGAATTTACTTACGTAGATCTAATTGGCTGATAACTTAGGCCATTCTTTGGAAGATAGACAAAAGGCTATTTTAAGCAACTAAACTGACCCAAAGTCAAGGCTAGTTTGAAGATCCAAATCCAGGGTCAGAGAGTAAAGTGGCCCACTCTATCCTAGCGAAGTCAGTGCCCATTTGTCAAATTTCCTTTAGGAAGGAAGGCTATATGTTTAGACTCCAACTCCAAGCCATTACAAGTGGAAATATAGATTGTACTAGAGATCATGGATCTCAGATTGTACAAGAGATTTTTCGCCAAATGCATATTAATTAATATCTAATAATCATTTGTTACTTTTGGCTATTGGCTAATTAGCACCATTTATAAGGTATCATCATGACACTCTTCGTCACCTGGGCAAAATGGGAGAAGGAATGGCCCGATGGAAAGCCTCTAAGGAAGAGGGCGGCAGAAATCAAGCAAATTGGAAAGGATGCGTACAAGACTACTAACTCAAAATTAGTATCCGATCGTGCTATTATTGGACAAGTATTGAGCACCAAGAGACTAAACAAGGACATATTATGACTTAACTTGGTTCTGTAAATTCAACAAAGATGAAAACTAAAAGGAGCTCTTTGCTTTTATTCTGAATTGTTAACATAGTATACAAGGATCCAAGATTCAATGCAATAGGGGTTGGTGCAGCTCGGTTTGATATTATTTGGTTTTATCTCTTAATCAAATTAAACTAAATCAAACTAAACCATTGATTTACAGATTTATCATATTTTGTTATCAAATAAATTATATTTACATAACATGAATCTTATATAACAAATATTAACTTTATTTAATAATAATATGTAAAATACCATACAAAAAGTTGATATTTATACAATGAAGAAATTTTAAATGTCTATTAACAACAAATTTTATCCTTATAATTAGCATATAATATAAATTTTAAGTCAATCTATGTATATAATTTATGAATTATGGTTATAAAATCAAATACATATACAATTCAGTCAATATGAACAAAAAAAAAAATTCTATTAAGTTCTATGTTATCACAAACAACTTTTTCAGTTATAAGTAAAATATTATTATATTTTTTAAAAGCAATTTCATTTGATTTTATTATTTAATTTGGTTTATCCCTCCAATCCAACTATAAATTTTCTATTTGACTTATTTGTTCTACAAATTGATTTGGATTGATCTATCTTTTTGACCCCTATATTGCAATGCAATGCAATTTTGTTTTTCATCCACATAGCTACTACTTTAAGTGACTTTTCTTGCTATAATATATTTTGTACTTAAATATCAAATTACTATGTGTGGAAGTTTTCAAGTGTCACAATTCTAGGCTCTCGTTAGCATAGCAAGATTGGGTAGCACTTGTTGTCTTGTCTTTGCAATGGTAAGTAAGCCTGTTTGTTTCTCAGTTGGCCTAGATTAGCTTGTATATTTATAAACAATGTGCAAAAGCAATAAGAAGGCAACAATAAGTAAAGGGACATAGGTAAGAATTGTAATGGAATAACCACAATGTATAGGGGATTAAAGTGTGTGCATAGGGGAATGGTGTATAAGTAGGTTCCTTAGTTGTGAGCAGTTAAGTGGTACATAAGAGTTTATATCTATAAGAATACTCACCCCTATAAAGAGCTTTACTGGTGTTTCTAGCTCATGTAGGAGAAAACATTAAACTGTTGAAATGACCACATGTCAAAAAAATATAAACTACTATTTTAAGAAATAAAAATATAAGAGATCCTAACATTAAGCATCCTTAATCCTTGTAAGGATGGCATAAAGTTTATCTATAACTATGACTTAAGGCTATACTTTCATAATAGGGCTTCAGGATAAAAAAGAAAAAGAAAAAGAAAAAGAAAGAAATGGGTGTGAAAGAATATCTAAACATATAGGTATTATTTACAGTAAGTATTCAAATGAGAGTAATGTTAAGTGAACAGACCACTAAGAATTACTCAATTACTCAATAAGGTATCTTATTAAATACAAATTTAGATGATTTTCTTATCATTTGTAATTTTTTATTCATAGACTTTTCTTTTTTTGCCATTTATAATTTTTTTTTCATTTTGTAATATAACCTTTATATTACTAATACTATTTCACTATCAAAATTTCTTTCCTTTTAATTATGTATTCAACAAACATGTTCCTTATACAAAAAAAATTATTTATGGAGGAGTTGTAATCTTTGCATGATATAATTACATGATTTATTAAGAGTTATAACTCAACGGCAAAAAAAGAAGAAGAGCTATAACTCTTTCTTTGAACATGCATTTTCAAAACTTCCATAATCCCTTCCTGAATCAAACATGAATCTTTCGATTCATTTGGCTCTAACGCTCAATTACTTCAATTAGTTCTATCAAATTCCCATATTGTTTAAAGAAATAATTACTTCTAACAAAGAGGGATCCATAACTTCTATTCAAGCAATTTATTTACCTACAGACGATTTGACCAATCTTGTGCCTACTACAACATTTGCCTATTTAAATGCAACAACCGTACTATCAAGAGGATCAGCTGCAAAAGGTATCTATCCAGCAATCGATCCTTTATAAAAATGTAAACTGTGATGATATTAAAATAAACTTATTACTTTTTTGAGTATAATATGCATTTAAAATAAAATCCATATACGACACAAGGTTTTAACTAATTTAAAGTGAAAGGGTGAGGAGGAGCAAGCAGCCTTAGAAACTAAAATGCACTAGTACAAGTGGGGGAGTTATAGAGCATTAATCCCACAATTCTTGAAGAGAGGTAGTGTGTTATTTGCTCTAAGCTTTGTTTGGTCATTTGTAGCAATAATTTGACCGCACGATGTTGTTTCTCTCAATTTTTGAATGTGTCAAATGAGGAGAAGTTATTGAGTATTTATAGAGTTTAGCCTTTGATAATAACCATTGGATTGAATGAGTCCTTTTGTTGATAGATCCTTCCAAGGGTAGTTTGGATCTTTAAGTGACCTTGCTTAATATTAGTTTAATCCATATATTCTTATTTATTAACTTCGGGTTTTTAGGAGTATTAGGGGTATCTTCATCTCATGATTAATTTTAATCATAAAATTGCAATCCATTGATTATTTAGAGCACATTAATTATTTAATCAAACTTAATTCCAAATTAAATTGATTTTATGTATCAACATTGAGTTACCATGACCTCCACTCAATTAAGGCTTGGTCTCAATACTCATATCTACCTACCACAAGAGTAGTGCCACTTAGTTAAGGCTTGGTCTCAATACTCATGTATACCCGCTACAGGAGTAGTGCCATAACTAGGAATAAACTTGTTAGAATACCTAGCCTTGTTTAATAAACTTTTCACTACTCTAGTAAATATCTCCATGTGTGATCATATCTCTCCCTCTTGATATCTTAGATCAATTTTTACATGACTGTGCCATCATGTATTCTATGGAATCTTAATTAAATTGATCAAGAGTTAATCAAATTGAGAATTGATTAGATCAAATTTAATAGATTGAGGTTTGAATCTAAGAAGGAACTTAGATTGTGATTGTAGTTTTTTGAAAATAGAAATCTCTAGATTCCAGCACGTATACTTGAAATGGGATTATGAATATCACCTACCTTAAATAAAGCCTAGTAGCATCATCTTAGCAAGTTGTTACATTGTGTGTGCACACATTACATAAGAGCTACCTTGTTAATTGGAGTTTATGAAGCTCTATCAATTTATTTGTAGATATTCATATATGATAATATTTACAAATTGCTATTGATGAAAATAGGACTTTGTGTATCAAACTTTAGCAAATCTTTAGGATGGAAGAGAATTGGAATTACTCATCAATTGTTAAGATTTAAAATTAAATACATATTATATAGATCTAACTTCTCTCATGAAAAATCGAACTCGTGATTGAAGTTAAACCTATCGCCTACTGCTTCAAATAGGAAAAGCCCTTTGTAGATGTGGGGTTTCGATTAGAGTGGTTATGTAAGTGTCATGTGAATCTCATGCTACACATGAATTTAGGGAAATGTGTCGAGATAGTATGTAATAGGATGATTAGGAGAAAATGATAGGGAGGAAGAACAAGTAGTTTCAATATCTCTAATACACAAGCAATAGACAAGGAGCCTAAGGAACCTTAGATGTTGACCTTGTAGTTTTTTAATGATTGAGATTGGTACTTGTCTAAGTTTCTTGTTTGATTTTTGGGCGTAGAGATTGCATAGTGGAAAACCATTTTTCTGATCTATAGAATTACCTCAAATGAGGATAAATGGTTGGATGTTTATAGATTGTTCGATTTGACGACATTTGTCCAATCACCTTAGTGGTTCATTGATGAGATAGAGCTTGCTTATTCTATGTTTATCTTAAATGAGCTTATTAATATAAAGTGTCTAATGCTAATAGCTTTTCTTATGAGTGCAAAACCTTGCTTGAGAAAGGTTGGAAATGGATAAACAAGTTTAGCTATTATTATACTAAGCTCACTAAGCTAATCACCTTGAGTCATTTCAAATATGAAGTAAACTCCTTGGGCCTTATTATCTAGCCTAAGAAGTTAAGTCAAATAATTAGTGGGCTTATATAGATCCCATCTCACCTTAAAGCTTTTAAAATGACCTACAAAACAAGTTTGTTAGTCATGTAAGAGCATGATTCAATGAGATTCACTATCAACACTATCTACAAGTAGAAATCAAGTTACCTAACTTTACTGTGTTATGCATGAATTAAGCATATAAATATAATATTGCATACCATCATATAGAAAACTGATGTAAGATTTGAAATTGCCCCCCTCTAACACTAAGGTCATGAAATAATAGCCAACCCCTCAACCTTGGGCTACTACCAAAAAATTGAAGTGTGTCCTTAGCGAAGTGTCTTTGGTTCCATAATGCACCCTTGAGCATTCATGATACAATTGTGATCTCGTGCTACACATTACACTTAATATCTTGTGTTTAACAGTGACTCACCAACAAGGATCTAATTGTAGCATAACACTCAATTTGCAAATGCTAAAGTAAGAGCATTGCATTGGTGACATGACAACTGGCACTTGGGCAAGCAAACACTCTTAATGTAAGCAATATTGTGGTGAGAAAAGGAGTGCCTACCTCTAGGATCATGAACCATCTACTAGGCTATTGTTAATTTCTATTTTATCTAAGTGAATAAACATTTTGATTTTTGAAAACTAGATTTAAATTAAACTAAATTAGTGAAGAAAAATAACAAGGTTTGAGAATTCAATAAGCGAACCTTAATTGCCCTAGTCTTGTAATTTTATCCATGAGTTTTTTGCATCTAGTACTTTAGAATCCTAACTATTATAATAAATGATAGACTAGCTAATTAGTGAGATTTCTTATTGTTTATACCTTGTGACTTATTAGTGCTAGTATAGCTTAGTTCTGTTTATTGAAGTTCATGTTCCGGTTTCACTCGTTAAACTCTTTTGTAACATATTAATGAAATCTTTGAGTGTAGTTTCATTATCTCATGTTGTAATTTATTTATATTGAGTAGCTAAACTTTTGTTTGGGGTTTGTGATGAAATATGAACCTAAAGTTTTGTGAGTTTATTAATTTTAGGTAAATGGATTTTTCTTGTCTTAATTTAATCAATTTTAATAAGTAGTTTGCTCACCACTAAGAAAATCTAGAGGTGAATTACCAATGTAGAACAAGTTTTAAAAACGCTAGGCTCTAGAGGATGAGAATACCAATCTAGTACAAGCTTTTATTCTTTGAAATTTAATGCAATCTAAACATTGTCAATACTCAATGAGAATTAAGAATTAGGGAGTTGGATATTAGATTAGGCTGGCTAATGTGTGAGAGGTGTTAAGTTCTCTGCCATTGAGTTTTGATGATAACATAATAACCAAGTGTTATGCTAACTAGTAAGTGTATAAATTAAATTATTATAAAGCAAAATATGAGTGACTTAGAGGATATATTAGAAGGTAAACTAGATTTGCAAATGATGAATGTTGGTACTCAGAGAATAGCTTAGAGACCATGACTGGAAAATTGAAACATGAATAAATTAAAGGATTCAAACTTAAGTTGTCTAATAACATTGGATTGAAGGCTTAACTCCACTTATTGGATGTGTTTGGGAAATATGTCCAATTCCATTTTACTTAAGTTGGTTCATAAATCAATGGGGATCAATTTTAAAGAAATTTAATAATATTGTTTATATTTTATTAAGAGTAGATTATTTATGATACTCTTTAAAGATTTATAAGTAACATGAGCATAGATATTTATAAAGAATCAGATGAAGACATTGCTATTGTTTAAATTAAAAGAAGATTTGATCAAGATATGGATAAGGAAGTTTTTGAGATATATCCCAGTTGATCAATATCATGTATCTTTTTGAAATTCAAAATAAATGATCTAGGTTCATCTACAATTGGCTAAGAAGTTTATCAACACAACAACTTGATTTTATTTAGCAAATAACAAGCTTAACAAAAGAAAAATATCAAGAAGCAACAGATAAGATCAAGGCAATGATCAAATTTCAAATTCAAAACTAATTCAAGATCAGGTCTAAGATTTGTGGATAACAAACTTCAAAGGATAATTGAGGATTAGCTTGAAGAGATTTGTTGACCATTTAGAAGACGCAAATCAAAGACAACATATATACACAACCAATTCAAAATTGAAGAATAGAACAATGTGATCAAGAATACTTATTACTACGAACTTAAAAACTTCTTCAAAGACTAAATTGCGCTAATAAATTTTATATTTTACTATTTTGTTTTAAGCGCCAATACTTGTTGAGGATCTTTATTATTGTATTCCCCGTTTTATTTAAACTTTTGGAGAGTTTGAAAGTATTGTTGAAGAGAGGTTATAGATTATCTTTATAGATCTATAGTTAGCTAAGTTGAAGGCTAGATAGGTAGAGTATAGAAGGTACAATGTCAAAGATTAGTGGATTTATGGTAACTTCTCTTGATTTTTTATTATTGGATTAGTGAAATAACACTACTATGGATGACTAGGTCCCCAATAATGGAAGAAAATATTGATACACAAGGCAGAATGTTTATAAATCCTACGCATGGTCTTCTTTCTCTATCTCTTTTTGATTTTTTGTTATTTATTTACTTGTTGTGCATTCCATTGAATATTTAATACGCTCTAAGTCAACAATAAGTATCTTGAGGGAATTTGTTTAATATTTTATTTGGGACCTACAAGCGGTATTGTTAGTTTAGTGAATGCTCGATTCTACTTAAGTTTTCCCATTTTCAAACCATGTGCTAGCATCCAATTACCAGTAAAAACCAAAAGAAAATATCAGCAAACCCTGCTTTTGACATTATCGGCAATCAGCTTAGTTTACTTACTTTCCTGGTTCCCTTCGGTTGTTTAACTTGCTAATTGTGCAGTGAGAGAGCTTTGCCGCTCATTCAATTGATTGCAGTAGAACTTCCAAAACCTACTTAGTTTTTCGCCACTCCATAAACACATCGATATTTTATCCTTTTTTGTTTCTTTTATTTCCAAATTTTTGGTTGAACTTCATCGTAGTTCTTGGTATATAGTTTATGACAAATGGCCATACTATGGTTTATGGTATGCTTATTATTTCTCATGATAGAGTTATTTTCCGCAATAAATGATGAAGTTATCTGTCCCGGGAAGAAGTGAATTAAACAGAACTTTCCCCCTACATTCTTTTCTTTGTATCCCTGTGTAAGAATAAAAAACGGTTTCTATCCTGATATACACCCCAAACTCCATCTAATATCAAGTTCAATCTTGAAGAAAATCGAAGACATGATCATTCTCTGACTTTTTCATGTACCTTGCTCTATTATCAACACACTCTTGATCCATGTAACGAAGGAGATCCATTCCATGTTATAGCTCCATAAGCTGATTATATGATTTTCGTACAAGATTCATGAACTATGAAAACCATGAACACGAATCCTAGATTGGATTTTGAAGCATTGAGAAGTATTTTCGAGATTCGAACAAAACTACTCCGCATCCTAGATTTCCTTCACTATCTCGTAAAGGAGATATGATAGTCCGACTTGTGGTTCAAATGGGGTTGATGGTCATGCCATAATAATGGAGTTCTTAGCTACTTAGCTACTCAAAGTCTCATAATTCTCCTCATTGGGTCGAGGAGCAGGAATCCCTCCTGTGAGGTATCCAAATTTTCTGTGTCCCAAATTAGAAGATTCACAAATTGAAAACATCTCTGAACCTCACTTCATTTAACTTATATTGAGTAATCTATAAAAAAAAAAAAATGTTGTCCTCTTATTGCACTTGACTTGCACATTCTCAATGCATTGAGGACATGGCTGGAGCTGCCATAGTATGAAGCAAATTATTAATTATGTAGCTTTTAAGGAAAATAAATAAATAAATGCAATCAAAATGATGTCTCCTATTTTTATCGGATGGTAATTACTTTAGGGTTTCCTCTCTTTACCTATTAAACTAATTTCATTTTATAAGAGAGTGGTTACTCCATGTAGGGGTATAAAATGTAACTCCTATTTAAAAATTTGAATAAGAAATTAGAGTTAATATTATACCCACAATGCGAATGCATCATCCTCTACTATATATAAAATGGATAAATAAACTAGAGTGATCTACCACAGAATCAGCATATCTAATTCCTGAAGGATGAACATCAACTTGGGGAAAATAGATAGAGCTAAATTCCGAACATCCGACTCGGATTTCTATCAATTCTTACCATTGACAAATCTCAATGCTATGAGATAGGGCCACTTCTGAGCCCGACGAAGGTTATATGTAGAGACACTGTATTTTGGATCAACCGATCCATGCAGGAGGAAACTGAGCCGATTCGAAGAAGGAAGAAGTGAAGGGCAAAGCAATGCAAGCTTCTCTAGAAGTTAATAGAACCAATGACACGAGCATCAGTTGAGATGTCAATATAATGAATGGAGAACTCATGGATACTAAAACGGAGTTGAACGAATTTAACAATTTCCGCAAAAGTTGCTGAGATTTTTTGGTCGAATGAGCTTATCCTAAGGCGATTTATCAATCAGGGTTAATACAGGAGCTTTGTAATTTCATCCATGAGGATGCTCAAAGATGACATGTGTTTTCGATCCGCCACGAAATCTAGTTATGAGCTCGACTTTGACTCGTGTCACGTCTTTCATTATGTCGAAAAATGGCCTTAAAAACAAATCACAAACAGTAACAGTGGCCAAGTTTACAAATTAAGAGAATCTCCTTGATGGTGACTAGCAAGATCTGTTAGTAGCTTCAATGATACCTTAATTAAGAGGAAAAATGAAAGACAAATAATCCAAAAGAATAAAATTACTGTGGAGTTGAATAACAATGAAGGCCCTAAATAAAGAAAATTTCTAGCTCCTTGAAGGGAAAATACTTACTGGTTTCAGGAGTCTCAACAATTTAACAAATCCGTTTATGGAACTATAAAGCAGGAAAAATTGCATATTGATCAAGATGACGCCTTGTGATGAATCACATTGCAAATCCTCCCAGTTTACTGTATATATCTCTAGTTCCTATTGCTACTATGGGCAAACTGCCTGGAGGATATCTGAAGTAGATTTTTACATGAGGTAGTGGTGTCACTTCAAGTATCAATTAGTATAAAATAGAATGAATAGACCGGTATTTTATCCACGCCTCTCACATTGGTGACGCGTACTTGCTCCGCAGTTTAGCTAAACGCAGGGGTGATGGCTGTGAGAAATAGCTTCAAGTATCATTTGGTGAGATGGGGTGTGGTAAAAAATTTTTTTACATATTGGAGATCGTGGTAGGGTTATACATAATTATGGAGATTTATGTTCAGATATTCATTTGTTTTGGCAACAAGGTTATGGCTAGTAACTCTGATCTTCACAGTCATAATTCTTGATATTTTGAGATGTTTGTGCAATGTATACTCTTTCATGTGGGTAGTATAGGACAGATCTTGACATCGTCATAGAACATTATCCCAATGGTTTCTCTTCACTTCTTTATCAACCAAAGAAGTGCGTACAACATAACCAGCGAATAATAAAGTCAAATCAGGCTTCTACGATAGCACAGCTATTGCTCAACCAGTGACCACACCTTCATTTTCTACATTTTTGGTCGAAAAAGCATCAACCAATGACCTTACCTTCCATTCCAATGTGAAAAGCAGAACAGGGATGAGCTATTCGAATATAAGTTTCTAGATTGATGGCCTAAAAGAAATTAAGTAATATAATTTATCTAGAAACAGGCAGCACAAGTGCAGTATTAGCCTTGCCGATGGTGTTTATCAGTAACCAAACCATTAGATGCCTACGACTGATTTAGCATGTAACAAAATCAAACAGACTACACGTTTTTGGAAAAATTTGCACTTACAACATACAAACTATTACTCCATATACATTGTGCGCTGCTAGTGATGAATCTATGGGGATGGAATAATCAGTACACAATCTATAAAGAAAAGATAATGTGACCAACTACTTCTTCCTCACCCTCAATCCTCAATTGGGATTCCCTACCTGCTTCCTTGCCTCTAACATTAACTTTTCAATATGTTCCTTCTCCTTTGACATGCTCACGTACTCAAGCTTCTCCACCAACAATTTGTACACATTTTCACGAGGAACCATCCCCTTTGATACCATTTCCTCAAAGTATAGACAAGCTTGATCAAGTATCCCGCTTTTAGAAAGCCCCAAAACTAGAAGACAATAAGTAGAAAGATCCATGCTAACATCATTCTTGAACATGTGACATAGCAAAAATTGGAGAATTTTCATTCTCTTCCTGCGACAGCACATCTTTAACAAAGGTGCATATGTCTTAAGGTCTGGCTTACAGGAATCATCCTCCATCTTCTTGAGCAAACTCAAAGCAGTTTCCTCCCATGAACGCTCACAAGATGCGGCAAGTATTGTGTTATATGTCAACAAATCTGGCCTAACATTCTGGTTTCCCATGTCCTCGAATATGTCCCAAGCATCCTTAAACCTTCCGGCTTTACTCAAGATGTAAATCAATGAGCTATAGAAGGATGAGTCAGGGACACAACCATCACTCTTCATTCGATCATAAACCTCTATAGCATCATTTATTTGTTTTGCCTTCCCCAAAGCATGCATATATATTGTATAACTCACAGAATTTGGTCTACAACCTTTATCTTTCATTTCTTCAAAAACAACATCAACATTGCGGAAATCCTTCTCATGACAATAAGCCTCTATCAAACTAGTATAGGACACTACATCAGGCTTGAATCCATGTTGAGACATTTCTGCCATAATCTTTCTTGCTTCATCAAACTTTCTGCATTTGCAATAACCGTGTATCAAGATATTATAGGACCGCAAATCTGCTGATATATGATCCTTACACTCCAAGAACACATCTTGTGCTTGCTCAATGGTACCTTCCTTCACCAATGCATCCATTAGCACATTCATCGCATCAGTATCCTTATCCACACCATATTCCTCTATTCTAAGAAAAGCTTGTAATGCATCTGCATACCAACCGGCTCTAGCAAGACGCCTCATTACCTTACTCATAGTAACCAACGTGACATACCCTTCCAATTCCTTCATTTCCTCAATCAAATCCCACATCAAATGAAACTTTTTCGACTTCCCTAATACATCAACCATCGAATTAAACACCATAGGCGAGAGCAGACGACCTGTTTGTGATTTTGTCCAAGAGAAAAACCCGAAAGCTGGGATCCAATCATTGCTGAATCTCCTCAAAATTTGCTCAACCACCCTATCCGAAGCATCAATATTGCAACTATTCAGTGCTTCTACAACATCATCTGGAGAACCATATCGGCGGGTTTTTAAGATTTTACTGGTTAAATCAACATCATTTTCCCTACTATCACTTTTTACATTAACGGAAGTTTTGATATGATTGAATCGACCATAGCTCTCCACCCAACTAGCCAAAGAAGGTATCGCAAAATCATCATCATCATCATGATCAACATCAGCACTAGAGTTGGAACTCTCTGTGTGGTTACTTTTATCAAGCATTTTGACCCAATTTGGAATGTCTGGGGACTCATCAATTTCAGGCTTTTCAACAATGGTACATGAGTTTTTAAGCAATGAATGCTGCAGGGGGCTTAAATTAGGGTTATTGCGACGAATGGAATAAGTAAAAAGATTTAAAGTACGCAACTTTGAGAGCATTTTGAATGACCCAGAACTGAAAAGAAGTGTCAAATGTGGGTGGATGTTTGAACAAAGGACAGGTTTAGTATAGCGATAAAGAAACTTAGTAGGTTATTTTGATAATCATGCCCTTTCTGCAAAAATCATGATTATTTAATTATATTTTTTATATTATTAAAAAATTATAATTTAAAAAATATTTAATTTATATAATCGATAAATTATATAAATAATAAATATAATTATATAGATTTGCTATATAATTAAAAAAATTAATTATTCATATTATGAATTATAATAATTTGTTTCATATTTAATAACCACAATATTAATTAAATTGTATTATAACAAATTAATGCATACTTAAATTAAAATAATTTTCCTTAATATTTAACCACTATAACATTAATTTAGTCAATATTATAATACTTTGATATATATTACAAATTACAATAATCTATCTTAAGATTTAATTACTACAATATTAATTAATAATTAAATCAATATTCTCAATATAACAAACAAAAATGTAAGAACTAGTATTAATAAATTAACATCATCATGAAAATAAAGTTCAGTATTCTTAATGAACTTTAAATATGATTAACATATATTGAAAATCATTACGTGATGTATTTAGGAATGGTTCATACATTGCATAAAAACAACATTGACATTTAGACAAAATAAGCACATTAAAGGTACTCTTAATAAAGTCAATCGTAAACATCATGAAATAAAAAAGGTCTAACGTAAAATAAGAACATGCTAATCAAACAAGTCTTAGTTAACCAAATATTCTAAATATTTTTCAAATCAATCAATAAGGCACTTAACAAATGCTAACCTCTATTCTTCTTGATGCCTCTAAAAGAACTTTTCATACCATAAATTTGTAGCCATTTATATAAGAATATCCAACTCTTCATTTTTTGATAATCCTAAAGTTTTCAACCCTTTAACTAAATCATCTCTTAGAGGATTCACAATTTCCTAGCAAGTAAAGTGAAGTCGCTGCTAATATTGCTTATGCTCTTTTCAAATGTAGAAATAAATTTAGTAACATCGAATGGATCCCACAAATGAACCAATGAGGCATAGCTAACTGATTCAAGGGCTTGTGACACTCGTTTTGATTCCATCTCTTCTTCAAAAGTTTCTTAACCATCATTTTGCATATCTTTCATAGCATTTGCATGTGTCGTAGATCCTTTACCATTTGCTATATCCTTTTCAAAAATATAAAATTCTTTAAACTCCTTATTGGGATAATTATCAACTTCTGGATGTTTCTGCACATCAATTTAAGTAATTATCATAACAATTGAGAATTAAAAAAAAAAGAAAAAGAAAAGAATTATACTCCAAAATAAAGAATGTGCTTACTATACCTCCTTATACTTAGTAAAAAATTGATTGCTATCCACTAAAACACATTTCTTAGCATCACCTCAACTAAATCCACCAATATTCATCATATTAACCACTTTTAATAGTTTAATTGACCACCTCTTCATCTTGTTAATAATTTATTTGATATTAAAATTTATTTTTAGAATACATTTTTTCGTTCTCTTTAAAATTCCTTCATGAGTCTTGTTCCTAAAAGTGCCATTCTCTCCTTTGTACCCTTCAATAACTAACTCCTTCAGCACTACAAGTAAAGTTTCTTCTTCAATCTCACTTAAATATGTCTACATTTTTTATCCTTAATTTTTGTGACTATAAGCCCATCAATATTATAACACATTAATACAAGTAAAAAGAAAATAATTAAAACCATTTTCATGTATATGAATAATAGTTAAAGCATTGTAGTATATATTACAAAAGAAAATTCAACAATCATGATGTTCCTACATACATAATTAAAGGATTTCAACAATACATAACTAATGAAAATTCAATAGTGATAGTGTTTCAACAAACATAACCATAGAAAGTATAATAATTGAATCCATTCCACACTAACTTCTACCATTTTAATTGCATCAATCCCATCTTCCTTAATAGGAACTTCATCACTTTCTATTAAAGCATACTTTAAGGGGTCAAGTGGCATGTACATTCGAATAAAGTTATGCAATAAACAACAAGCTAGTATTATTTGATATTGTATTTTGATGGGATAAAAGGATGGAATCCTCAAAGTGATACCCTATCATTTCTTAAAAATTTCAAAACAACTCTCTATAACATTTCTTGCCCTCGCATGTTTATAGTTAAATAATTCCTCACTCGAAGCCTATGTCGAGTTATAGCCTACTTTTGAATATGATAACACCTAAAATGCTTGGTGCATTTGTCTATCCACCATCTATAAGGTACTATGAGCCTATAAATAAAAGCAATCCATAAATTTAAAAAAACTTTTGTTACTCTAAAAATAAAATGCAATATGATTTTTTTTTTTCAAGTGACGTACTAGGTGGAACTCTCCAACCACTAGACTGGATAGTTATATCATGTAATACTCTAGAATTTGATGTAGACACTTTCTATCCCACTAATACATAGATAAATCTTAGGTCATGGTCATATGCTCTTAAGACATTTGGTTGTGAGATGCCTTTTCCTTATTCGATACCTAGCTCTATCTACAATTGGTGTTGTCGCTGTGGTACCGCTTAATGCCCCTAGAAAACCATAATATGTTCCTAAACAAACAAAGACAAAAATTGATAATATATTATAAGTAATCATGCCTATTGTGGACCATTGTTTTTAAAAGAAAAATTACACAAATACCTTAAACCGCTTTTACCTTTCATTAATACAATCTTGCGGTACTAGATCTGATTTTGCAAGTAACATGTCTTCAAACCTTAAGATAGAAACTAACAATTGATGGTAGATTTTCTTAATAGTCTCACCTAATCTTCAAAATCTCACTTGAATGCTTCTATTATTTGTATGATGTGCAAGAATGTTAAGAAAAATAGCAACTTGTTCTTCAACTATTGCCCTTCCATGAAAATGCAATCCCCCTCGTACCTGAAGGAAATCACAAACATGCACAAAACCATTCCTACACTTCCTTAATTCTCATTAACAATTTATATCACTTCCCTTAATAAGTGAATCAAGCACTTCTCTACGTGTTTTATACCTAACTAATGCTCATTCATCCAATACTCTCCTCTCTACCACTTTAGTCAAAATAAAGTTCATATATATATAAAAACTGACAATAGCCATTGCAAGCATATTGATATAAACTCTCTATCTAAGAAGGTAAATCACAATCCTACGATGATCTATGATCTATAATACACATTCAATGACAAACAAATTAGTAATTTGGTGAAAAAAAATGACAAATTAGTTTTCAAGTTGTATTGTTACAACTTTACATGTGAATATGATAGGAATCAAAATCCTAAAAAACCTATCATTAGAGCAAGAGCCAAAGGATTTCAAATCTTGGCGATGGGGGTCCTCTTTGAACAAACCGATCCCAGAATTATTTATATACTAACCTCTTTTCTATTACTTATGTATTGTGTATTCTAATAGGCACACTTATGAGGTTTTATAGGGCGATGGACAAACTCACTAAGACTCAGCTTGTGGGTTATCCATAGATCGACCTAAATCAAAGATGAGCTGGACTGACAAATTGATTTGAAGAATCGACTTATGAAGACTATTTTTGTATTTTGTTATTTTTCTTTAAAACATTTATTTTGTAAGCTTTTGGGACATTTTATTTAATTGTATTTTAGGGATTTAGGACTGGCCACCATTTAGTGGCATAGTTGTAATTGTTTAGTCATTTTAACCCTAAAGGGAGCAACTATAAATACTTGCTTAAGTAGGGTTTAGGAGGAAGTTGAGAGTATACAAATTGTTGCCAATTTTCGTGAGAATTTAGGGTTCTACTCAAATTTTCATAAGACTCTTATTAATTCTTTAAGGAATTGTGGCGAGTAGCAACTAAAGGATTTGTGAGTCATATCATTTCCTTAGTTGATTCCATTTCATGCTAGTGTGTAATATCTAGTTTTGATTTGGATTGTGTTCTTTTGGTTCTTGATTTCACGTCAATTGTAGGGTCAATTCTATCATTATATTGTTTACAATTTAGTGGAAATTGGATCCTATATTGTCTGGTTAATTGCAATTATTCAATTACTAGTGGAATTCTTCATTTGCGTGGAGGTTTTTGTATAAGTAGTTCACACCATTTTAGTATTGTTGTTCATTAGATTTCTAATTAATCTTGTGTTGTGTGCTTAATCCAATTGAGCACATCATCATTTGGTGTTAAGGTTGTTTGATTTACAAATTGGATTCCAAAAGGGCTTGGGGTTCATGCCATTTGGAGGGTTGTTGTTCGGATTTGATTGAAGTTGTTTCAATTTTTTGTATGTATATGCTTTAGTCAAATTAAGGCATATCATTTTTTGGTATCAGAGCATATCATACTTGGTTTTTACAATTCAGATTCATAAGGGATTGGAGGTTTACGCCTCTAGTGGAGTGGTTCTTGATTGAGATTGCTTCAATTTGTTGTTTATATGTGCTTTGGATTTTTAAGCACATCAGAATATTCATTCTATTGAAAGAAGTTCTCATGTAAATATTTCAAATTATCTTCTAATATGCATGAATAGTAGATGGAGACTTTGATTTAGCAACAATTTAATGATGAGAATGCACAATTTAATACCATGCAAAGAAATCATATTTTCCTTTACTCTAATTTAGCAACAATTTAATGACGAGAATGCACAATTTAATACCATATAAAGAAATCATAGCTTCCTTTACTTTGATAAGCCTAACAACATTACTCAAGAAGATTCTAATTTTACAACAATAGTATATAAGGATTGACATTTATAGAGTCAATGAGGTTCATATCCAATAGGGATTTAGGTGTACATAAGCTATATATATTAGAATATAGAACAGAATGCTAAAGGGGCAACCGTCTTATGATACTTGTATAGAAAAATATATAAGGCAACCTATCAATAGATGGAATACTTTTCATTCTTTCCCTCCATTTAATTATGTGGTTATTAGGCACAAGGGAGGCTATAAAATAGAATTCATTAGAATGAAGTGTTATATTGTATTTGAAGCTAGGTGTAAAACTTTAGTTAGAATTGGTCAACTTTTATCCTTTATTTTCCTTTAATTTTACCTAATATGAATATAATTTTTTGCTTTAGCTAAAAGCTTATGAAGCCATGGCTCTTTTATCCTATACGAGATGTTGTGTTGCCTCAATATTTTGATTGATTACGTATCATTCTAATGGCAACATGGCTGATTTTGACCCAACATTCATGTAGGCTGCATGCTAATCATGATTTTGGTACTTACCTCATTAGCAACAAACTCTACTGCTATTATCAACATCTTTTGTTGCCTTATTGATAACCTTGCATTACCTAAAGGACTATTATACCTAACCTTTTGAAAGAGCAATAAAACCTTTTTTCTTTTTACTCTTTTTCCATGGGATGAACATAGAAATATGAGAACGTTTTCTCAAAATAAACACATTGCTTTAGCAAGAGGAGCTACTTTAGAAAATTTGACTATGTTTTGACAACATAATGTTTAAAACAATTAACAAAATATTTTATTATTCTAAACATTACATTTCTAATCCTAAAGATTAGAAAAGATTATTCCTATAGTTGCTACTTTAAGATAGGAACTTCCAAAATCCTTCAATGTTGATCTCTTCCCAATAGGCTTTTAACGTAATCAACATGCTATTGTGAATAAAAAATATAAGGAAAATTGCATTGAGTGGATGTAGTGCTATGGTCAAAGTCTACTAGAGGTACTATTTACTATCAACTAAAAAACTAATGCCGATAATCTCTTGTATGTTGACATCTAGCTCCAAACAATCAAAATCCATATGCTCCTTTAAATGAGAAAAATGGCAAAACGGTCAACAAATTTATAAAAAATTAGCACTTAAAAGAAAAATTCAAGAGTAAACAAACCTAATGACATTCACCACCAAACTAAACCTTTATCCCATTAACCCAAAGTATATGCAAGATAATTTTTAGTGAATTGGTTGACAAAAACCTAGGTTCTAGATAAAAAAATCCACATAAAAAACTAACTTACAGCCCTAATTCAAGCCAACACATCTTCATGCTAAATAAATCTAAGCCTATGATTACTACTTCTTTTAGACATTTTAATGAACATTTGAAAATATTTTTTCTTATGTCACAAATTAGCACACAATGACCCTAACATAGATACATACACACACACACACACACAAACATTGAGAGAGAGAGTAGTTAGAAGCAAAAGTGGGGTTAGGGGGCAAGGTTTGTTGGTGTGGTGTGGCGAGGTGGGGATGAGCCTGGATTGCAATGTGCTTAGAGGAGTTAAATGTCTTAGGGCTTGGGAATGGAGATTTGCTACATAAAGAAGTGAAGAAGACAACTATGAGGAAGGAGGGAGGGAGGGAGAGAGAGAGAGAGAGAAAAGTCTCACCTACCATGTGCTAAGATTAGAGAGGAAAATTAGAGTGGAGATTTTCTAGATGGAGAAGTAAAGAGGATGATGTAAGTATTTCAAGCATTTGAAAATATTTTTGTGTTTTGTCAGTGATTTTGATTTTTGTATCATATTTTTTGTGGTACAAAATTTTAGCATTTTGTTCAGTACTTAGGATTTTTTTTTGTCTAGTAACTAAATTAAATTTGCAAACCAAACAAAATATAATCCAGTCCAGTATCATGAAATTTTGGCAATTAGACATACCTTGGTGAAAGTAGTAGAACTAGAATAGAAACAAAATATGGATTTTAGAGAGGAATTATGTGTCATGCACCTGGCCATTACGAGAGAAGAAGAGATAGGTGAGATGACCCTTCCCATAACACTATTTGGATTGAAGGAAAGAATTGGGAGAGAAAAGAATTTCGAAAGAAAGTAGAAATTTAAAAAAACTTTCTATTATTTGGAAAAAGAAGAAAAATGGAAAAAGTAGAAATTTTCCTTATGACCACACTTCTTTCCCCTTTAAATTGGAGTGATTTATGAAATAAAGTTATTGAAATTTCAATTATCTTTACTTTTTAGATTCTTGTTAACTTTTATAGGATAATATAGTAATTAAGTGATGAAAAATTACTTCTTTTAACAAACGAGACAAGAATTGAATTAAGCTTGCACACCATAGGAAGAAGAAAAAAAAACAAATGTTTAAAAGCCTAACCTACAAGTAGGTAGGGATGGTAAAGTAACACATAAGTTGATATTTGGAAAAAGAAGAAAAATGGAAAAAGTAGAAATTTTCCTTATGACCACACTTCTTTCCCCTTTAAATTGGAGTGATTTATGAAATAAAGTTATTGAAATTTCAATTATCTTTACTTTTTAGATTCTTGTTAACTTTTATAGGATAATATAGTAATTAAGTGATGAAAAATTACTTCTTTTAACAAACGAGACAAGAATTGAATTAAGCTTGCACACCATAGGAAGAAGAAAAAAAAAATGTTTAAAAGCCTAACCTACAAGTAGGTAGGGATGGTAAAGTAACACATAAGTTGATGTTATAAATCTTTTTTCTTTCTATATTTTGCGAACACCATAGTACACAGTCGATGCCTTGGTTAAGAAAGGAAATTTGTAAGCTTTATGAGCTTGTGAAATAAAGGAACCAATCATTTTATCCAATTCTATTAGGCTCAACCTTTCTTTCATCCAAGCATCAAACATTGCCCTTGTAAATAAATTAATTTCCACATCTATTACTACTCATAGATTGACAACTACAAAAGAAGAACTAGTTGAGAGGTAAGACAAGTTAACACTTTTTGGGACATAAAAGCCATTAAAAGACATGGAACCACTTCCACATTCCATTAGTAATGTCCTAACACAAGAATCTAACTTTTTTATCCCATACCAAGGTATGTATTTTGCTCCTACTATTATAAAGTATAAGCATAAAAATTGTTATCATCGTTATGTGGAAAGATAAAGTAATCTCAAAAGGAATAATTATGGGTAAATTAAAAATGATTGAACTTTAGAGAATCATACCACTACAATTACCAATTTATATGAAGAGATCGTAACTTTCCAATTCTAAAGCCAATTCTTTAGGTGTAGGGGTTGATCTAACCTTCCCTAGGACAATAGATAAAAACAAACTTGTATCCTTGACTTCTTTAAATCCTTGACAAATACTTATTTTTAAAGAGTTATAGGACAAATAGATAACTAGTCTCACTCAAAATAGAAAACTCACCTCTAACTTTAGATCCCTAAACCAATTTTCAAATTTAACTTACGTTCTCTTGAAATCACCACATGGATTCAATAAATAGAATGCATCTACGGGATCTATGGATAAATATTTGGAAAGGACAAACTTGACTTGCTTGCTAGTGTGACTATTACCTTTCTTATCAAGAATAAGAGAAATGCACTCCTAGCTTCTTAGTATGGGTAAGTTTTCTTAAGGAAGCATCTGAAGAAAGTGAAAAGAGAGAACACAAGTAATGACAAATAAAAAATAAAAATAGAACTTGCACACATACAACTAAGATTATTTATATTGATATAATAAAACAAATGAAAATTTGTTGTGCTAAAAATGCCGTAATCATATAATGCCGGTTTGTTAAAATGTGCTATGTATAGAATTAAATTTAAAGATGGAGATATACAGAGAAGATGGAAACTAGTTGTAAAAGATTTTATGCCATGTGACGCATTTTAATAGAGCATCACAACATGGTTATAGCATCCTTGACACAACAAATTTTCATCCAACAAAAACACGTTGCTGTATTTGATTCAATACTAAAACTCACTTGAGAAAAGAAGCACAACATTAAGGCAACCTATCTAGTGATAGAAATTAAGAAAGCATTAACTAATACAAGTGTAGACTAGATCTCTTGATCATTGTTAAAAAGGTGAAGAAAAATGTAAATAGGTTGAAATGGAACAAAATGGCACATCTTATAACAACTAGATTCATCATTAGAAGACCTCCATTCTTTTGTTAGTGAAATCATGATTTTGGTTTGTCCAAAAAAAAAAAAAATGATATTGGAGTTTAAACTTGAAAAAGTGAGGACAACATACCTATACCTCACAATCCAACATTAGAATAATAGGTTCTCCAATTGGCTTGTCATCAATATTGAGCTGATTGGTTGCTTTATACACCAATTGCATCGTTAATCTAGAAATATTACTAGTTTGATCACTCATAGCATACTGCATGCCTGCCCTTTTGTCACTTCACAAATCAAAAGTCCTGACCTACCAACCTCTCCTTAATTGTAAAAGCATCAAAAAGGCCTTTACCTCATTTGTAGAACCTCAAGCTCCAAAGCATTAGATTGGCATATCCTTCATTGATATCCAATTTGCATTTGAATTTCAAGTCAAGCATGAGATTTTTGGACAACAAGCCCAAGCTCTATCAATTAAGGAGTCCTTTGAAGAATAAGCATTTCCAAGAACCCAACCACGACTCTTCAAGCTTCCTTTTGCAATAATAAATTAAACTTAGAAATTACTAGTAATTGTATCAGGGGATTCCACAAATTAAATATACATGGTCGAAATCAAACATACAATTGTCAAAGAAAACGTGTAAGATGACATCATTTGACATAAGTTAGAAAAACTATGAAAATGTAGAAAGTCAAAACTTCCCCTCAAGAACAAAGCTAAGTAGCCATAAACACTCTATATTATGCACATTGTAATACCTTTTGAAATAGGTGGCATGGGAATGAGTATAATAATGGGTTGGCACTTAGAGCTCAAATGAGAAAGGAGGATCTATGTATGTATGTTAGAAGGATAATCTTGAAAAGCACAAAGTAAACATGCACCAACATCGCTAAGCGTACTTGTACAGACAATATAATCATATAGAACATCCGTTAAGAAGCTTCTTACAAACTTTTCAAAATCTTCCATTGATTCCGATACAAGCCTATCCAAAAGCCAAAAGGAATGCTTTAGCATATTTCAAACCATCCAAAAAGGAAAATAAATTGAAATGAAGAAAATTATTAGGCCATATGAAGAAGCTTGCTTTGAAAATTTTGCTAGTGTCTGCCTTACTCTTAGGTGAGTCTACGGCATAGAATCCTTGAAAATGGAAGCAATTGTGCTACCAATGAAGTGCAATTGCATCTGACAAGCAATACTAGTACATTAACTAACTCTAAGATGTAAATACGATAATCTTTTTTGGGTAAAATGTTAGATATAAATACCACAATCAACTCATATTCAAAAACATAAACTCAAAAGTAGACGTAGTTTTTATGCTTAAATTCGAGAACTCCATAATTAAGTCAAAGCAACCTAAACACACTTGTAGCTATTAAAAGTACTACAATAAGATTCCATTGCATATGCATATATTAAAAAAGATTACTATTCCATATTCTCACTCCTCATGATCAAAAGGGAGTGAATAATAGAAGAGGACAACAAGAAATTTTCGCTAAAATCTTCACAATACAGCCTTTTCCTAAAGAAATATATTAGCTTACCTGAGTAATAACAATAGTTTCGGCTTTAGATTTTGGGCCATGTTTAAAGAAAAAAAGCTATTTGTTTGAGAGCCAAGGGATGGTTGATGAAAATATGTAGCCCAAGAATTTGCTAACAGAATGCCTGGACTTAAAGATAAAAATGGTTCCTTTGCTATAGGAAGCACGAATATGACAAATAGTAATATGAAAATCCATGGATATGTAAAAAGACACAAAAGAGGTAAATCTAATTTCAAACTTTAAAAATATATGATGCTTGAAGAATTTTCTAATGTAAGTGAACCAAAGCTGATTTTTATCTTCGTATGAAGCATTGATGACATGATAGTGGCCATAGGGAAAGAAGCATATCAGGAATGTTGGCAACCAATAGGCATTAGTGAAGTTGTAAATATATGTCGGTGAAAAGACTAAATATGCCTCACATGCCAGCTAATAAAAATAATACAAACATATATAATGTATGTGTGGATATATCATGAAATACACACACAAATATTAGATGGATCTTCCATCTTAAGGCAACATAAGTAAGAAAATCTCAACTTATCGAGACATATATTAACATAAAAACATAAATGCAACTAAAACAAACAAGACAAAATCAACCTTTTGCATGAGCATTGGAACTTCATGGCAAAGTCTGAATGTTAGCTTCAAGCACAATACTATTACTGCTGGATTTATATGAGAAAACTCACAGCAATTGGTCTTGGTGAATGACAATGAAAAGAACATAGGCATTAGTCATTAAAATAAAGGTTTGTTGCGTAATTTGTCAAACTCACATCTAAGATAGAAAAAACCATCATTTACTCAAAGAATTATGTAGGAAATAGATAACAACTATTAGACAAAGAAAGGCTAATTCTATCCACCTTTATTATCGTGATACTAGCTTGATGCATGAACAAATCAAAATTATATATGACATGGATAAAGGTGTCATTTAATGAAAGCACTAGATTACAAAAAATTAAAATAGGTATGACAAGTATTCTAAAGGAAAGGAGAAAAAGTTAAATGAATATAACAGGATAAAATAATTACAAATTACATTTAACAATGTTTGAATTTTTTTGTTCCAATAACAGTATTCATAAGTGACCTACTTGGTTTCTATTTCACAAGAAAAATGTAGAATTTGACCAAAACTTACATGAGATAGTGATATGATAAATTCATGCTAAGTTTGGATAGGTATGGATTGGTGGAAATGAAAGTAAATATGTGAAAATGGCATGAGATTTCATCTTTGGTAACTTAAAAGCAAAAATGGGTAGGAGGGAAGGAAATGAGTTTAAACATTTTCACTTTAAAGTCTATTCTTTTCTCTATAAAATTGGAGGGAGTAGGTAGAAAATGATGGAAATGAGACTTAAAATTACAAAATTGTCCCTCCTAGTAGTGATTATTAAAATAAAAATCAAGGTAACTTTATCAAATACTAACTTTATTTCTCAACATTTTCTTTTTGTAATACCAACCCAAGTATCGAAGATATAATAGAAGAGAATCTAATTCACAATACTTTACCTTTTATTGTGTCTATGTCTCTTTAAAGAAAACCATCATAAGTTGTAAAGGGCTATAGCTCATTTAATTACTACCAACACATCATCCATTATCTCTTTGCCAATCAAATGAAGTAAAATTGAAGTGGAAACATTGGAATGACCATATAGATTTTTAGAGAATAGGCTTGATATGCTTTGTAAGATTATATCATGTCCATCATGAATTTTACCGTGTTCTACTGAGCACCTTCTTGAAAATTCATCAAAATCAACATTAAAAAGATCAAATGTACTTATCTTCAAGTATCATTGAGCAACACACTACTATTCAATCATAAACCTCTAAAAAGGTTGCTCACATATGCATTGTTGTTAAAATTATAGGTTAACTATATGATTCTATGAGTTTTTTTTTTGAATTTTTCATAATTAAAATGGATGAAAAATCATTTAAATATGGACTTTTAAGAAAATTATGAATTTAGGTATACAATTTTATAAATTTCCTATTATACGGATTCTATACTATTTTGTATGATTATACCAATTTTGTACATTATAATTTTAGGTAGAATCTTATTTTGTACAACTATGCACATATGCATCTATGAACAAATGTGTAACTCTCAAGAACCATCACTAATGAGCAACAAACAAGTGTTCAATCATAAATCTCGATAGAAAATAGGCTTCAATTAAGAAATAGGAGAAATTGTTTTCTCGGTTCACATGCATAAAGAAAAACAAAGTAAGCATGTTCACTGGCACATAGGTTTAGCCTTCCCAATACCTATAGTTGGACTGACAATAAAATTTATTGATTTCAAAGAAGTTAGCATGTTCCCAATACATAATAAACAAGAATGTGAAAAGAAGAGTTAGGCAAAAAAATATACTTATTACCTCGGACTTTAAATTTGTAGCAGTCCATTCATTCTATAATTCGTGCCATCTAAGCGAGTAAATCATTTAAGTTGAAAGCTAAATCATAAAGCATGGAATAAGTTTGATCCTTTCTCAAGAAAAAAAAAAAAAGAAGAAGAGGGTTTAATGTTAGTGTTGTTCATATGTTTAAAACTTCAAAATTATTGTATAATATGGATCAAGTATCCTCATTTTTATTCTATGTTCCCATTGGTGTGCACCAATCAAAGACATATTGTATGATTTGGGATCCACTTTTTGCCTTTTCTTCATTCATGGCATAATGTGATAGGTGAGAAGAGATATCAAAACACAAAATGGGGATAGAGAAACATTGTTTACGACATATATTCAAAATTTGTTAATGAAGAAAAATAAAGGACAAGTGGCACTTATTTATGAATCCATACTTTGAAAAAAAAAAAAAAAAGCTACTCAAAATTTTAAATGGTGGAAAACATCTTCTCGGTGTTACATTGATTTTTTTTTTTTTGGCAAGTGTTGTTATAATGCCTTAGAGCCTAGGACATTGCAATCCACCATGTGTCTATACGATGTAATGACATGCTAAGGCTCTCATTTATCCTTATAACTTTAAACCTATTCAACTTCCAACTTCAATTTATTATTTATTGCTCCAATAAATAGAAATGAATGACTCACAAGCGATTCATTTTAACCACAAATTTAATTAGAAGTAGATAACAAATTCTAGTTCAATTACACATTCAAACTTTAGTTATCATAATTATAAGTAGTCAAGACTAGTTATGTTTATACAATCTTTAGGCTCCCAAAATCAGACATCTCCAAGTCTTTCAAAAACCTTTTGGGTACTCTCTCACTAATCATTACCATAGAAATAATAATAGTCTCCCTCATTCTCATCCTAATAATAGTAGTAGACATTTTCATATTTGTCATTCTCTGTGTATTCGCTGTACCCACTTGCAGTTGAAAAAGAAAATAGTTGAGCCAAAGCTCAGTACGTGAGTACTATAAGTACATGTGTGTGTCAACCAAATCACATCATATACACACAAAGATGCAACATCAATATCACAAACAATCCATTTATTCTTTTTTATTAAGTCGCCAACCATCATAGGGTACTCATGACCCTGTCACATCATATATAGTATATAATATGATAAATTCTAGGTTGGTAATTGCTACTACAAGCCCCATCTACTCCTAAAATCTACTCTAAATCATTTTGGTATATGACTCCACTAGAGACAACATTACATACCAATCATTAGGGTGCTCCTATGCATTTGCCACCATAAGCCCTTAGATTAAGCCAACCACAGACAACATACACATTAAAACCAATATTAGTTAATTTCATTTAGTTTACTAAGCTTAAAATTATAAGTAGCAAGTAGGGCAAAAAGAGGAACAATCCTAAAGTTCGCTTTTGTGTAACTATCAAAGGTGTCAAAACCTATCAAGTATCAAAGATTAAGTTTAATACCACCCTATAACATAACCTAAGTCACTAAGTTGTTAATTGTGCCTCCCCATTGTGTTATTGTAGGCAAAACTAGCTTAAAATTGAAGAAAAGATGAAATAGAAATAAAGTGGGAGTGTTTTAGAACAACACGGTTGTGTAAGTGGCCATGTAGAAAAACATGGGAAGGAACATGGTCATATAGATGATCGTGTACCTTACTGTGCATGAAGTCTTCTCAACACAACCAAGTATATGGAACACACCCAAGTACACGAGTTGTATACTTGGTTGTGTACTTCAACACGGATAAGTACATGCCTATATACCTGGCTATATGCCCCCTTAGTACACAAAACCCTTTCTAACTTAGCACAAGTAGATATACGCTTGTGTATCTGACCATTTACCCCCTCGTTTTGAAAATTTCCCTCTTCTTCTTCTTCAATCAGCGTTCTAATCCTAGTTGCTATGTATCCAAACAAAATTACTTTGATTCAATTACTAATTCTATATTGTTACGTGAAATGTAACCACTTACTTGTTTCAATTTGCAGTTGGAATCCTAAGATCGCTTAATCCCACAATTGTGCTTATTCCTTCTCACCCCTTGTTTTGAAAGCTATTAACACTTTACCCACACAATACTTAAGCCTAAGAAATTATGATAGGAAAAATCTTATAGTAACAATCAAGACCCTTGGTTGAAACTTGTCGATCCTGTAGAGTTTTGTTAAGTTATGCTATATGTGTCTGTATAGGTTTATGAGGTATCAACTACGCAAAATGGAAAAGAGGAGGTAAACAGGTCAAATAGGGGTTTAAATTGTTTAACCATAAAAGACTAAAATATCCCATCCTTAAAGCCTTATTATTTTTCTTGCCCTTATTTTTTTATTTTACTTATGTTGCATATACTATAGATGTTATGCAAATTACTGAGATAAAAATTGTGGCATGACAAAATTAATGAGGGACCTTAATAAATGCCACCTTTGTTTAAACTCCCACTTCATCTATATGAAACTACTCGATAGCCTAGAATTTATCATATTAGAAAAATAACATCTCCAATATCCCATTTTATTGTATGCTCTTATCAACTCCCATTTCCAAGTTATTACCGAATGACCACTTTTTCACTTTCTAATGTCATGCTAATAAATCTTCAATCCAAAATATTATACTAGCCTTCACCTTAGCTTTACTTAGACCACAAAACCAAGATTTGTGCAGTTGCCATGGGATCAACCAACATAATTTGTATAAAATAAATAAATCCAAAGAAAATTGAATAGAGAGATTTAATTCTACATACTAAGAATTCTTCAAATTTTTCCATTTATAAGTATTAATTACATTCATACATAATTATGACTTCCATTAATGTAGATACAACGTAAGGCATCAAAATGAATAAAATTTATTGCTAATAAGCAATTTAAGAGAGAACATACATAAATATGCTAATGCATCTACTCATCTAAAATTTATTGTGGGTGGCAAAGATGTATATACATAGAGAATGAATAGAGTGTTGACGCACTTCTATGCATATGCATAGGCAAAACTCATTCATTGATTTTCTCACTTGCTTAGCAGTAACATTTCATTGATTGAAGTATCAATTAGCCACTATTAATGCTTTTATAGGGAGAGATTTGTAACTACAGGAGAAGATTATCATGTGCAACAAAAACTCTATTGATAACAACAAAAACGCAGCATATAGCTTAGCATTTCACTAAAGTGATAGTAGTTATGTCGAGTACATGTTTAACAAGTTTATGTAGCCAGACAAAGCCATTCGATGGCACAGATCATAGTACAAACACATAACAATGAAATTAGAGTCCCCAATAATAGAAACTTGTATTAGAATAGAAAAGCATTATATAACCAATGAATCAAAACCGATAGAAGAAGAAGAAGATTTGGTTTGTTCTTAACAGAAGCTTACACTTGAAAACAAGCTCAAGAGCAACCAACCTAACTTCTTCAACATTGAAAACAATTGCACTTTTGGAAGATTCTTGATGCATATAAGAAAAAATTATGATACAATTCAATGTGCAATGCCTTAGATTCTCTTACACAACAAACCTAGTACTCTATTGGCTTGTATGCATTACGAGTTAATTATACGATTCTACGAGTTTGCAATTTTATCAAGTTTTTCATAATCAAAATGGAAGAAAAATCATTTAGGTATAAACTTTTGATATAATTATGAGTTTAGATATACGATTCTACAAGTTACCGATTCTACCAATTTTATATGATTTTATATGATTCTACTGATTTTATACTATTTAATTCTAAGTAAAATTGTGATTTTGACAACCATGCTTGAACCTGCTCCGATCTTGACCTGAACAAGACTCCATTAGGCAATTTGTGTATTTCTTTTGGGTCATAATGTTGAATAGCAACAACAAAAAATTACGAAAATCAAGTTTCAACACTTGAAGTTGAGAGAGAGAGAGAGAGACCTGAAATGCAAATGCCCAATAGCCATCGACAAGAGAGTTGACAGTTGACACTACAAAAAATTTTATGGTTAGTGACATTTATTAAATGTCACCAAAATTTAAGTAAACGTCACAAAAACTTTTTTTATAACATTTATTAAATGTTACTAATAGACATTATAAAAGATGTGTTATAGAAAATAATTTATGACGTTTATATAGTAAACATTAGAAAAGACGTAAACATCACAAAATGGTAAAATATTTGTAACATTTAGATGTCACCAATTACAAACTTTTTGTGACGTTTAAATGTAACTAAATAATATCTATCAATTTAATAAATTACATGAAATGTTACGAAAGGAATTAGATTTTGTAACGTTCAAATGTTATAGAAAAACTAGTATTTCATAACGTTTAAACATTACTAATAAACAACTTTTTGTAGTGTTTAAATATTATTAAATTATAATGATATTTTTTCTAATCACAAAAATTGTAAAATTTAGTAACCGCTTAAACATTACAAAAAAATGTAAGATTTAGTAACTTTTAAATATTACCAAAAAAAAAGTTATATTTGGTAATGTTTAAATGTCACCTATATATGCCCATTAGTATTATTTAAATGTAATAAAATTGTAAATACAAAATCTTATCTAATGCTATAAAATATCTCTAATCCATATATTTTGTATTATTTAAATGTCACAAGAAGATTTTACCATAGTTGCTAACAAAAAAACCAAGCTCCACCATAGTTACTAGCAAAATAATCGAACTTCACTATAATTACTACCGAAATAACATAATGTCACCATAGTTACTACGAAAATAACCTAATGCCACCATAGTTACTACGAAAATAACCGAATATCACCATATTTACTACGAAAATAACCGAACTTCACCATAGTTACTAGGAAAATAACCAAACTTCACCATAGTTACTACCAAAATAACCAAACTTCACTATAGTTACTATTAAATAACCAAACTTCACCATGCTTACTAGCAAAATAACCCAACTTCTCCATTGTTACCAATAAAATATCTAAACTTCTCCATAATTACTACCAAAATAGACTATATTTCACAAGCTCCTCTATTCTCCATTGTCATTGTCATCATCATGAGTAGGTGGTATTGAGGAAGGAACAAACTCTCCATCAATTGGAGATCCTGTTACAAAAATGTGTAAAAATTTAAAGTAACACATTTATTTAACCATACAATGAATGAGGCAATGTTATTTAATGCATTACATGAATTTAAAAATAAGTCTAGGAAAAACCTTTGTACTACTTGAAAGAGATTACTTAACTAAAAAAATATTATAATCAAGTCCTAAAATTATTTTAATGAAAGTGGAAGATATGTAACATATTATACAAAGGAGAAATACTGTACCAACGAGTGATATTCTTTTTTCACAAAGAATACAATTTTATACACCATTTAAAAAATGAGCAGATTCTAATTCAAAAGAAGAAAAACTTATTTAAACAACAACTTAAAAATTAAAACACTAATTTGAAAATGAATAAAAAATTCAAATTAGATAGAGAAATAAACTTCAAATCTAGGGAAATGAAAGGATGTGCCTTATTTTCCCGAATGATACAAAACCTCTGTGAATACACTTGAGAACCCCTTTTGGATATTATGAACCCTCACAGCAGTAACGCGAAAACCCTCATAATTAATTTGATTCAATCCCTAAGATGGACTAGAGTTAGGTTTCTCTTAGTTGTTGATGACGAAATTAGAACAAAGGGTTTGTTCTAATGCAGAACACTTCATAAGAAAGGCGATCAATTCTCTCTTGAATGTTCCTAAAGCATGTATTCTACACAAGAACACAAGGGAATATCAAAGTCTTTTTTATTTCAAGATGATAAAAAAACTATCCTCTAAAATGCGACGAAGAGGGTATTTATATGTCTATCCCAAAAAACCTAATGAAAAAAACAAGTCATAAACATAATTAAAAGAAAGTCGCCCCCCTGTTAACTATAAGCTGGTGGCTTTTATTAAACACCGGCCAGCCTTGAATTCCAACGCTGGCAGCTTAGGTCAGCGGCCTTTATTTCTCCACGCCAGTAGCTTTTATCCACCAACGCCGGTAGCTTAGGTCGTTGGCCTTTATGCTCTACGCTGGTAACTTTCATTTCTAAAGCTGGCGGCCTTTAAGCTCTAATCTCCACTTTGACTTGTACTAAGTTGTATTGAACATGAGTTGCAATAGTTCCAAAGCTTTGATATCTTTGAAGTTCTTCACTAAGCCTTGTAGATGAACACTCAAAGTTTGTTGTATCTTTTTAGCTCGAGATCTTGTTATAGGTCTTTGAGGTATGCTAATCGGACTCAAAATTTGTTAACTTGCATCTTGGCCTCCTTGATCCTCATGACTTGACGTCTCCTGAGCTTGGTCCAACGGTCTCTCCATAACATTCCCCCTTTCCTCAAAAGGATTCGTCTTTGAATCAAAGGCATCACCTACATTAAAAGAACTCAAATCAACAACATTGAATGTAGCACTAACGTTATACTCACCCAGCAAATCCACTTTATATGCATTGTCATTGATCTTCTCAAGGATCTGAAATGGACCGTCTCCTCTTGGGTTTAGTTTTGACTTCCTTTGAAGGGGAAATCTCTCCTTTCGAAAATGCACCCACACCTATTCTTCGGGTTGAAACACCATGGATCTTCTTCCCTTGTTCATACAAGCAGCTACCTTAACATTCTAGCTTTCAATTTGCTCCTTCACTTGCTTGTGTAATTTTCTCACAAAATCTGCTTTAGAAGTTGCATCAACACTCACAAAGTTATTAGGTGGTAATGGCAATAAGTTAATAGGAGTAAGTGGATTAAAACCATAAAAAATTTCAAATGGAGAACAATGAGTAGTACTATGTATAGCCTTATTATAAGCAAACTCCATGAACGGTAAAAAATCCCCCCACATCCTAATGTTTTTCTCAACAACTGCCCTCAACAAAGTGATCAAAGTTCTATTAACCACCTTAGTTTGCTCATCGATTTGTGGGTGACAAGTGGTTGAAAATAATAGTTTTGTTCCCAACTTTCCCTATAACACTCTCCAAAAGTGACTAAAAAATTTAACATCCTTATCACCAACAATGCTTTTAAGTATGCCATGCAAATGCACGACCTCTTTGAAGAACAAATCAGCAATTAACTTAGCATCATCGGTTTTATGACAAGGAATAAAATGAGCTAATTTACTAAACTGATCAACTACAACACAGATACTATCACTACCCTTTCTAGTACTAGGCAACCCAATCACAAAGTCCATAGACAAATCAATCCAAGGTTCATCAGGAATAGGTAATGGTGTATATAATCCATGCAGTTTCAATCTAGACTTAACCTCTCTACATGTAATGCAATGTTCACACACTTTATGCACATCATGTCTCATCCCAAGCCAATAAAAATGATCACACAACATATCATAGGCTTATTCACCCTAAAATGCCCCATTAATTTCCCTTCATGTGCCTCCTTAACTAACAATTCCCTCATGAAACCTTTAAGAATGCACAATCTATTCCTCTTAAACAGAAATCCACTAGACACAGAAATAATTTAATTTAGCTCCATTAGTACAAGCGGTATAAATTTCACAAAAATCAGCATCTTGGGTATAACTCTTTAACAAACTCAAAACCTAGCAATGAAGTAGTAAGTGATTAAGTAAAGCATACCTTCTTGACAATGCATCAGCAACCACATTTCTTTACCCTGCTTATACTTGATGACATATGGGAATTCCTTAATGAATCTACCCACTTTACATGCCTTTTATTCAGCTTATCTTGAATCTTCAAATGTTGCTCTCATGATCAATGTAAACCACAAATTCCTTACGCCAAAGATAATGTTACTGCATCTACAAAGCTCGCACCAAGTCATATAGTTCCTTATCGTATGTTGGATACTTCAAAGCTACTCCACTCAACTTCTCACTGATATACATTAGTAGCTTTTGATCCTGCATCAAAATAGCTCTAATTCTTATGCTACTAGCATCACATTCAATTTCAAATGTTTTAGTAAAGTTAGGTAAAGCAAGTAATGGTAATGGTGCATTACACAATTTATCCTTAAGTTCATTGAAAGCATGTTCTTGTGCATCACCCCAAACAAATCCAACTTTTTTTTTAACTAATTCATTCAAAGGTACAACTATGGTGTTGAAATCCCTAATGAATCTCCTATAGAATCTAGCAAGACTATGAAAACTCCTCACCTCACTCGCATTCTTAAGTCTAGGCCACTCCCTAATAGCCTCAACCTTCTCCTCATTAACCTCAACTCCCTGACTAGATACTACAAAACCTAGAAAATTAACCTTATCCATACAAAAACCACACTTCTTAAGATTAGCATACAACTTTTCCTCTTTAAGTTTTTCTAATACCAGTCGCACATGAAAAATATGATCATCCAAACACTTTGAGTAGATTAAAATATCATTTAAATATACCACAACAAATTTACCTAAGTACTCTTGCAACACATGATTCATCAAATGCATAAAAAGTGCTAGGTGCATTAGTAAGACCAAATGGCATGATAAGCCACTCATACAAGCCATATTTTGTCTTAAATGCAGTTTTCCATTCATCTCTAACTTTCATGTGAATTTGATAGTAACTAGATTTCAAATCAATTTTAGTAAACAAGCAAGAACCATATAATTCATCTAACATATCATTTAACCTAAGAATAGGGTGACAATACTTTATAGTGATTTTGTTAATGGATCTGCAGTCTACACACATTCTCTAAGTCCCATCCTTCTTTGGCACAACTATCACAGGAATAGAATAAGGACTGAGACTTTCCCTCACATACCCTTTAGCTAGCAACTCATCTACCTATTTCTGGATCTCCCTCGCTTCACTTGGGTTCGTTTGATATATTAGCCTATTGGGTACAGTAGCTCCAAGAATGAAGTCTTCAAATTCTTGCAACCAATTAGATAACACACTAAGTACATACGGGTTAAGATCGTAGTTGCCAAACAAGCCCCCTTGTACAAAAGTACACATATAGGCCTATTGGAATTCAAAGTCTGCCTAAACTCACTTAACATAGCAATCAAACTCACATTCCTCATTGTTTTCTCTCCAGACTGATGTTGCTCTCCCTTTTCTTTTCCCTCTTTTCTCTCATTCTTCTCACTCATTTTCTTTCCACTCTTTTGATTTTCACTCTCAACAGCACTCTTTTTTCCCTCCTTTTCTTTTCCTTTGACCTTAACTCTCAACCTTTCCATTCTGCATTGTTACTCATATACTTCCTTTGAGGAAAGTAGTGTCAAAGTTGTCTTTCACCCATCTTTAGTAAATGAATACCTATTAAGGTACCCATCATGCTTTGTCTTTCTATCAAATTGCTACGGCCTGCTAAGCAATATATCACCAGCATGCATAGGGATGACATCACAAAGCACTTCATTGTTATACTTGCCAATGGTAAATGAAATAAGAGCTTGTTTATTTATCTTAATCTCGCCATAATCATTAAGCCACTAAAGTTTATATGGTTTAGGGTGTGTTTGAGTAGACAATCCTAACCTATTAACCAAAAGTGTACTTACCACATTAGTACACCTTCCACCATCAACGATCACACTACACACCTTGCCTTGAACATGTCATCTAGTATGAAAAAGATTTTCACGCTACTCCTTATAGCTATCATCCTTCAACTAGGTATTAAGAGCATGCCTAGCTACCAGTACATCTCCTTTAATCGGTTCCTCTATTCTTCCTTCACTATAACTCTCAAATTCAAGCATGTCACCATCATCACTGTCATTATTATCCTCCTTGTCAGTAACTATACCATTTCTCATCACCATAGTTCTCTTATTAGGATAATCCTTGCTAATATGTCTTACCCCCTGCACTTCCAGTATTTAATATCTCTATTCCTTCCCTTTTGTTCTTTAGTTTTGGGTTTCTCACTTAATATAACTCCGGTATTCCCTTTTGTAATATCATATACAGGTTTACTTGCACTATTAAATCACTCTTTCCATAACCCTTCCAAGCAGAATTATTATTTAAATAAGGTTTGGGAGCATACCTAGTTAACCCTTTACCTTAGAGTTGCTTCTCTATCTTGATAGCAAGATGTACCATGTCTTCTAACTCTGTATATTGATATAGCTCCACCTTATCGGCTATCTCCTTATTTAACCCATTTGAAAAACGTGCCATAGTGGCCTCCACATCCTCTTGCATATCAACCCTAGTCATGATCATCTCTATCTCCTTATAGTAGTCTTCCACACTTTGACTACCCTGCTTAAGAACTTGAAGCCTCCACATCAATTCTTGATGATAATGTCTAGGAAAAAATCGCTTCCTCATGATAGACTTGAAGTCATACCAGTTATCAATAAGATGCTCCAAGTTCCTCCTCCTACTCGTCACCAGTTGATCCCACTAGGTTATAGCATGATCCTTGAATTGTGTAACTGCCAATTTTACCTTCTTCTCTTCACTGCATTGATGATAGTCAAATATAAGTTCAACTCTCTTTTCCCACTATAAATAAGCCTTTGGATCGAATTTACCCGAAATTGAGGAATTTTTAGTTTAATACCACCTAGACTCTTATCTGCATAATCATCATTACCTCGGATCTTACCAACATAAGGACCTACACCTCGACCTCATCTTCCACCTCTCGTTATACTAAAAATAGCACTAACCTCATCATCTTCCTCCACATAGCCATCATCTAAATCCCCCACATCAACAACTAGAAATGCACGGTTCTTACCCACTCTATTTCCTTCACTGTGGCTCGAAGTCCCTCTCTTAACTTCTCCCAATCATAAATCCATAAGCTCCAACTTCTCATTAATAGCCATCAAAGCTTCACTCATTCGCCTAAAATGTGACTCCTGAGCCTCACGATACCTAGCCTTATCAACATTACCCATATTGTTACTTTCACTATTGTTTGACATTACTGCAAAGAAACAACATTAGAAATAAAATAATTGAAACAATCCTCACAAATGCTCCATTTCATGTTTGCACTCACAAAATAGGGATGGTCACTCGATGTCTCACTAAAACAAATTTCACTCACAGGTTTTTCCTCACATCACTTAAGTCAATTCTTATATGTTCTTACACGAATCACACTTTTAGATCAATCTAAGAGATTAACCTAATGGGTATGAATGGAGTTTCAAGAATGGATCCTAGAGCCTTCAGAAACAAACAAGAAAAGATTGATGAATTCTTCTTCTTCTTTTTTTGTCATAAATTCTTCTCTTTTTTTTTTGTCGCAAATTTCTTTTCTCTCTCTCTCTCTCTCTCTCTCTCTTAACTCTTAAACGCAAATTAGTTTTTTTAAACTAAAACAACGAATCAAATTAATGATATGACATAAACAAGACCAAAATTTGATGAACAAGATAAAATTCGATGAACACACAATATCGAATCAAAACGCAAGAACTAAATCAAGGAAAGATATAACCTGATCTAGAGCTAAAGCTCTGATACCAAATGATGCGAAATCTCCGTGAATACGCTTGAGAACCCCTTTTAGATATTATGAACCCTCACAGCAGTAACACGAAAACCTTCATAATCAATTTGATTCAATCCCTAAGATGGACTACAGTTAAGTTGCTCTTAGTTGTTGATGACGAAGTTAGAACAAAGGGTTTGTTCTAATGCAGAAAACTCTACAAGAAAGGCGACTGATTATCTTTTGAATGTTCCTAAAGCATGTATTCTACACAAGAGCACAAGGGAATATCAAAGTCTTTTTTATTTCAAGATGATCCAAAAACTATCCTCTAAAATGCAGCGAAGAGGGTATTTATATGTCCCTCCTAAAAACCCTAATGAAAAAAACAAGTTACAAACACAAATAAAAGAAAGTTGGTCTCCCATTAATTATAAGCTGGCAGCTTTTATTAAACACCGGCTAGCCTTGAATTCTAATGCCAATAGCTTAGGCTTGTGGCCTTTATTTCTCCATGCCAGCAACCTTTATTTCTCCATGTTGACAGCTTAAGCCAGCGGCCTTTATGCTCCACACCAGTAGCTTTCATTTCTAAAGTTGGCAGCCTTCAAGCTCTAATCTCCACTTTGACTTGTACCGAGTTATATTGAACATGAGTTGCAATAGTTCCAAAGCTTTGATATCCTTGAAGTTCTTCATTAACTGTCTTCACTAAGCTTTGTAGATGAACACTCAAAGCTAGTTGTATCTTCTTAGCTCGAGATCTTGTTATAGGTCCTTGAGGTATGCTAATTGGACTCGAAATCTCTTGGCTTGCATCCTAGCCTCCTTTATCCTTATGACTTGACATCTCCTAAGCTTAGTCCAACAGTCTCTCCTTAACACTGAGCCTACCATAAGTTATGCAATTCTTGAAATTCAACATCTCCCTTTTTACGCAGTTGTTTTTCTTCTTTAAGCTCCTCTTGCAATCTTTTATTTTCCCCATTCATAGAAATCCGCCACATGGATTTTCTAATAGGAGGTGTTCCATAACCCCTACCAGGATGGTAGTCAGTCCTACAATTTGCATTCATATACTGATCAACAATCTCTTCAGAAGACTTTAACATGTTTGAAGATTGCGATTCTTCATACATTTTAATCATTTCAACCTGAATTATTAATGACAAAAGTTGAGAACATGTCAACCCCATAATTTATAATGAACTTATATTAAAAAAATTAAATCATTTATACTAACATAATCATTAGTAGCTTCTTTAAAGATGCAAACACCACTAGTCTATCCAGTTTAGGTTCACGAAATCGAGTTTACTTAAAGAACGCAATGGCATCAAGTGGTTAGTAGTGTTGCTTAATCTAATTAGACATATTAAATACTAAACCATTTTTGGTATCAAATACATGAAATTATCTGAAATACTTACATACTCAATTTTTCTACTTTCAGAGGATTTACTTCCACTCCTATGCAAATATTTCACACTTTTGCGTGCATCTCTTCCATTCATTGACTTCATTTTCTATTATTAAAAAAAAAAAGAAATAAATTTTTAAAGTCATTCTATTAAATAACATGATACACTATTTAACGATAACTTACCTTATCTAGTGGTTCTTCTAGTTCTAGAATTTTTACCTCTTCCACGCACTCATGATTCCACATGTTTGTAATTTTTTCTCAATCTTCATCACCACAGGCCTTAGGTCGAGCTTTATCACCCTCAGTCTTCCATTTTTTTGTGAACATCACATCTGAATTTTCTATGAAGACATCCCATCCATCAGTCGGCCTCACAGTATTTTGTTGGATCATTTATGATATCATTAATGTTGAGTTGATTATGACAAAATGAATTAAGCAATGACAATAGAAAATAGGAAATGGTTCTTAATATAATAGTGGGATAATAGAAATGATCCTATAATATAAAAAAGTTCCGACTTCCAACAAATAGTTATCATAACAATGAAATCAGTCACATATTAAACCAAAAGAATCACAACCCATCAAGTTGAAGGTACTTCCAAGAGCACATTAAATTCTAATAACTTTATAAATATTTTGAAGCCATTTAATGGAAAAGAAACCCTCTATACATGTCAAGGAAATGGTACGTTCATCTCCTTAGGCAAAACATACAAACAAGGAAATGCAATCAACTTTGTAAATACCATATATCTTGCTATATAAATTAACAGATGCATATGTGGTGTCTCGAATTGCAACATTTCAAATACCAACCTCCACCTTTGTCTAAGCCCACCTCTTTTCTGCTTTAGGAAAGGTTCTCCAATCATCCTTTACAAATAGTGGCAATAAGTCCTTACAAGCCTTCCCAATCTTATAGGCAATCCTTGTTGATTGATGTATTGTAATTGGACGACCTATTGAAGCATCAAAATCTATTACCATTTTACTCTTCTATCTATTGTTCTCCTTTTCCAATGCTTGTCTTCGATAAGTACTTCTCTTATTATGAAAGGATGCTGTGCTAACAGTAACTGCAATATGAGGATAAACTATTCAGCCATATTTACCAACTTTTGTTGAGGAGGATTGTATGGATAATTGCACTTAAATCAATTACTTGAGTTTGGCAGAGAAATTGGTGGAGAATTTTCTAATGGATTATTATTTGAAGGGTTGTTGGTGACATCATGAGATTGTACAGGGAGAGCATTTGCTACAACATTGTCACGTGCTAAGGAATTCCATATATCTTGCATTGCTTGTCATGAAGAAGCCATTGGCTTTTGGCCAACTTGTATAGATGGATGTTGCTTTTCTATAACATGCTCATAATTAGAATGGGTACTAACCATGGATTGGATGTCATTAGTATAATTATGATTTATATATACATAAAATCGTCTAAAAATGAAACTTGCAAAAGGAAGACACATTTAAGAATATGATCTCCCCTTCGGTTCACACTACACGAAGCTCATTAGCTTTACATAAAAAAAATTAACAAAAGGCAATTCACAAGCTAATCATGGTTTACAAATGCCCTTTCCACTCAAACAACTAATGCGACTAATGCTTGCTAAAACAAATGGGAAACTTCTTTGACAGTAAACCAATATTATCTAAGTCAAAAGTGTTGCTGCTCTAACAGTATTCAGAAAAGCTATCCTTAACATCCAAGATTTAGCGAAGACAATAAAAATGTGCCAAAATAATTTCTAATAGAAGAAATACAAACCCTAGATTGATGTATGTACTACAAATAATGAAATTACATACCGTGGATTTAGAGAAGACAATGAGCAAATCCTCATTTTGGCTTTCAGTGGGGAGGTAACACAGTGGGGAGCTACATTTCGTGGATAGAGGGTTGACGAGAGAAATAAAAATTAGATAGTAAGGCCGAGAGAAATGATGATGTTAGCATAAACTAGATCCCAAGCAATCCGTTCCTAGCTGATGTTAGCGCAAAACCGGGAGAAACGAAAATCAGATTTACCGAGTGTAAACGAAAACCAAATAGTGAGGTAACATATCGAGGAACTACACTCCATGGACGAAAGGTTGATGGGATAAACAAAAATCAAATAGTAAGGTTGGGAGAAACGATGATGTTATTGTAAATCAAAGCCGAGGAAATCCGTTCCTAGCTGATGTTAGTGCAAAACCGAGAGAAACAAAAATCAAATTTATAGAATGTAAACAGAAAAAGAAAAACCAAATAGTGAGACAGAAGGGGGGAAAAGAGAAACAGAGATAGAAGGGGAAAGTAACATCAGAATGAGGGATGGAGTACTATAGGTTGTGCTTGCACAAGGATGAGTAAGGCCATTCAGAATGTTGTCTTGTCAGTCTCCATCAGCTTTTCTTTTCACTGTTTTGGTGGGTTGTTTAATGTTTTTAGTTTTCCATTCATCAACTCCGCCTTCTTTACGGTAACTACTTTATTCATAAAATAAACTCTTCGTTACATAAACGTTACTACATATATTAAACCTAATTTTATCATTTGTTGTAGTTGACATTAACTCGAAAAAAAAAATTCTATATATCTAAAAGGGGAATCAGGAGCTTAAATTTTCAAGTACATTATAGATTTTTTTTCTCAATTTAAAAGTTATTTGACTTTTATAAAGTGAGTATAAAGTATTTAATAGGATTAACTATAATTAATTTAAAAAAAAAGTTATAAATCAAATTATATGTACATGCCTTTTAAATATATTTATAAATGTTATTAATATTATATTTTTTAATAACGTTTAATAAACGTTACTAAATCATATATATATTAGTGATATTTGTAAAATCTATAAATGTTATTGAATTTGAAAATTCTATTACTAATTTGTAACGTTCATAGTTAGAAAATGTCACAAATTACATTGTGTATTTTTATTTTCTAATTTTAGTTACAAAAGTCATTAATAATAAGTTTTTTGTGATATTTATTAAACACCATTAAAATATATAACAATTAGTAAAATTTGCAAAAATTACAAATATTACTAAATGCAAAAATTCTTGTAGTACGAAAAACACAGAGAGCAGCAGTGCCAAGCACACACGTGCGTGCGAGAGAGAAAGACAGGTTTTTTCAATTAGGGAAAGTCCACTAGTCTAGTCCACAATGTGGACTCTACACCCACTGTCGTCTATCAACAGTAGACTTGCAGAACAATGACTAAGAGAGCGTCGGTCGCTCTGCACGTGTGCGCGGGAGAGAGAGAAAGAGGGGTTTTTGTTTTTCAACAAGATCACAAGTTGCAGGGTAAGGCAGGGTAAGGCCGTAGGGGGAGTTTCTATTTTGTTCTGGGTTATACAAGTAGTGTGTAGCTAGCAGCGTGCTGCATGGATGTGGAGCCATTAGCCGTAGAGGAAAATAGACAAACGTAAAGCAAAGGTAATGTAAGTGTAACCCTATCTCTAACTTTAACTTGTAAGTTGTAAGCTCAAAGTTAACTAGAGTACCACTATACCAGACTAGCCGAACGCGTGCACATGGAGACTGGACATATGATTTCCAAAATTAGAAACTTGGATTTGGTAATTGGCTTTTCTTTGGTTTAGCCAGCAGGAAATTCCAAAAATTTATAAATATAAAAATAATAAAATAAAATATACTGATTATAAATTATAATATTAATTTATTATTTAAAAAATTATTATTATTATCGAGTCAGGTTTTTCTATCAAGTTTTTTCTAAATCTTATAACCCAATCCGAAACCTTATCGGATTTTATTTCATATCAAAAAACTTAACCTTAAACCCTATCAAGTCAAATATTATAGCGTCTTTGTCAAGTTAATTGGATTGGATATCCTATTATGACTCACCCTAGTTGCATTCCAAGCTATTACCTTAGACTTTGGTTCAACTTCCATAATACATAGTGCACATAAGTAATGTGCAATAGCTAACCAATGACATATAAACAAATTTGATTTGATGTTAGTTTTATCCAACTTCAATAGTTTAAATTAATGTTAAATCCACGTTAGAAGCACAATCCATGAAAAATTGACTAAATAGAAAAGATGACTAGCTATTTAAAGATATTGGCCCACATAAACATTAGATACAGTCATCCAAGTCATGACTTCCATCAGTCCTTTGGATTCTTCCCTTTTTGATCCAATGTCATACAATGTTGAGTAAAACATCCACATTTTGAAGAGTACCTATCATCATCATTAGCATGCTGCAATAGAACTTTGGAATCGAAGGATACATTTCATCGTACATGAGAATCTCCTAAACAAGTCGAAATCTCTATCATTTGTGAAGCAAATGGAGAAGGATAAAACTATTAATAAATGCATAAAATAACCAAGCATAATCACATATTGACAAGAACTAACATATCATTATAATAGTTTAAGAATATCAAAGGAACATTAAAAGAGTTCAAACTTGCTCTAAGATTACGACTAGGGCTCCCTAGAATGATGTCTTAGAAGACAATAACTCATGCAGTGTCTTTCCCATATGTATGCCCTTATCTTATTCGCATTATATCTGATGTACAAAGTAGAAGTTAGAGAGGAAAAAGGAAAACTACATCCAGTAGAAAGCAATTAGAACTTACGTCAACACACCACTTGACTAGAGCAATAGGACCTGGCAATTCATTAAAGAAATCCTTAGCAATCAACAATAGTTGAGGTAAATACAAAAAAATTTCAAATTCTCCTCATTGCCACATTTACTAACACATCAACTATCCCTCCATTTTTTTTAGAACTCTTAGCACATTTTTTAGATGAAATGTCAGATTTGGATATCATCAATATAAGAAAATCCAATTGCACAGTTCCTTATCCTTTCATACATTATGTAGGATGAGTTCTAGAGAGAAAATCCTCAATCTTCATTATTTTAGTTTCCTTTAGTTGGTCTCTTATTTATGAAGTTTACTCTTTATGCTCGTTAAGTGTCTTTGTGGTTTAGTTATCAATGTGAAAACCTTTATCCTAAAGCATAAAGGTTCCTTTTTTTGGACATTGTGGCCAAGGTCTTTGCTTCTAGCTCCTTAGAGTTGGATCGCCATGTTTGGGAGAAAGGTTAGCCCACATCCTTTAAGGAGTCTTTTATTGATGCGCCTCTTTTGAGAGAGTTGAAAGTGGTTTCCGATGAGAATAGGGTCTCTTTGGGACAAAAAGTAGATGAGATTGTTTGTTCAGAGTATAGGGCTTAAGGAAAAAGTTCAGTCACATGATGGCTACTCCTGGTTTTGTTATAAAAGATGACAGGCTAGAGGAATGGTTAATGATCGATGGACAATAGCCTTTTGCCTTTCCTAGCTATGACTTAAAAAACCTAGCACTAAAAGCTAAAAAGTCTTCTTCCACTTTGACATAGCGTATATATCATAAAAATTGGATTAGATTTATCACAAACCATTGATTTTATGAATACCTAAAGCGTGATCTTCAAATACCAGTTAATTCTATGAATTCCTAAGTATTTGGCATCTAAACTCAACAATTATTTGAAATTCGAGAATTTAGGAAGGAAATAGAGCAAAAACAACTCAAAAAATCTGATAATACTTAATGAATCCGTTGTTCATTACCTTAGGGCATACAAATAATAGTAGGTGTAAAGCTGCCAAAAATAGAATATAGATATTCTCGAAAAATAGAATTGCCTAAAACTTAACAACACGAAGTAAATTAAAAAATAAATACAATGCCATAAATGAAAATTAAAATAAAGGTGTTTATAAAAAGTTATAAGTAATATAAAAATTACCAAAAATAGCAAATCCGATTGTTTGAGAGACTAAATGAAGGAATTTTCCCTAAAAGTAGCGTAGCTCGGTACTAAAGGTCTTGACTTCTTTATGTTAGCTCGTTTCCTTCAAAATAAGGTTTAGAAATTAAGAAATCATGACTAACCCGTTTTTGTCCCATTTCGCTATGTACTTGTTTGCTAGTATCTCTACCTTATCACTCTTAAGGTTGTGGTTCGAACTCCTTGTCAAGCTCTACTTTGAAAGAATTGGCCAAGGTTGTCAAAATAGAAAGACGTGCCGAGGTGGTTTAAAAAAATAAAGAAAAGAGAAAAAAATTATAAAAAAAGAAAAAGAAAAGAAAAGAAAGTTCCTCATATTTTTATCTCTCCATTCACCCATTAAACTTGATCATTCTCTATTGCGAAAAAGGCCAAAGTTGTGTCCAAACTATTTCTCTTTGTAGTTCTTTTGACCTTAGTTTTGGGCTTAGGGTTCAAGATCGCATACTTTCGAATTATTCTCCTTTTTTCTGGTTTCAATATTCTTAAAATTAGTACCAACAAAAGCTAATTCTTTGATTTTAAGATTGCCACAGTAGTTTGTTCATCATATTCCTCTTCAAACTCTTCTTCATACAGTGGTGTATATTTCCTCCTTGCCCTTAGATTAATTTAAGTAGTCCACTCACGAATAGAATTGATCTCATTTTGTTGCTTCTCCAAGGTGCATTCATGTTGCCAAGAACAAGTTGAATCCTCTCAAACTATTGTTGCATAGCTTTGAGAAGAAATTCTTGGTCTTTTGATGTGTTTTCATCTCCACTTGACTACATTTTGTGACCTGAAATATCAAAGAAAACAACAAACAAGGACCTTACAAACACTCCCTCACATGTTTTCTCTAGTAATAATTAGCACTCGTATTTAACTCAAAAATTGGCTTTTACCCTCTTTTGATCTCACACTCTTTTGCATTTATCACTTAAGAAATCTTTATGATTTTTATATAAAAGGGTTAAACCAAATAGCAATTTAAGAACTCAAATGTATTCCAGTTTTAACAAGAAACACAAAGGAAGCCAAGAAAACAACAAAGAAATAGGATTTGTTTTTTGGGTCTACTTTTTGGTATGATCAAATATCCAAAGATTCTTGATCCAAACAGCCTAAAAATCAAACAAAAATAGAGAAAATGAGATTAGAATTGATATATATATAAAACATTTTTTTTCTTTAATCAAATTTTATCCTTTTTTTTTAAAATCAGAATTGATTCACAAAAATTGGAATTTTGAATCACCAAAAATTAATGAATCTAAGCACAAGCAATTAGTAAAGGGAAAATAGAAAAGACAACAAGATTCAATAAGAACATAAAAAAAAAATAGAAAATAGGAAAAAGAAAAAAAAGGATAAGTAATTACTTGGTGATAACCTTCGCTCTAATACTAGATGATGTGGAACCCTAGGATCCAATTGTGTCTTAGAACTCGTTATCAATCAAATCAGAATTTGATCTTTACCAATGTAATCGTATAAGTTTGTTCAATTATCTTAGAACACGTTTTTGATAAGAACCTAAGATATGAATAAGAATTCCCCTTGAACCTTAGATCAAAAGTATTCATGAACAAGAGAAATAGGAAGAAAAATTGAAATACAAAAGAGAATCTCAATTACAATCAATTCAGCACCTTATGTATTAAAAAAAGAAAACACACAAGAAAACAAGCTCTCCTATATAATTCAAGAAAAGAAACCATCTTTGTCAAAAAGGAAAAGTCCCTTATATAGGGTTATAACATTCATTGCATATAGCTTAAAAGAAGATGAAAGGGTTTGAAAAAAAATTTGGATCAGTCTCTACTAAGAAGATGGAAGGGTTTAAATTGCAGGGTTAAGGCTTTAATTTTGCCCTTAGTAGCCTCTGGTCACTAACTTCATGCAAGTTAATTGTCTTAGACTTCTAAAAAACTCCACATGTAGACTACCCATCATCAACCCACTTTTGGACAAATAGTTGAAGTTGCTCCTTTAGCCTTTTAGCTTGTGCCCTAGTGATTGGTTTACCGAAATCTTGAACTTCTCCTTGAATACAAGAATCTTTAATGTGAGGATCTTGAGCACTAGGGACCTCTTGTACAGCATTTGTATCACTCAATATATTTGGTATCGAAGACAGGTCCTCCATCACCTATTGCTTCAAAAGCAGGTCCATCATCCTCCTCCTCTTTGTTCTCAACAAAGAGCGCTTTCTTCTCCATATTCCTACATTTAGATTGTTGGTGACTGGCCTCACCACACTTGAAGCACTTCACTAGTGCTACGGCTACTAGTGTTAGGCTTACTAAAATGCCTAGTAGTGTTATTACTTAAGGTTTTACCTCTAGTACGATTCACACCACTATTACTACTACCACCTCCACTACCCATTACACCACTACTAAACACATTATTCCCAGATCACCTCTACTGTTTCTCAATAATCAATGCCCTCTAGTGCACTACTGATACACTAACAGGGTCAAATAAATTGATTGTATCCTAAATCTGCATTCTCAAACCTCTAATGTATCTAGCAACTAACTAATCATCTATTTGTAAAATTCAGAAATGTAATCATTCATTGATCTACTACCTTGCTTAAGATTTTGCAACCTCTACTACATAATACACTAGAAATTATAGGACAAAAATGCTGCTCATAGGTGTTTCTTCATCTTTTCCCACGATGTGATTTTTGACTTTCCTAGCCTATTTCGAGTCAATTTTAATTGTTGCCACCATGCTGTAGCCCTACCACGCAATCTGGTTGCTACCAATTACACTTGTTTATTCTTAAGAACTCCTTTGAAATCCAAGATCTCCTCAACCGTGGTCAACCATTCCAAGAATTCTTCAAGTTGGAGGTTTCCATGAAACTTTGGTATCTTTGTTCTCATACCTAGCTACCAAGGCCTTTGGTCTTCCTTTATATGAGACCTACCATGCATGCACAGCACTACATCATACGGTTCATCCTCTTCAATAGAAGAGGAGTCATCTTTTGCCTCTTTAGCATCTAGCATTGGATTAAGGTTTCTTACACGTCTAAAGTTGATGTTCTGATTTTGATTACCCATCAATATACCCATTCTATTCGCTAAACGATCCACAACCACCACTAAATGACGTTCAAATGCTGTATCCAATCACTCATTAATCATCTGTCTAATCCTTTAATCTAGATCATCACAATCATAGATCTTATTCTTTGTAGCACGATGTTGATTGGCTTGCCTATAGGGTGCCATTGTTACCATGAGCGAACGCAACATTGATACGAACTGACACAACATATATATTGTAAAAATTGGATTAGGTTTATCATAAACTGTTGATTCTACGAATACCTAAAGGGCAATCCTTAAACTTCAATTGATTATATGAATTCTTAAGTATTTAGCATCCAAACTCGATAATTATTTGAAATTCAAGAATTTAGGAAGGAAATAGAGCAAAGACGGCTCCAAAAATCTAATAATACTCAATGAATCCTCTGTTCATTACCCTAGAGCATACAAATAATAGCAGGTGCAAAGTTGCGAAAAATAGAATATAAAAATTTTCCAAAGATCGAAACGCTTAAAAACTTCCAAAAATAGAAATTTCTAAAACTTAAGGACATGAAGTAAATTAAAAGATAAATACAATGCCACAAATGAAACTTAAAATAAAGGTATCTATAAAAAGTTATAAGTAATTTAAAAATTACAAAAAAAATAGCAAATTTGACTATTTGAGAGACTAAATGAAGGAATTTGCCCTAAAAATAGTATAGCTCAGCACTAGGGATACTTCTTTGAGTTAGCCCATTTCCTTTAAAATAGGGTTTAGAAATCAAGAAATCGCGACTAACCCGTTTTTGTCCCATTTCGCTATGTATCTATTTGTTAGTACCTCTACCTCATCACTCTTGGAGCTATGGTCCATACTCCTTATTAAGCTCTACTTTGAAAGAATTAGCTAAGGTTGTTGTCAAAATAGAAAGACATGTTGAGTTGGTTTAAAAAAATTAAGAAAAAAGGAAAAAAATTAAAAAAAAAAAAGAAAAAGAAAAGAAAAGAAAGTTCCTCATATTTTTATCTCTACATTCACCCATTAGACTTAATCATTCTCCATTGTGGAAAAGGCCAAAGTTGTGTCCAAACCATTTCTCTTCATAGTTCTTTTGATCTTAGTTTTGGGATTAGGGTTCAAGATCGCATATTTTCAAATTATTCTCCTTTTTTCTGGTTTCAATACTCTTCAACTTAGTACCAACAAAAGTAGATTCTTTGATTTTAGGATTGCTATGGTAGTTTGTTCGTCATATTCCTCTTCAAACTCTTCTTAATATAGTGGTGCATATTTCTACCTTGCCCTTGGATTAGTTTGAGTAGTCCCCTCACAAATAGAATTGATCTCATATTGTTGCTTCTCCAAGATGTCATTCATGTTGCCAAGAACAAGTTGAATCCTCTCAAACTATTGTTGCATAGCTTTGGGAAGCAATTCTTGGTCTTTCGACGTGTTTCATTCCTTTTTGACTCCATTTTGTGACCTGAAATATCAAAGAAAACAACAAACGAAAACCTCACAAACACTCCCTCACGTGTTTTCTCTACTAATAATTAGCACTTTACTCGTGTTTAACTCAAAAATTGGCTTTTACCCTCTTTTGATCTCACACTCTCTTACCTTTTATCAATTAAGCAATTTTTATGATTTTTATACAAAAGGGTGAAACCAAATAGTAATTTAAGAACTCAAATCTATTCTAATTTTAACAAGAAACATAAATGAAGCCAAAGAAAATAGCAAACAAATAAGACTTTTTTTCTTTTTTCTTTTTTGGGTCTACTTTTTAGTATGATAGAATACCTAAAGATTCTAGATCCAAACAGCCCAAAAATCAAATAACAATAGAGATATTGAGATCACAATTAATATATATATATATGTAACATTCTTTTTTATTTAATCAAATTTCGTCCTTTTTTTTTTAAAAAAAAAAGAATCAGAACTAAATCACAAAAATTAGAATTTTGATTCACCTAAAATTCACGATTCTAAGCACAAGATATTAGGAAAGGGAAAATGGAAAATATAGTAAGATTTAACAAGAACAAAAAAGAAAACAAAAAAACAAAAGGATAAGTAATTACTTGGTGATAACCTTTGCTCTGATACTAGATGATGTGGAACCCTAGGATCAAATTATGTCTTAGAACTCGTCATCAATTGAATCAGAATTTGATCCTCACCAATGTAATCGTATAGGTTTAGTCAATTACCCTAGAATGCATTTTTGATAAGAACCTAACATATGAATAAAAATTCCCTTTGAACCCTAGATCAAAAGTATTTTAGAACAAGAGAAATAGGAAGAAAAATTGAATTAATGTATAAAAAACACACACACACACAAGAAAGCAAGTTGTCTCATATAATTCAAGAAAAGATACCATCTTTGACAAAAAGAAAAAGTCCCTTATATATGGTTATAACATTCATTGCGTTTAGCCTAAAAGAAGATGAAAGGGTTCTAAAAATTTTTTTGGATCAATCTCTACTAAGAAGGTGAAAAGGTTTAAATTGAAGAGTTAAGGCCTTACTTTCACCCTTAGTAGCCTCTAGTTGGCAACTTCAAGTAAGTTAATTGTCTTGGACTTCTCAAAAACTCCACGTAAGGATTACCCATCATCAACCCACTTTTGGACAAATAGTTGAAGTTGCTCCTTTAGCCTTTTAGCTTGTGTCCTAGTGATTGGTTTACTGAAATCTTGAACTTCTCCTTGAATATGAGCATCTCTAATGTGAGGATCTTGAACATTAGGGACCTCTTGTACAACATTTGTATCACTCAGTATATTTGGTATTGAAGACAAGTCCTCCATCACCCATAGCTTCAAAAGTAGGTTCATCATCCTCCTCTTATTTGTTTTCAATAAAGAGCACTTTCTTCTCCATAATCTTACATTCAATCTACCGGTGACTAGCTTGACCACACTTGAGCACTTCACACCACTAGTGCTAGGGCCACTAGTGTTAGGCTTATTAAAATGCTCAATAGTGTTATTACTTGAGGTTTTACCTCCCATATGATTCACACTACTATTACTACTACCACCTCCACTACCCGTTACACCACTACCAAACACACTATTCCAAGGCCGTCTCTATTGTTTCTCAACAATCAACGCCCCCTGGTGCACTGCTAATACACTAACAGGGTTAAATAAATTGATTGTATCCTGAATCTGCATTCTCAAATCCCTAATGTATCTAGCAACCATTTGATCATCCGTTTCTTGAAGTTCATTCTTATCTATCAATTGGTAAAATTTAGAAGTGTAATCATTTACTAACCTACTACCTTGCTTATGATTTTGCAGCCTTTGGTACATAATGTGCTGGATATTATAGGGCAAAAGCACTACTCTCAAGTGCTTCTTCATCTTTTCTCACGATGCGATTTTTGACTTTCTTAGCATATTTTGAGTCAATTTTAATTGTTGCCACCTTATGGTAGCCCTACCACGCAATCTAGTCACTACCAATTGCACCCGTTTGTCCTCAGAAACTCCTTTGAAATCCAAATCGCCTTAACTATGGTCAACCAAGGCTTTTATGAAACTTCGGTATCTCTATTCTCATATCCAACTCTTAACACCTCTAGTCTTCCTCTACATGAAGTCTACCATGCTTACGTAGCACTACATCATACGGTTCATCCTCTTCAATAGAAGAGGAATCATCTTCTACCTCTTTAACATCTAGCGTCAGATTAGGGTTCTCATATGTCTAGGGTTGATATTCTGATTCTAATTACCCATCAATGCACCTACTCTACCTGCCAATCAATCTACAACCACCTCTAATTGATGTTAAAATGCCATATCTAGTTGTTTGTTAATCATCTGTCCGATTCTTTAATCTAGATCATTGCGATCGTAGATCTCGTCCGTTGTAGTGAGACATTGATTAGCTTACTTATGGGGTGCCACTATTACCAAGAGTGAGCATAGCTTTGATACCAATTGACACAACGTATATATCATAAAAATTAGATTAGGTTTATCACAAACCATTGATTCTGTGAATATCCAAAGTACGATATTCAAATACCAATTGATTATATGAATTTCTAGGTAGTTAGCATCTAAACTCGACAATTATTTGAAATTCGAGAACTTGGGAAGGAAATAAAGCAAAGACAACCTCAAAAAATTGATAATACTCAATGAATCCTCTATCTATTGCCCTAAGGCATACAAATAATAGCAGGCACAAAGTTGCTAAAAATAGAATATAGAAAATTTCTAAAAATAGAAATCTTAAAAATTGCCAAAAATAGAAATTCCTAAAACTTAAGGACACAAAGTAAATTAAAAGATAAATACAATGTCACAAACGAAACTTAAAACATAGGTATCTATAAAGTAATTTAAAAATTACTAAAAATAACAAATTTGACTATTTGAGAGATTAAATAAAGAAATTTGCTATAAAAGTAGCATAGCTCAACACCAAAGGTCCTGGATTGTTCAAGTTAGCTCATTTCCTTCAAAATAAGGTCCAAAAATCAAGAAATTGCAATTGACCTATTTTTGTCCCATTTCGCTATGTACTTGTTCGCTGGGACCTCCTCCTCATCACTCTTGGAGCCATGGTTTAGACTCTTTGTCAAGCTCTACTTTGAAAGAATTGGCCATGGTTGTTGTCAAAATAGAAAGACGTGCTAAGGTGGTTTAAAAAAATAAAGAAAAAAGGAAAAAGAAAAGAAAAGAAAGTTCCTCATATTTTTATCTCTCCATTAACCCATTGGACTTTATCATTCTCCATTGTGGAAAAGGCCAAAGTTATGTCTAAGCCATTTCTCTTCATAGTTCTTTTGATCTTAGTTTTGGGCTTAGGGTTTAAGCTCGTATATTTTCAAATTATTCTCCATTTTTCTGGTTTCAATATTCTTCAACTTAGTACCAACAAAAGCTGATTCTTTGATTTTAAGATTACATTTAAAGAAAAAAAAACTTTTCTAATTATGATGTTAAATATGATGAGCATGTCAATTGTGGTGGGTAGTGATAGTTAGTGCTTTGATGGTGGTATGGTAGTTGGGGTTCAAGCTAAGTGTCAAAATGTATGTGACCATGGTGATGGTTGCCATAGTAGTTTTGGTGGATGCCATTCTATCAAAAGATTGAACGAGAATGGATCCTTGGGACTTCTTATTAAGTCGACTCATTTGTTAACTTTTTACCTTTTCTCTTTCATTTTTTTAATTATTTTTATATAACGGATATATTTTTAATGATATAATTTATTTAAATTAATTATTATCTACTAATCAGGAGTTCCCACATGGCAATGATGGATGGAAAACTTAATGGAATTAATGGAAACCCAAGTTTATAAAAGTTAAAAAACATTACGGACTTGAGTCGGAAAAAAACAAAAACTAAGGATCAAAATAGAAATATAGGTAAACATTGAGGACTAAAAATATTAATTTTCTCTTAAAAAAATAAAAAATAAAGCCCTACTAAATTGTAGTTACTATTATACTCATTTTTCATCTTCTCCTATGTCCAAAAAGAAAAAAGAAAAGAAAAGAAAAATTCCTCTTCTCTTACAATCACCCATTGTCTCTCTCCCAAACTTAGGATTTTCATATCCACCCTCACCTTCCTCAAAATTTCTATTCAATTTTTTTTTAATCCAAATATTAGTATAGTGGGCTAAATTTGTTATAGTAAAATATCAGGCTAGGTATGACTGTTTGAGCTAAATGATAGGGTCCATGGAGTCTAGTTTCTATTTGTGATGACTTAAGGTGATTTGGTTTAGCGGCTCAAGATAGGAATCATTGGATCAATCCATCCTTTTTCAACCTCTCTTAGGTAGGCTAATTAATTAAGCAAGTTTATTTAAACATAAAAAATTACATATATCATATATATATATATATATTTTAAAAGTAAAATATAATAAATATTTAATTATAGTCTAATGATAGGGTGTACATTTTCTTAAATACAAGATCATAGGTTTGATTCACACGAATGTCATTTTACCTTTTTATTTTAGGTTGTATTTATTTTTACATTACTTAAATAACATTCTCTCTCTTTTTATTTTTCTTTACAATAATACACATGTATATGAAAGTAAACATTCAAATGTAAAACACATCATCATGATGTATGAATAAATAAATAAATAAATAAAAGTGGAAAAAGGTAGTTTCTTAATTAAAGTCATTAAGTGTGTGTTATGAATCGTGTGTATATGTGAACTTCTTGAATCCATGAACATCATACCGAAGAAGCCCAAAGTCCAACTAAGATCTTATGTCCCAAGTACCATCTTTGCGCTTTGTTTGAATTTACAACAAACACTTGCAAAAGTGAATGCAAAGAAAAGTTCTGTTTTCATTGATTTCTTAATAAAAATTAAACATATATTTTAGTTGATTACTTACTATACTTATGCATATGTGTATGTATGTATTGATTAAATTCATGTTCCCAAATTCTATATGTGAAAGCCGAACTTTTATATCTATATATACAAAGTTGAAATTTTAATATATGTACATATATATACATATATATGTGCAAGAACGCTGATATAGATATGTATGCATTTATGATGAGTCTACTTTTTTAAAGATATATAAATAATTTTTATATATTTTGTTTGTAATATGTTTAAATTCGAAAGCACTATACATTAAATGTATTCTTTTTTTGATGAAATTTAGAAACATATAATAATATAAGGATATAATACATATAACATGTTTGTATAGGGACTGCATCTTCATATAGTAGTTATATATATATATATATATACATTATTATCCAAAACTAAGTGCATTTAAATACTGAACCATATGAGATTTAATTAATGAAAAAAGACTCTTATCTGATGAACTAATCATTTATGAGTCTAAAATACATAAACAAATGCACAATTGAAGCTAAAATATCCGTTGCAAACACCCTAAATGAATTAATAACTGAAGTTTGTATAACACATAATATTATATCAAAACCTTTAAGCAATATATTAAAGTTTATTTATCTATAACAAGGAATGGAAGTTTTCAAATAGATTCATAATTCTAAAGTATAATTGCTAAATAAAATTCTGCCATGGATGATTCAAGTCCCTTCTTAAGGCTTTCTTGACTTTGCTATTTTTCTTTTCCAGTCCAAAATAGCTCCTGCTATATCCGTCCAGAGCAACTCTTCCATCTAGGCAATCTTCGGAACAAAACGGAGTATTCATGTACATGAAGATATCCTCCTTCAAGTCGAATTCCCTCTTGCACAAGTCACACTTCTTGATCAACTCCCCGAATCTCGGAACTCCATCCATTTCGTTTTCCCTTTCCAGCGCTCCAATAAAAAACGTGGGCTTGACTACCGTTTTGGGATGATTCACTGGCTTGGACGAAAGCTTAGTGGATGCTTGAACCTCCTTCGAACCGTTAGCGCTTTGGGTCGCCTTTGATTCGAAAACAGGGTTATTAAATCGCTTAATATTTTGTTTTCTAACTGTTGGACGATTCAAAGGAACATTGTGAACAGATTGAGCATAATTGGTTAAATTAATATCACCAATGCTCGTTGATCGACGTCTCAAAGACATCTTGTAGGGTAGTCGATGAAGGTTATTTTTTGAATTAAAGCACTACAAGAACAAGGTGGTTAATTGGTGCTTTTGATCGGTGAAATTGGGAAAAGAACGCAGAAAACTCAAAAGGCTTGTGGCATGTGTTGAAGCGCACTTTCGAAAGAGTATATATACACTTAGTAGAGAGACAGTAAATATGTAGACATGAGATAGATTTATTTATTTATTTTTGAATTGAGATTTAGTTTGGGTTTATAAATTTAGAAAGGTGATGATTTGCGAGATTCATACATATCTTCCATTATATATCTTTTGTCAGGTCCAGTTAAATAAAGTCATGATAAGGGTAAAATAAGAAAACTTTATTATTCACAACTTATTAGAAGTTGAAGATATTTCACTGTAGAGAATAAAAGATATGTAGATTTAAGATAGATTATATATATATATATATGGAGATCCAATATATAGATTGCAAAAGGAGACAATTTGCAGTGAGATTCGGATAATTTCCGTTATATATATTTTTATGAGGCTTGTTCAATTTAAATGATGTCATGAATATAGGAAAATAGGAAACTTTTTATCCTTCACGACATAGAATCAGTGTTGGTGAAAATAAAAGATACGGAAGTGAGTTTTAAAAGGTATATACAATCAATAATATTCAAAATAAATGTTGGCTGATTGTATTTAACTAAAGTAACGAAGAATAACATTATCCGATCTTTATCTTGGCCAAAATAAGTTTGTTACATTCCAGCGTCATGGGTTAAATTGGAAGAAAAGATTAATTAAATATTACATTTCACATATATACATAACGCATAAATTCCAACAATAAAAAGTAACAAATAAGTTTGCTACAATCCCGTCCCACTGAAATTATCATCTTCTTTCTGATTCCCCCACAAAAAAAAAAAAAGAAAAAAAGAAAAAAAAAAGGGAAGACCGGTCCTAACATGGGTACTTTTCATTATGGTTGAGAGTGGTCCGGTTAAAACAATAAAAACTTATAGAAAGCGGATGCAATAGTGCATTGGCAAAGCAAAATTGTAGCTATTAAGTGAGCATTTTCATTAGCTCATTTTTTATTATAGGATAATTAGTTTAGCTCAGAGCTATATACTTATGGGAATTTCAATTATTCCTGCTAAAGTGTTGGTGAAAACATGCAACATAACTTTAGTGGGGATGAGATCAAGCATTGAGACCAACAGCTCAGTAAAGTGGAGTGGTGGGATTAAGAATGCAATGACAATGCATGGTTAATAATCTTGGGAAATTATACAAGAACCTTCAAGGAATATTAATGTAATTAAAAGGAAGTAAACACTAAAAATCTTCTCCACCTTCCTTAATTCATAATCTAGGAGTAGGAAGGAATCGCATCCTTGGGAAAGCAACTAAATTATAATTTGGTGCTCAGATAAACATTCAACATAAACCACATCATATTGCGTCCTCTTGAGTCTAGCCATTCATTAGACACAAGTAACGTCACCATTTCATGCCCAAACACAACACCGATAAATCCTAGCTTTGTATGGTGAGTCTCAACCTCTTATTTTGGTTATTTATTTTTGTGGAAGGGTAACGTTACATAGTAATGACATGATGCAATTACACATATATTTTTAATATATGTTTGTCCTTAATGTGCTATTTTGATATATAATCGTATTAGTGGAGTTTGTAGATAGATTTTAGATTTATATTACCTCTACTCATGATGGGAATCTACCTTGCGATCTTGATGGACAGGGAATTGATTTGGATTATGATCCAAATCACTTGCATGCATACATATTTTTCTTTTTCTAATAAAAGTTTGAATGGTAATCTAGCAGGTACAACGATCATTCTTCACGGGATGCCACATGAACTTCACTGTCGGTCAAATTAGGGACATAATCGGATTCACATCCAATGGCCCGCTGTGATCAACATTAACTTGACGAACCGGCTCTTTGAAGATTATTATCTTTTGTACTTGTAATTTATTTCTTTAAACCATTTATTTTGTAAGCTTTTGGGACATTTTATTTGGTTGTAATTGTGGACTTAGGATCGGCCACCCTTTAGTGACATAAATGTAATTGTTTAGCCATTTTAACCCTAAGGGGAGCAAGTATAAATACTTGCTTAAGTAGGGTTTATGTAGTTAGTTGAGAGTATACAATTTGCTACCTATTTTCGTGAGAATTAGGGTTCTTACTCAAATTTTCATAAGGCTCTTATCAACTCTTCAAGAAATTGTGGCGAGTAGCAACTTAAAGATTTGTGAGTTATATCATTTCCTTAGTTGATTCCATTTCATGCTAGTGTGTAATATCTAGTTTTGATTTGGATTGTGTTCTATTGGTTCTTGATTTCACATCATATGTAGGGTCAATTCTATCATTTTATTGCTTGCAATTTAGTGGAATTATATCTTAAATTGTGTTGTTGATTGTGGATATTCAATTGCTAGTGGAATTCATCATTTGCATGGAGGTTTTTTGTATAAGAAGTTCACTCCATTTTTAGTCTTGTTGATCATTGGATTTCCAATTAATCTTGTGTTGTGTGCTTAATCCATTTAAGCACATCATCTTTTGGTGTAAGATTATTTGAGTTCAGGTTGGATTATAAAAGGGTTAAGGGGTTTCATGCCATTGTAGAGGATTGATTTGGATTTGCTTCCTTGTTTGTATGTATGTGCTTTTTTTTCACTAAGGCATATCATCTTTTGGTATCAGAGCAATTTGTTCATACAATTAGGGTTTATTTGGAAATTGTTCTTCATGCCATTTTTTGGGATTTGTTGAAGTGGTTTTTCAATTGGTTTCATGTGCTTGAATTTTAACATTTAGGCACATCATCTTTTGGTGTCAGAGCTCAAGTTAAGGGAAGGGAATTAGTGTTGGTTGATTTCGTTTCATGGGTTCTTCAATTTGTGATAAAAAATTGTGTATGTTGCGAATTGACTTGATTAATTGTCTTGTTGAGATGTTAAGATTTGCTGCTTATTGAAGTGGAATTTGAGGTCTTGTTGAAGTTCCTTGTTGTTGATAATTTTTGTTAAGGAAGAGGAGTAGAAGTGTATTTTTGATTCAAAATTCAGAGTTTAGAAATTACCTCATTTATGAAGGAAGTGGAAGTGTAATCCATTGCTTGTAGTTTCGGACATAAGGAGTATAGTTGTACAATTTTCATAATTGAATTAGTGGAGTATATGGAAGCTTTTTGATTTTCAAAACACACATTAAGTGATAGAAGTTATTATGTGTTTATTTGAATTTGAAAGTGGCTTCTTACCAATTGTGGAAAGGTTGAAATAAGTGAAATCATTTGAATTTGAATTAAGCTGCCTTTAAAAAGTTGCGGTTTGAAAATTGTGTTTGAAGTGGAGGATTGCAACGTGTGGAAGTGTGTGTGTGTATGTGTGCTGCACTGTGAGTAGAAGGTGTGTGTGTGGCGTTGTGTTTGTGTGTTTAGTGTAGGGTGTGTGTGTGTGGCGTTGTGTTTGTGTGTGTTGAGTAAAAGGGATTGCAAGTGGTGTAAGTAGTAGTGGTGAGTACTTGCACCGTGAGTAAGGGAAGTGTGTGATGCTGTGAATTGTACATTTGTGTGTGTGGTAAGGTGTTGCACATTGTGATTTATAGTAGTGTGAAACCATGGCAAGAAAGGAAGGTTTGAGTAGTAGAATTTAAATTCAAAAACAAACATTAAAGTGTGAAAGCAATTGAACTCATTACTTAAACACTTGTTAGTTGAATTTAATTTCTTAACTACTTAGAAGTGATTGTGTATGCTTCATTTATTTGACTTTACTCGAAGTACCAAGAGTTATTTCATTGTGTTTTTAACCTCTTGCAACGTGCATTTCATTGTGTATTAGTGTGGTTGTTAAACGTGTTCTTACGACTTGGTGTTGTTGAATGAGTGTGCTGTAAATTGTGGGATTGTACTTCATCAAATCGCAATCATGTTGAATGACAGTGTAAATGGGGGAATTGGCAATGAGGCCAATAGCCAGGTTGGTGGAGGTCAGGGTCATCAAACTGCAGGTAGAAGGACTTTGGAAGATCAACTTCAGGAACTTACTACTATTGTTGCTACATTAGCAATAAGGATTGATAGGATGACATTGCCACAACCACCAATAGTAAATCTTCAGGCACCACCTCGAGTAGCTTTAGAAAATATCCAGAGAGAAGGAGCAGTGGGAGGAGGAAACTTGGGTAGAAGAATGGAGAGATATCATCACCCCTATAGGGAAGAGAGGGATGATAATTTTGGGGTTAATCCTTATCCAAATAGGGATTTCAGGCCACCTAGGGGATTAAAATATGTGAAGCTACAGATGCCTTCCTTTAACTACAGGGGTTCAGCAGATGATTATCTAGACTAGCAGGATAAGGTTGAAGGCCTTTTTGAGTGTTATGAAATTGATGACAATACCCGAGTTTGACTTGCTACTGTTGAGTTTATAGGGTATGCTGCCTTGTGGTGGAAGAATTTATTGATCAGCAAGCGTAAGGATGGTGAAGCTAAAATTTAAACATGAAGGGATATGAAGGGGGTTTTGAGGAAGAGGTTCATTCCTGAACACTATAGGCAAGAACTGTTTATGTGTCTTTAGACTTTGAGGTAGGGAGGCAAAACAATTGATGATTATGTGTAGGAATTTGAAACCCTGATGATTAGATGCGGATCAGTAAAGCCTCTAGAGCAAACCCTAGCACGCTTTGTGTCAAGGATGGAATATGAGATCGCATGTGTAGTTGAGCTACAGAGATACAGTACACTTGATAAGGCTATACAACTAGCCTTAAAAGTGGAGAGACAGAGGCGATCTAACCTATTCAAGGTTACTAATAGTAGGCCCAGTGCTACTACCAAGCCCATGGGAGATGATGGTCGATTAGGAGGACCAAAGGTAGTAGGTGAGTCAGTCAGGGCAGTGGATAGAGCTACCCCAAATACAAATTGGGAGAAAATGACTTCTGGAAAGGGTAAAGAGGTAGTTGGACTTGATGTTAGGTAGATTGTACCAGAAACCACCAGTGGAAAATTGTGCCAAATTAAATGTTTTAAATGCATGGGATTTGGGCATATGGTGGCACAGTGTCCTAATAAGAGAGTTATGACAGTAATGGAGGGTTTCGGATAAGAGGATGAGATGAGAAAGAACCATTCGAGCTTACAGACCTATCATTAGCATTGAAGGAATATTATGATGATCAGACTGTTGAAACACATGAGGAGAGAATAGGTGATCAATATTTAGCAATTAATGTGTTGCGCAAAGTTTTGACTTTATCTCTTGATGCTAGGGACAAATAGAGGGAGAACATATTCCACATTTTTTGTAGGATCAGAGGTAACCTTTGTATACTGATCATTGATAGTGGTAGTTGCATAAATTTCATATCTACTACATTGGTAAACAAATTACAACTATCTACTAGTTCATATCTTAGCCTATATAACTTGCATTGGTTGGACAATCGGGATAGTATGCATGTTACATAAAGGGCAAAAGTGCCAATGAGTGTTAGAAAGAAATATCATGATGAGATCCTGTGTGATGTGATCCCCATGTGTGCCTTTCATTTACTATTAGGTAGACCTTGGATGTTTGATAGAAAGGTGTTACATGATGGCTTCAAAAACACCTACATGTTTCGAAAAGGAGGGTCTCGAATAGTATTGATACCTAACTCTACATCAGAGGTGCATAATTTCCAAGAGTAGGTCAGGACTACTTCTATTTCTTCTAATAATCAGAAAAACAGGGCAACAAAGGCATCCGAGTTCAGTCCAAGAAGTGACCCTCTAGATTTGAGGGCAAATCTCTCAAAGGTCTGAGGAGATGATGGGAATCTACCTTGCGATCTTGATAGACAGGGAACTTGATTTGGATGATGATCCAAATCACTTGCATGCATACATATTTTTCTTTATCGAATAAAAGTTTGAATGGTAATCTAGTAGGTATAACAATCGTTCTTTATGGGATGCCATGTGAACTTCATTGTTGGTCAAATTAGGAACATCATCGGATTCACATCCACTAGCCCGTCGTGATCAACATTAACGCAATGAACCGGCTCTTTGAAGATTATTATCTTTTGTACTTGTAATTTATTTCTTTAAACCATTTATTTTTTAAGCTTTTGGGACTATTTGGTTGTAATTGTGGACTTAGGACTGGCCACCCTTTAGTGGCATAGATGTAATTGTTTAGCCATTTTAACCTTAAGGGGAGCAAGTATAAATACTTGCTTGAGTAGGGTTTATGTAGTTAGTTGAGAGTATACAATTTGCTGCCTATTTTCATGAGAATTAGGGTTCTTACTCAATTTTTCATAGGACTCTTATCAATTCTTCAAGGAATTGTGGCGAGTAGCAACTTAAGGATTTGTGAGTCATATCATTTCCTTAGTTGATTCTATTTCATCCTAGTGTGTAATATCTAGTTTTGATTTGGATTGTGTTCTATTGGTTCTTGATTTCATGTCATTTGTAGGGTCAATTCTATCATTTTATTACTTGCAATTTAGTGGAATTGTATTCTAAATTGTATTGTTGATTGTGGATATTCAATTGCTAGTGGAATTCATCATTTACGTGGAGGTTTTTTGTATAAGAAGTTCACTCCATTTTTAGTTTTGTTGATCATTGGATTTCCAATTAATCTTATGTTGTGTGCTTAATCCATTTAAGCACATCATCTTTTGGTGTAAGATTATTTGAGTTCAAATTGGATTATAAAAGGGTTAAGGGGTTTCATGCCATTATAGAGGATTGATTTGGATTTGCTTCCTTGTTTGTATGTATATGTTTTTTTTTTTCAAATTAAAGCATATCATCTTTTGGTATCACATGAAGATGTTCATACAATTAAGGTTCCTTTGGAAATTGTTCTTCACGCCATTTTTTGGGATTTGTTGAAGTGGTTCTTCAATTGGTTTCATGTGCTTGAATTTTAACATTTAGGCACATCAACTCAACTTAAGAATTTGCAACATGTTAATATAAGCATGTTCATTTTATCTAGCTAAGAGTTTCATGAGATTAAGAAACTACCATTGTAGCTTAATCTGTAATATGGGATTAAAATAATAATCCTTGTGATATTTTCGTTATTTAAATTCATGGTTTAGAGGAGAATATTACATTTCCATGATGGTGTATTGTAAATGGATGGTTAGAAGTGTTGGGACGTTGAGCTAGTGGAATTTAATTTGCAATGATTCCTAGAGCTTAATAATAATAATAATAGGAAAGTTTGATTGTTTAGTTAATTTAAGACAATTTTGACTATATTAGAGTCTAAATTTGAAATTTCAGTAGATAGGTGCAATAAGATAATTGGGTATTTTAATGGGTGTTAAGCTTATACATTTGTAAATAGAATTATTTATTTTACACATGCAATGCACGTGTTAGTAGGTATATTACTGTTATATAAATAGAGCAAATATCTTTGTAACTAATTGAATTTAATCAAAATCACTACACGATTCTCATCCCCTTCGTTCTTACTTCCAATACTTTTCCATTAATAGTAATTCACAATTAGCTACAAACTTTATGATTTTGACACATATCTAATCTTTATCAATAGAGATGTTCCATTTTTTTAACATATTTTTCCTTTCAAACTAGTTGATAAGTTAGATTGACCACGTTCTACTACTCCTATGTTTCCATTGAATCTTCCTTCTTAGTCTCTAAATTTGTAGAATCTATTCCTAATGTTCCTGTGTAAACACAAGACCAAACACATACATCATCACTCCTCAAGCCTACAAACCTATTGTAAGAACTTCAGGGAAAATTACATGACCACCATCTTGGTTATAGGACTATATTCATAGTATTCAATCAAATGCATTAGTAGAAGTAATATTGACCAACCATGTATCTCAACCCAATAAAACACTCTACGTACCCACTTTTTACTCAAAAGTCATTTCTTGATTATCGTAAGGAGTATATTGTATCCTTGACAAATGTATTTGTTGTTTGTGAACCTTGAAACTATCATGAAGCAAACACTGATCTAAGGTGGATTGAAACAATAAATAAGGAATCATTTGCTTTAGAATCGAACAATACATAGGTGTTAACTGATTTACCACCAAGGACGAAGGCTATTGGTAGCAAATGGGTTTATAAAATTAAACATAGAGCTTATGGTTCTATTAAGAGGCTTAAAGCATGATTGGTGGCAAAAGGGTATAATCAAGATGAGGGTGTTGATTATACTCATGCTTTCTCTCACAACTAAATTAGCTACTGTTTGGATTTTATTAGTTGTGGCCTCTATTCAAAAGTGGCATGTTCATCAACTTAATGTGAACAATGCCTTTTTAAATGGATACATTGATGACGAGATTTATGTAAAACCACTCGAAGGATATACTATTAGTTCTAAGACAAGTGTGTAAGCTTGTGCAATCATTGTATAGATTGAAACAAGCTTCAACATAGTGGAATAGAGAGTTTACTAAATTCATGATTTCCTTAGGTTTTGCTCAATCAAAACATTATTATGCTTTTTTTGTTTACCAGAACTGATATTCATGGATTTCTAGCAATGCCAGTATATGTTGATGATGTATTAATTGCATGGGATGGTTTAACTGTTATAGATGACATGAAGAAGTCTATTGGCTGAGCTTTTACGATAAAATATTTAGGAGAAGTATTGTTTCTTTTTGGGGCATTGAAATATGCCATACTAATGATGGTTTTTTATTGAATTAGAGGAAGTTTTCTTTAGAACTTTTACAAGATGTGGGACTTACAGTGTCTAAACTGACTAGAACTTCTTTTCCATCTAATTTGTGCCTTCACAATCAATCTAGTCATCTACTTCAAGATTGTAGACACTCCATTTTTGCTACCCCCCTCCCCCCTCCTTAGATTTATTTAAAAATATATATAAATAAGTAAAAAATTAACAAAAAAATAATAGCAATAATAATAAAGCATGGTTTACAAAATAATAATACGTAATGAAGAAAATAATGAAAATAACAGTAAAAATAAAAAAAAAGAAAAAGAAAAAATAATAAAAAATAAATAAAAATGGAAAAAATTTAAAAAATGATAAAAAAAATAAATAACAAAATTAATAAAAATTGTGAACATTTAAAAAAAAAGGAAATATAAGACTCTAAATTAAGTTTGAGAACCTTAAAATCAATAAAAATAACCAAGACCATTAGCACATATATAATTTAAATACAATAATAAATCGAGAAATAGGCCAGCTCAGCTGGTTCGTGTGTTGGCCTGGTGCGCATGGGGAGGGGGGCAGGTCGCGAGTTCAAATCCCATTCGAGGCACTTTGTGCCATTTTCAATTTTTTCCCTAGATTGCTACGTGTTAGCCTCTAATTGACTCAATCATGTACTCGGCACATGATCATCTTTAACCTCCAGTCGACGACCTCGAAGGAGAAAAACAGTTGGATGACGACAAATCCAACCCGCCCAAACTATTTTTTCCATGTAAATACATCAACATTTAACCAAAAAATCGATAAACATCAATTTTGACAAGAAAAAACAAACAAATCAAACAAAAATGGAGTTTATCCTCTACTTGGATTTGGCTCAATCCAAGCCATCCTGAGCTCATCCACAGATGCATATAAATAGATCAAGATCCCACAACTTCAGGAGGCTGGAAAAATCACAAAAAAACACACCCATATGCTTTAACTATAAGCTTTCTCTCTCCAAGAATACCCATCGCCAGTTACCACCTTCTCTCTAGGATTTCACTACTCAGACTCAACCTTGAGCTTAGATTTAGGTGTCATTAGTTCCCTTAGGTTGCAAGGAGTAAGAATAGGTTGATTTTGTGGATTAAAGATTTGCTAGAAGCATTGATTGAAAAACCACCACAACCATCACTGCCGGCTACCTTCGAAACATCATCATGAGCTAGTTATTAGGCAAAAACAACACCACCTATCGATTCTTCACCCCTAAAAACCTAGGAAAGCACCCATCAATCACTCCCAACAACCATTAAATCTTTGTTGATGAGGAGCTTCGCCACCACGACCCGTGACCCGACCCACAACTAGTGATCCGATTTGACCCGCAATTCGACTAGTGTCTATCTAGCAATCTAATTGGTTTTTCTTCTTTATTTATTTATTATTTTTATAATTAGGATGTTTTTGTTCATTTTTTTAGCTTATCTTTAATTAAAAATATAAAAAACTTAAATAATAATAATAAGTAATAATAATAATAAATTTAGAGTACCCATTAGGTTGTCATGGTGTATATCATCGCTCGATGGTGAACAAAAAAAAAAAAAAATAATAAAGAAAATGATAATCTTTAATGTAGGAATGAAATAATAAAATAAAAATCTTTAGCATAAGAATAAAAATCTAAAGATTAAAAAACAATAAGACAATTAATAAAATAAAGATCTTTAGTACAAGTTAGGATTTTATAAATAGAAATAAAAATATAAAAAATTAAATTAAATAGGTAAAAATCTTAGTATGAATAAATTTTAGGAGCAAGTAAAAATATTAAAATAATAATAATAATAATTTTTTTAAGGTTTTCAATTAAATGTAGAGAATAAGAATAAAGAATAAAGTATAAAAATACATTAAAAAATTTATTAAAATCTAGTATTTTAGGGTTTTATCACTTAGAGTTTTTTTTTCAAAAAATAAAAATTTAATATGAGGTTTTTCCCAAACTTAGGTTATCTTAGATTTTTCAAAAAAGTAATAATAATCATTCAACAATCTAGCTCATTTAGGTATTTCCTTAAAAAAATTAAAATGATTAAATAACATAAACCTGGTGCTTTTTATCAAATAAAATTAACCAGCAAACTAAAATTTTTATAAAAGAAAAGCGAACAACAGATGGTTTGATCCTGGTTAGCAAGTATGTAGGCACTTTTGAGGCAACCATAATAAAATAAAAACTTTAAGTTAGGAAAAATAATCATAATAAACTAAAAACTTTAGGTTTAGAAAAATTAAATAAAATAATAACAATAAAAACTTAAAAAAATAAATAAATAAATAAAACAAAAACTTTACAAAAATTAGATGAATAAAAACTTTAGGTTATTAACAATAAAAGCCTTAGAAAAATTAATATAATAAACTCTAGACTTTAGATTTTCTTTTAACATAAATTCAAAATCTTATAAAAATATGAAAACATAAAAATAATAATATGAAATAGCATATTATAATAGTAGATAAATAAAAAAAATGAAGAGTAAAAATATAAAAGCCTTTTAGTAAATATTCTTGAAAATTCTACATGGTAACTGTTTAGGTTTTAATAGGTTATTCCCCAAATCCAATACCTTTGATTTACAGTTTTCTAAAATACTGGCAGATTAGTAACTACTTAAGGTTAATCCACCCAATTAACTTTAATTTTATTTTCTAACTTAGGTTGGTGGCAACTCCTTTTTAAAAATTGATTTTCTTTAATTTAGTTGAGTAATCTATGTTAAATGGGTAGAATTTAGTAAAGATTAAAATTAAGGAAAATGATCAAAAAATATCTCGATAGTATGGCGAATCCACTAGGGACGCCTTTTCAAAAGTAAGCTAGCCATGTAGCAATTTTCTTGAATATGTTTGAAGGGCCTTTAATTACCTATATATTTCTTTTATTATTGTTCACCTTTATCAAGTATTTTTGTAAATAGTGGTACTAACCGGGTTTTGAGTTATGCAAAAAAACAAAAAAAAAAAAAAAAGGAAAAGAGGAAAGAGGGCCTAATGGGCCGCTGTAAAAGTTCTTTCTTTTATTCATGTCTCGATATGGCCGGACTTGGGTTGTTTAGAAAATTAGGATGGAACGCCATTGTGTACCTATCAAGTTATAGTGGTGTATACCACCGCTTAACAATGATTAAGCAATTTTACTCCAAGCTTTGATGTAATCACCAGTTACAAAGCTAGAGGACCTTTAGAACTTACCCTCATTCCCGTGTGTGTGTTTTTTATTTATTTTCTCTATCTATTCTTATTTTGTGTTTCGTTTTGTTTGTTTTTCTGCAAATGAAAAGTAATGTATCACTATGAGCATAAAGCTATAATTCTGTTAATGTCTAAAATCTTAGTCTTTGTAATCTCTTTTCCTTACATTTCTTCAGTTTTGTAAAATTTCTGTTTTTTCCTATTTTCTTGTTATAATCTATAGTAAAATGGAGAATCGAACCAAAGACTGGTCATAGTATGTCAATGAAATCCACATGGATCAGTATGCTTATCTTGCAGAAACCTTACATCGGTGGTTTGATACATTCAGCTAAGAACATCAGGATTGCATTATGTAGAAGATCAGCCCGGTGATGTCTCTAATGAAAGTATAACTTAAGTGGATCTAATCAGAGCTATGGCCCATTTTTTGGATCTTAAGTTATTATCGTTCGATTTTAGGCCTTATAAGTTAGCACCCACCCTAGAGGAGTATACTCAATTACTTAGGGACCCTACCATGGAAAATGGAATAGTGACTCCAAACTTGGAAGCCTAGCCAGTGAACATGTTCTATCACCTGTTATGGGTTAGGAAAAGTGAAATTGCTAAAGCACTATTGAATGCAAAGACAAGTGTATCCGATTTTCCACATTGGGTAGTTGGTATGCATACTCATCAGTGTATCTCGATAGGCGGGACATTTTCTATGGAGGATATGATGATTGGTAAAGGAACCACATCAATGCATTCATATTAACAGCATTTGCAACCATTCTTTTCCCACAAGGGCGATCTAATGTCCATTTCAGTGTGGCTAAGCTAATCTCCCAATTTCTGATAGGTAAGTCCTATGTCTCGACAATATTGATAGAGCAAATCCAATCCTTGAATTTTGTGAAGCAACAAGGTCATGGCTTGTTTAAGGGAGGGCCCACCTTGTTAATAGTATGGTTTATCAGTCACATCAAAGCATTTGAAGCAAATTTGATGAGGGGATCCTTAGCTCCACAACCAGCATAGTGGATAACTTTGCTATGTGGGTTAAGTTACCCAATGATACATCCACTTAGCAATGGTGCAGGTTACTCAAGATGATCGAGCTGAGAGACATTGCATGGATGGCTAAGTGGAATCATTACACTAAGGCCATACTCGGATGTGAGGAGTATCTAGGTGTACCTCTAGTTGGTATCATGGGATGTATTGGTTACTTTGCAGCTTAAGTTGTTAGACAATTGGGCCCCTTACAAGACATTACCTACATAGGGTCATTAAAACAAGTAACCCTCAACTATCAAGTTGCTAACATATCACTAACAACCATGATCGTCCACTTTAACAATATCAAAGAATTGTGGGAATGTAGGGAGGTGAAGAAAATAGTAGACTTAGGTGAATTTGAAGGGAGGATTAGGGCCTACAAGGCTACTCAGGATTTCATTTATGATTTTATGAAAAACACAGGTCAAGTGCAATATAATTTTCCCGACATTTTCAAGCATAAGCTAGAATTGCAGAATCCGACACCAGAAGAGGAGGGGTATAAAGCCACCATACAAGCAAAGGTAGAATTCCTATACCAAAAATGGAAGAAGGTTGGAAGAAGAAGCATAGATAGTCCCAAAAGGTTATCCAGTACTTAAGGGACCAGTTGAAAGAAAAAGATGAACAGATCTGGCAACTGATAGAGGAAGCCAAAGCAGCTCAACCAAGCCAGTATAGGAGAAAAAAAGAAGTAACAGTACTAGTACAGAAGAGTTTACTAGTTTACTTTCTTTTCAGATAGAGTTTTAGGTCATGTATTTATTTGAACATTTATAAGAGATTGCAGTTTTGCAAGCCAAATTACGTGCCACATTACTATTTAATTATGATATGTTATAGTACTTATTCATCATTGCCATGCTTACATAAAATGATAACAAAAAAAAGGTATATATAATAATAATAATAATAATAATAATAAAAATAAAAAATGGGGACAAGGAAATGAAATCTTTGATTTAAACAAATCTAATAGATTTAAATCATGTTACAGATCTCAAAGATAGCTCCCAAGTAGGGAAGCCTTCTCAAAAGCTCGATTATCACTCGCTCAAGAGCTAGAATGAATGAAACCATCAGTAACGGTAACCTTGATAAGAGAATTACAACTCTCAAATAGACTATGCTATAACTAACCGTGTAGATGCAAACTCTAACATACACCATCAACTGAATCCATACTGATAAAGTAGTACAAGTAGATCATATTGAGCTTCAATAGACTTTTAATTCAAACCTTAGGGATGAATTGGGGAATGATGGTGGTGAAAGTTTAAGGAGGGAGTTTGAGGAAAAACAACAGGATATGGAAAAGAAGCTACTCCAAAAGTTCCACGAGAAGATGAGAGTCTTTGAGGGAACCAAAGGGTTAGAGCAGACTGATCTAGTTAATTTGCTCATTTTTTAAGATGAGGAGTTCCTTAATAAGCTTAAGATCCCGGATTTTGAAAAGTATGATGGTACCAGCTACTCGAAACTCCATGCTAGACTCTATATTAGAAAGATGGCTAAATATACTAGGTATGAGTGGCTGATTGTGCAAACCTTTCAAGACACTTTAATTAGGCCAGCTTTGGCATAGTATAACCAACTAGATCTGAATGAGATAAACACGTAGAATAAATTAGCAAGGGTTTTTTTTTTTTTTTTTTTATAACTAGTATAAGTTTAATGTTGGATCAGCTCCATCATTTTGGGACTTGAATAGCATAAGGAAGAAGAGCAATGAGTCTTTTAGAGAATATGCACAACGGTAGAGGGGAGTGGCTACTAGGATAATCACCTCCTTACTAGAGAAGGATCTAACTTTCATGTTCGTCAGGACTTTAGGCAAGCCATACTACCATCATTTAGTGGGGCATGTCGTTGCAAGTTTTACCAAGATAGTAGAGGTTGAATGCCGCATCGATAATGCAATCTCCTTTAGAAGGCTCCCTATTTTATAAGAGGGGGAAAAGAAAGTCACACACCTAAGGCTAGTTAAAAAGGGACGAGAAGTGACCATTGGTATGGTAGTCATAGGAGATCATTCCAAGCCAATGCTACATGTAACCATCTAGATGAATCAGAATACCTCGGAGTGAAACCCAAACCAATGCCATGGAGAAGGCAGTTTACCAGGATCCCTATACCTTTGAGCCAGGTTCTTCAATGTCTTTGTAATGAGAATCTATTAAATTTTGAGGTTCCTCTTGATAACTACAAACCCAAGGATTACAACCCCAACTTTCATTATGAGTAACATTTGGGGCTAGAGGGGTACTCTACAGATAACTGTTGTAGGTTGAGAAACAGGATATAAGACCTCATAGATGCTAAACTGGTTTGGTTGGACTTTGTAGAAGCTCCAGCACCTAACATCAATAATAATCCCTTGCCAAGCCATAGGGCCTCTGTCAATGTGATCATCATTGAAGAATGAGGACCAAGGATAGATTTAGATGAGCTCCTCATCACATTGGAATAGATAGCATGGAACTTGAAGCAAAAAGGTCACTTACAAGATATAAGAAATCTTAGAGATTGTACCATAACCAGACTTGCAATTCACCAATTATTCAGAGAAGGGAATGTGAAGAAAGTGGATATTCATGCCTTAATGAGCCCTAAGCCTAAGAGAAATCATACATAGAAAGAGTTGAGAAGGAGGTATTTAGCGAGCAATCCCACCGTCAACACACTAGGAGAACCATTCGGAACATTTAAATACTTGGTAGACTATTCGTTTGTGCTAAGAGTCTACGCAGATGTGCCTCTTATGAGATGGGGTTTGGAATTCGAGGAAGAAGATAACCTTAGAGGTTAGGAAGGTAAATCTAAGAAAATAGTAGGTATGGTGGGAATTGACCCTAAGTCCTTTACCATTGAATTCCCCAAACGGGAGTAGGGGACAGCCACCATTCAGCCCAAGAAGTTCGTGTTCAACATCCGATTGTTGCTAGAGAGTTATAAAGCTGCACCACTGAATTACTAAGCTATGAATCAGACTACGAAGGCACCTCCGATGATAGGGGGATTAACTCACTCAAGGAGGATATATGATTCGGTTGAGGAAGTCAGGAGGAAGGCTGCTATGGAACTGCCCCTTAAGGAAACGCTAGGGCTTGATGATAGAGGGGAGGTAAAGGATCAAAATCCCCTTAAGAAGATCATAAAGGCTAACGAATACAAGATCATGGATTAACTAGCTAAGGTCTCTACTTAAATCTCCTTAATGGGCCTTCTTTTATCCTCTGATTTGCACCGTGAGGCACTTGTGAAATTACTTCATGAAGTTAAGGTCTCTGAAGGTATTTTAGCTGAAAAATTAGGTTTAGTAATTAATTCTATCTTCGCAATAGATCAAATAGCCTTTTTGCCAAAAGAGTTAGGAGAAGAAGGTGACTAACACACTAAGCCGTTATTCATTGTAGCTAAATGCAAGGATATAGTGGTAGCTTGAGTACTAATCAATAATGGTTCATCCTTAAATGTGTGTTCATTATCCACGTTGAACTTGTTGGGGATAAACGTGTCAAAATTGAAGCCAAGCTCGATTACAGTGATAGCCTTCTATGGGTCTAAGAGAGAGATACTAGGGGAGGTTGAATTATAGATTGAAATTAGTCCACAAGGGTTTATGATTCCTTTTCAAGTGCTAGACATACTGAGGTCTTTCAATTTGTTGTTGCGGAGACCTTAGATACACTCAGCTGGAATTGTACCATCTAACCTACACCAGAAGGTCAAGTTTGTATCTAAAGGCTAGGTTATGATGGTGTTAGGGGAACGGGACTATGCCATATGCAAAGAAATTGTCATCCCATATATTAGGAGTGAAGAGATGGAAGAATTAGGATAGTAGCTTTTTGATGGTGTGTGTGTAGCCATAGATAAAGAGCCACTCTCAGTTCCATAACAAATTGGCACATTCAATTTAGGGTATAAACTAACTCATTGGGAGATCGAGGAGATGTAGCGAAAGATAAAGAAGAAGAGAGGTGAGGAGTTATAGCATGCTCAACTAAATTTTATAAACATCAACAACACATTTCCAACACTAACTTACACCCAATAATTGGAACTTCCTAAGCTAACTGACTTGTTTAGCCGGCAAGGCGTCGTCAACACAATAGAAAACAATCGCAGAAAAGGCCAATTGGACAATTGGTTTTCAGTCTCAATCAATGACAATAGGTCTCTTTAGACTAGAGATAAGGTCATAAGAAGCATGTAATTCATTTTTAATATTCCAGTATGATTTAGTTCAGCCTAATAGACGATAAATATTTCTCTCACCACAATTAAAGATTTGAATTTCTTCTTCTCTTCCTAAATTTTTTTCTTCTACTTATTTGCTCACTGTTATTTCCTAGATCTAACAAAATCAATGAAAATGGAGGGTATCTTGAGCCTGTAAAGGATGAAAATGTCGATATAACTTTCGACCCTACTAGGTTAGTCATCGGAGGTGATGTCGAAAAGTCAAATGAGATTCAAGAGAGTTGGCATCAATTTGAGCAAGGCAAAGTTATCATTGATGAACCGATTGTTGAGGTAAATTTGGGAATGGATGAAAACCCTAGGAACCTTAAGGTCAAAAACAGTTTGTTAGAAGAAAATAGAGGGGAATTGTTGAAATTATATCCAAATATCTAGACGTGTTCACATGGTCATATAAGGATATGCCAAGGCTTGATCATTGAATAGTGGTTCACAAGCTGCCTACCAAAGCTAACTTCAAACCAAGAAGGCAAAAACTTAAGAGGTTTCGGCCTAACATTTTGTTGAAAATCAAAGAAGAAGTGAAGAAGTTATTAGAAGTCAGCTTCATTAAGATATCAGATTATCCAGAATGTAGTGCCTATCCTTAAGAAAAACAGGAAATTTTGAGTTTTTGTTGATTTTAAAGATTTGAACCAAGCAACGCCAAAAGATAATTTCTCGTTACTACACATTGATGTCTTAGTAGATAAATTTGCTGGAAATCACCTTTTCTCTTTCATTGACGGCTTTTCAGGATATATCAGATTAAGATGTCAGAAGAAGACAAAACCAAAACAACGTTCATTACTACATGGGGAACGTTTTGCTATAAAGTTATGCCTTTTGGTTTGAAGAATGCGGGAGGGACGTATCAGCGAGCTATGGTATCATCGTTCCATGACATGATGCATAAAGAGGTGGAGGTATACATCGATGACATGATTGCTAAGTCTCATGAAGGGGAAGATCATGCGAAAGTCTTCAAGAAGTTGTTTGAAAGACTTAAACAATTCCAATTGGAGCTAAGTCTTGAAAAGTGCACATTTAGAGTAACATCAAGGAAGCTCTTAGGGTTTGTTATTAGAAGGAAGGGATCGAAGTAGACCTAGAAAAGGTAAAGGCAATTGTTGAGATGCCAGCCTCACAAACCTTTAAGGAGGTAAGGGGTCTATTAGGAAGGTCAAACTACATAGCCAGGTTTATATCTCAGCTTACTGATAAGTATCGTCCCTTATTCAAGCTCCCGAAAAAGAATGCAAAGATGAAATGGGATACAAAATGTGAAGAAGCTTTCTCTAAAATCAAAAGGTATCTAACGTATCCTCTAGTTCTGGCAGTTCCTACCCTTAGGAGGCCTTTATTCTTGTATTTGACCATACTCCTTGAGTCCATGGGTTGTGTGCTAAGGCAAAAGGATGAGACAGAAGGAAAGGAGCACCCCATATATTATCTAAGTAAGAAGTTCACTAAAGAAGAATAGGGATACTAAGAAGTCAAAAGGACTTGTTGCACTTTGGTATAGGTAATGCATTGGCTTCAAAAATAGACCTTACATTACTCGATCGAGTTATTGACCAAACATAATCTACTATGGTATCTAACAGAAAAATCAGCATTGGTGGGAAGAATCTTCAAATGGAAAATGTTGCTTTCAGAGTTTGATATTACTTATGTAAATTTGAACTCGGTAAAAGGACAAGCTTGGGCAGAATATCTAGGGAAAGATACATTGGAAGTCTTAGAAACTCAATTTCGAAATGGAGGGATTATAGTCATTGTTGACGAAAGATCAGAAGGCTAATAGTGGGAGTTATATTTTGATGGAGCCATGAATGTTTTTGGATGTGGAATAGGGGCGCTCTTGATATCTCCTAAAGGTAACCATTTTCCTGTAGTAACAAAGTTAACATTCCCGTATACCAACAATATAGTAGAATACGAAGCTTGTATCCTAGGACTTAAAATGGCGTTAGAAATGGGTATCTAGGAATTGGAAGTATATGGAGACTCATCTTTAATTATTCTCCAGACCTTGGGAGAATACAAGATTAGAGATAGCAAATTAATTCTGTACCACCAGCATCTTAGCGAATTGGTGGAAAGGTTCGAAAAAAATTCTTTCACATATAAGCTTAGAACTCAAAATCAATTCGCTGATGCTCTAGCGGCATTGACATCCATGATCTAAATCTCAAGTGGTATGGAGATTCAACCCATAAAGATCGAAGTTGAGGAGAAACTAGCTTTTTACCTAGTGTTAGAAGAGAGTCAAAATTGAAAGCCCTAGTACCATGATATCAAGGAATTCCATTAGAATGGCACTTATCCAAAGGAGGCAGATAAGAAAGACCTAAAGGCATTGAGAAGGTTAGTAGCACACTTTTTACCTAGCGGTCCCGCACTATATAAGAAATCCTTCAATACTACCCTATTAAGGTATGTCGATGAAGAGGAAGTAGATACCCTGATGCAAGAAGTACATGAGGGAGTCTGTGGACCGCACATGAATGGATATATATTAGCCTACAACATCATGAGGATGGGTTACTTTTGGATGACTATGGAAATGGACTGTATTAAACATGTGAGGCATTACCACTTATGCTAAGTTTATGCTTATAAAATCAACGCTCCACCTCAAGAATTACACGTATTATTGGCCCCATGGCCATTCTCTATATAGGGCATGGATATGATTGGCCCTATAACTCTAAAAGCTTCAAACGAATATAGGTTCATTTTGGTAGCCATTGACTATTTTACCAAATGGGTTGAAGCATCTTCGTATGCTAGTGTGACTAAAGGAGTGGTCATCAGGTTCTTAAAAAGGGACATAATTGCCAAATATGGGGCACCCGAATCCATTATTACTGATTAAGGAACCAATTTAAATAATAAATTAGTCATAGAGACATGCTAACAATTTAGAATCAATCACAAAAATTCAACTTCATATCGTCCTCAAATGAATGGAGTGATTGAGGCTGCCAATAAAAATATGAAGAGAATTATTGAAAAAATGGCTTACACCAATTGGCATGAAATGTTACCATTCGCCCTTATGGCATACAAAACCTCAATAAGAACCTCAACTAGAGCCACTTCTTATTCACTGGTATATAGAATTGAGGTTGTGTTGCCCATAGAAGTGCAAATCCCATCCTTTAGGTACTCGCTGAAACACAGCTCGATGAAGCAGAATGGGTAAAGAAAAGGGCAAATCAACCGAATCTAATCGACGAAAAGAAACTTATAGCAATATGTCATGGTCAATGCTAGCAGTAGAGGATGGCTAAAGCAGTTAATAAGAAGGTACGACTGAGAAGCTTTAAGGAGGGAGATTTAGTATTGAAGAAGGTGTTGCCAAACGTACAAGATCCTAGAGGAAAATTTACTCCAAATTATGAAGGACCTTATGTTGTGAAAAAGGTCCTGACAGGGGGGGTGGGTGGGTGTGGGGCGGCATTAGTGCTAGCTGATATGGATGGCCTAAACTTAAGAGGCCTTGTTAACACATATGCAATGAAGTTGTATTACCCATGAACAATCAATGAAATCTTTTGCCAAACCCAATGAGAGCATCGATAATACTAATGTCTTTATGACGTAATTTTCATTGTTTACGAGCAAAGTTGATACCCTTCGTGGTTATTGATGTTGGATTGGTCATTGACCAACCCTTGCTTATACACTTCATTAATAAGTTCCCTTTCTTCAAATTCTTTACACTGCATTATATATATATAAAATATCAACCAAGCTAACACCCATAAAATAAATGGTTAAATGCTTCATTATGACTTAATCCTTTTCTAAGGAAATTTTATTGCTGGAAAAAGGACTAACACAATTTTAGGAGTCAGTATACCTTGAAGGTTTGATTAGAAGACATGATCATGAAGATTGGTTGCCGGCGTTTCGGTAGGGTGTTCTAGCTCAACGAGCGAATGATTACCAAGCGATAAGTAAGAAGCTACCATTAGGATGAGGTTGAGGAGATCGGTAAGATCCATTCTTTGGTAAAGTAATTTTTACTGGATATCATATTTCAACATATCTTTGAGACCTCAAAAGATTGATATAAAGAGCATTCATTAATTTAAGTCTAGTCTTGTTAATATATAGTAAGCGTTTTAAGTCCATTCTTATCAATAGATGGCAAAAACCTTGAGTCTAGCCTTATTAATAACTAGCAAGCCTTTTAAGTCCATTCTCGTCAATAGATGGCAAAAACCTTAAGTCTAGCCTTCTTAATAGTTAGCAAGCCTTTTAAGTCCATTCTCGTCAATGGATGGCAAAAAAAATTTAAGTCTAATCTTGTTAATAGCTAGTAAGCCTTTTAAGTCCATTCTCGTCAGTAGATAAACTTTAAGTTTAGTCTCATTAGTAGCTAGCAATACATTTAAGACCATCCTCGTTAGTAGGAGGCAAATATTGAAGTCCTATCTTGTTAGTAGTAGGTGTGTCATTCTAAGCTAAGGGCAAAAATCGCGTCTTTTGGGTCTTTGTAGCAAAGCTTTATTCGAACTTTACTACAAAGAGGGGCAGTTGTAGACACTCCATTTTAGCCCCTTTGTCTAGATTTATTTTAAAAATATATGAATAAGTAATAAAATAACAAAAAATAATAGCAATAATAAAAAAAACCTAGTTTACAAAATAATAATACATAATAAAGACAATAATAAAAATTTTAAAAAAAGAAAGAAAAAGAACAAAATAATAAAAAATAAATAAATATGAAAAAAAAATTAAAAATGATAAAAAATAACAAATAACAAAATTAATAAAAATTGTGAACATTTTTAATAAAAATAAGGAATTATGAGACTATAAATTAAGTTTGGGAACCTCAAAATCTATAAAAATAACAAAGACCATTAGCTCATATATAATTTAAATGTAATAATAAATTGAGAGATGGGCTGACTCGGCTGGTTTGTGTGTTGGTCTGGTACGCACGGGGAAGGGGACAGGTTGCGGGTTCGAATCCCATTCAAGGCACTTTGTGCCATTTTCATTTTTTCCCCTAGACTACCACGTGTCAGCCTCTAATGGACTCGTCTTCAACCTCCAGCTGATGACCTCAAAGGAGAAAAATGGTTCAATGACAAAGAATCTAACCTACCTAAACTGATTTTTCCATGCAAATCCATCAACATTCAACAAAAAAATTGATAAACATCAATTTTAACAAGAAAAAACAAACAAATCGAATCAAAATGGAGTTTATCCTCTACTTGGATTCGGCTCAATCCAAGCCATCCTGAGCTCATCCATGGATGCATATAAATAGATTAAGATGCCACAACTTCAAGAGGCTAGAAAAATCACAAAAAAACACACATATATGCTTCGATCATGAGCTTTCCCTCTCTAGGAATACCCGCTGCCGGCCGCCACCTTCTCTCTAGGATTTCATCGCTTGCACTCAACCATGAGCTTAGATTTAGGTATCATTAGTTCCCTTAGGTTGCGAAGAGTAAGAAAGGGCTAATTTTGTGGATTAAGGATTTGCTAGAGGCTCGGATCAAAAAACCACCACAACCATCATCGTCGGCCACCTTCAAAACACCACCCTAGGCTAGCTTATGGGTAAAAAAACACCATCAATCGATTCCTCACCCCCAAAAACCTAGGAAAGCACCCATCAATTACCCCTAACGACCGTCGGATTACCTCCGACGAGGAGCTCCGCCACTACGACCCATAACTCGACCCATGACCCAATTTGACCCGCATCTATCCGGCAATCCGGTTGGTTTTTCTTCTTCTTTTTATTTATTATTTTTATTATCTTATTATTTTTATAATTAGGACATCTTAGTTCTTTTTTTTTTTAGCTCATCTTTAGTAAAAAATATAAAAAAATTAAATAATAATAATAAGTAATAATAATAATAAATTTAGAGTACTCATTGGGTTGTCATGGTATATATCATTGCCTAATGGCAAGCAAAAAATAATAATTAAAAAGAAAAAGAAAATCTTTAATGTAAGAATGAAATAATAAATTAAATTAAATTAAAATCTTTAGCATAAGAATAAAAATGTAAAGATTAAAAAAAAAGAGTTATTAAAATAAAGATCTTTAGTACAAGTTAGGATTTTAGAAATAGAAATGTAAAAATAGAAATGAAAATATAAAAATGAAAAAATATAAAAAAATTAAATTAATTAGGTAAAAACTTAGTATGAATAAAATTTTAGGGGCATGTGAAAATATAAAAAATAATAATAATAAAGTTTTTTTTTTTTGTTAAGGTTTTATCACTTAAAGTTTTTTTTCAAAAAATAAAAATTTAATAAGAGGTTTTCCCTAAACTTAGGTTATCTTAGATTTTCCAAAAAAAAAAAAAAAGAAAATAATAACCGTTCAACAATCTAGCTCATTTAGGTATTTTCTTAAAGAAAAAGTTAATATGATTAAATAACGTAAACCTGGTGCTTTTTTATTAAATAAAATTAACCAACAAACTAAAATTTTTATATATATAAAAAAAAAAAGCGAACTACGGATAGTTTAATCATTGCTAGTAGGTACGTAGGCACCTTCGAGGTAATCATAATAAAATAAAAACTTTAGATTATGAAAAATAATCATAATAAACTAAAAACTTTAGGTTTAGAAAAATTAAATAAAATAATAACAATAAAAAATAAAAAAATAATAATAAATAAAACAACAACTTTAGAAAAATTAGACAAATACAAACTTTAGGTTTTTAACAATAAAAGCCTTAGAAAAATTAGTATAATAAACTCTAGACTTTAGATTTTCTTTTAACATAAATTCAAAATCTTATAAAAACGTGAAAACATAAAAATAATAATAATAAATAGCATATTATAATAGTAGATAAATAAAAAAATGAAGAGTAAAAATATAAAGGCCTTTTAGTAAATATTCTTGAAAATTCTATATGGTAATCGTTTAGGTTTCAATAGGTTAGCCCTTAAATCCAGTATCTTTGGTTTATGTTTTTCTAAAATATTGGTAAACTAGTAGCTAGTTAAGATTAATCCACCTAATTAACCTTAACTTTATTTTCCAACTTAGGTTAGTTGCGACTCCATTTAAAAAATTGATTTTTCTTAATTTAGTCGAGTAATCTATATTAAATGGGTAGGATTTAATATAAATTTAAATTAAGAAAAATGATCAAAAACATGTCTCGAGAATGACCTATCAACATATAGACGTATTATAGGACGTCTTTTATATCTCACGATCACATGACTAGATCTCTCTTTTGTTGTTCAATAGCCTAGCTAGTTTGTCTTTGAGCCTAGAATAATACATTTGAATGCTACTGTACATGTTTTGAAGCATTTGAAAGGTAGTATCAATAAGGGTTTATTTTTTTTATTAGCTAACCTATTGTCGCTTCTTGCTTATTTTGACGCAGACTAGGGAGTGTACACTATTGATCGAAAATCTTTGTTAGGTTTTTTCGTGATGCTTGGTAATTCTTTAATCTCTTATAACACAAAGAAATAAAAAACAATCTCTACATCCTCAACTGAAGCTAAGTACAGAAACATTGCATTGGCTACAGAGGAATTATTATGGGTTTCTTTCATTCTAAATGACCTCTTTGTTGATTTGTAATTACCAATTTCTCTTTTTTCTAACAGTTGATTTGCCAAGCTTATAGCTAAGAACCCTATTTCCATGGTAGAACCAAACACATTGAAGTAGACATTGACTTCACATGTGATCATGTTGATTCTAGCTTTCTTTAGATTCATCATGTGCCTTCACATTCTCAACTTGTAGACTTTATGATGAAGACTATTACTGATGAGAAATTGCAATTTTTCTACTCCAAGTTGAGACTTTTATAAGCTTATACATTTGTAAATAGAATTAGTTATTTTATACGTGTCAGTAGGTATACTGCTAATATATAAATAGAGCAAATATCTTTATAACAAACTAATTGAATTCAACAAATGTCACTACACAATTCTTATCTCCTCTATTCTTACTTCTGATACTTTTCCATTAGCAATAAGTCAAAATTAGCTATTTCTTGTTACCTTTGCGATAGTTCAAAGTTTTCTACTATAGGAATTATTAAAATTATATACTTTTGTGGTTTTATGTTCTTTTTCATAGAATTAATCAAGTTTATATAATAATTATTTGGTAAGTAACTAGCCCTTAGCTATATTAATAACTTTGTTGATAACTGTGGGGGTGTTGGTTTGCGTATGGGGTCACGTGTGTACTGTGTAGGAGCATGCTACACATGGCCTAATGAGAGAAGCAACATTTATAAGGATGATCAATGGGTAAATGAGATAGGAAAAAGGAGTAAGCAGTCTCGAATGAGGCTTAGCACTACGATAACAAGTATTTTGTAGGTAAATGTAGGAATGTCGTGGTTTTGATCTTCTAAGGAAATTTTGGTAAAATAACAACATTTTAGTCCCCTTTGAATGAGGATGCAAGGGGTATTTATAGGATTTTTCTATGAATTTTGTCCGTTGGATGGTGATAATGATCAACGGTTCCGAGTGAATGAGCCTACATATGAGCTTTTCATAGGTTTAGGCTCATTAATAGCCTTGAATGTGTGACCCTTATTGAGAAAGGTTAGATCAGATCAATTGACCCAATAGGCCTTAACCCAAGCCCACCATGCCAAATCTCCCTTGATCATCTCAAAACATGAATTTCACTCTCTAGGCCCTATCTCTTTGGCTTAAAGAGTCAACTCTATTAAAATATCAAGCTAAAAGCCCATGAATCAAATTTAGCCCTCTACATTTTATCCCTTGACCAAAGTTCTTTAAATGAAGTCAAATGGTTTGGGCATCACATATGCCTTCCTAATGGTTTGGGCATCACATATGCCTTCCTAATGGCTAGGAAATTACTTGGCACATGTATGCTTGTGGAATAGTTACATTGATGCCATATATACGTTTGCACAATTCAAATTATAAGAGCCTAGTGCTAATGCTACATACAATTTCTATTTATTCCTTGTATGATTTGTGAAGATAAGCAATCAATTACCATGGTTAGAAGTGAGCTTCATGACTATAATCTATTAGGGGCAAAGAGGATTAACTTAAGGGGCACACAGTTGTGTCAGACTAAAAGTTAATAGATAGGCTAAAAAAAGAATAGTAGCAATTTATGATTAGTAGATAGACTAGAGATAATACTAGCAACATATGATGGTTTTAGATGTCTAAGATTGCAACAATTGGATAATATGCACCAAAAGGCCTAAGAACCAAGAGCCTAAACTATTAACAAATGTCAGGGAAGTAATGTGCCAATGTGACAATCTTAAAAGCATGAAGACATAACTTGATCATTTGAAATAATCAACAGTTATAAGGGATTTTAAATTGAGCAATATAAATATATTTATATATATATATATATATATATATATATATATATTGCAGATGAATAAACAAGAAAGATGCAAGGCTAAAAAGCAAGTACTTAGATAGAAATGAATAAATAACATAATAGGCCTTCCAACTGAAGATCACTTCTTACTCACAGCCTAGTAGGCCATGAAAACAAACAAATTTGACATTCAAAAATGGCAAACAATGTAGTGGTTTGGTCCTAATTAGAGTAGACTCAAATCAATCTTTATTGATATATTATGGGCTTCTTAATTCTAAGTAAGTAAAAAGTTATGGCCTTTCAAAATTGGAAAGGCAAATCACATTGTTTCTCTCTTTTTTTTAATCAATCTAGTAACTAGTAGACCATCAAAACATAGCAATTTGACCTTCATGAAAATACAAAATAGCAATGTGGTTTGGTCTTAGTTATAGTAGACTCAAATCAGTCTACTATATATATATATATATATAATATTATAGTTTATGTAACTTTAATCAAGTAAAAAGTTTGACCTTTTAAAGTTGGAAAACCAAAATTGCATTGGTTTCCCTCTTCTTCTTCTTTATTACTATAAGATAAAGGGGTGACTCCTAAGAGCAAGGTGCGGGCCAATGGCTTATTAGAAAGACACATACATTATATAGCACACGTCTTAGGTTCGATTCCTGTAATCCTTGCTTACTTGTACTACCTCTCCCAGTTTTTTGTTTTTTTGGCATTTTGCTCCTCAAGTACATCATCCTCTAGCTCATCATTTTTTTTTTTTGGCTAAGAACAAAAATGTCCTTCTAATAGAATATAAAATATGACAGCTAAAGTCACTTTCTTTTCACAATATTTTTCTTTTTTTCCAACACACATGTTACTGCAAATTTCCCACGCCATTTCCACATGATACTAACCCTCATTCATTTATCTTTCCTCTACATTCTTCATCACTCCATCTTCCCTGTTATCATTTTTTTTTTTACTCTTCTCTTCTTCTTTTCAAGTGCTTGTTAACTTAGTGATTTTGGAAGAAACATTAACTTAGTGTTAGATGCCCCGCGGATCAGAGATAATCAGTACTCATTAATTAGTTTTCTAAGGATTGAAGTTACATAGTAATTAGATGAGTAGTAAGAGTGGGGTACGCGTTGGAACATTGAATTTGATAATTTAACTCATTGTTTGATATCCATTGATTTCATTTCTATTAGATAATTTAGTTTAATTTAGGTAATTTGGTTAAATCAATTCACCTCGAAATTGTGCGGTTAGATAGTCGGTTTGAGGTTAGTATTAGTATTTGTAGATCCCTGAGGGAACGATATCCGTGCTTAAACTCTATACTACTGTAATCGATAGGTGCACTTGCCTAATTGATCGCAAGGAAGAGTCGGAGTAAAAAGTATTTTAATTTGTGTGATTGCGATTCAATCAACAATCATCCTCTAGCTCATCATTTTTTTTTTTTTGGCTAAGAACAAAAATGTCCTTCTAATAGAATATAAAATATGACAGCTAAAGTCACTTTCTTTTCACAATATTTTTCTTTTTTTCCAACACACATGTTACTGCAAATTTCCCACGCCATTTCCACATGATACTAACCCTCATTCATTTATCTTTCCTCTACATTCTTCATCACTCCATCTTCCTTGTTATCATTTTTTTTTTTTACTCTTCTCTTCTTCTTTTCAAGTGCTTGTTCCTTCATCTTCTACTTCCCTTCTTCTTCATTATTACTTTAAATTTTCTGTGCACCCATTTCCATACATATCTAAGCCTCAAATGGCAACATGGAATGACTACAATGGTCGAATCGAGCGATGTAACTTGTGTTCATTCTTCATTGTGGGACATTCTTGTTCGATTAGCAGTATAGAATGACCATAATAGTTGTATTGAACCATGTGGTTTGAGTTCATTCTTCATCATGGGATGTTTTGGCTGCTTGAACAAGTCCTAGCTAGTTAAAGTTCCCATTGCCACACACCTTAATCTCCATTTCATTATTCATTGTTGAAGAATAGAGGACTTATATACTCGAACTTCAAAATTCTTGAAGAATTCTAAAGATAGAAGAGTTGAAATCTAGAATAGCTAAATATACCCTGAAGTACATTTGCTTTTCCCTAAAACTTCTAGCCATCTTCCTCTTGTTATCATACTCACTTCTTTTATGTTCTTTCTTTCTTTCCTTTTTTTTTTTTTTTGATAAGTATGTTAGGGATTGATTGAAGGCCAACATTAACAAGGGTATTACATTTGCTCAAGGTATGATATCTTGCATTATTCCATATGATATGGGACTAATTTGTTTGCTTGAATCAATGTGTGTGTGTGTGTGGTCTTTTTTTTTTTTTTTGTGGACCTTTAAGTTTCATTTTCTTTTGTATTCATTGCTCAATGTGCAAGAGGCCAATGGTCATCTTTTCACCGATTCATTTATCCATATAAACTTGCTACTCATTAGTATTGCAATAGGCCCCATTTTCTAGTTTCTAGCATAGGTATAGATGCATTTGGTTGTAGCACATTTTGAGAATAGCATTCTCTCACTTTTTCAATTTTTATTTTTCTTTACAATAATTAATAATATTAAATTTCATTTAATACAAAATCATAGTTAATTAATAAATTCTCTTAAGTTGCTATTTATTCATTAATTGTATTCGATAAATAATATTTACATTATCAATATTATAAATACTTCGATCTTATTGTATAAAGTATGACTAAATAATAATAAGCATATATCACTCGATGCCCTTTACTTACAATTAATATTACGAAAATAAATATGCATTATTAAAAAAAAAAGGCTAAAGACTAATGATTTTTGTGGCATTGCTAATAATACAATCTTTTAAAGTCATTACATAAAAAAAAAAAAATTGAAGTATACTTATATCTATATCATTTGGTTTTTTCCACTTTACTTATAATTACCTAGTTAAATATCTTTTGTTTTGTATTTTTATTAATAATAAAAATTACATAAGTTTTATATATTATTTTTTAAAATAAATTGATGGGTATATTTCAACATTAATACATATGCTATAATGAAAATATAATATATTTATTCTTTAACCTTTTACAAAGTGCATTGATACCCTTAACTATTTCCATTAAAAAATTAAAAAATTCCTTCTTATTAAGTATAGAAGTGTCCTTGGTGCATTCGTTTTACAAAATCTTTACATTATAAAATTATGAATAATTATAATCCTATAGTCTTATGTCCACTCCTAGTTATGAGTTTATAAATACTTAGTCATATCTCCTCATTTGACAAAGTTAATAAGTTCTAAAGATAAGAGAAATAGTATAGTCTTGTAAAATCTCTAATCTTAAAGATCAAAGTAAGGCTTAAAAACAAGGAACAAGTCAATACTTGATTAAGAATAGTAATATTGATGCTAAATTGATCCCTCAAATGCCACAAGTGTGTTTAAGCTACCGAGACTTCTTGTTCTTCCTCCTTGTCTCTTCCTCATAAATCTCCTCTTTGAGTGTCATTTATGTATCCCTCCTCCAAGGTCATATGCAACGTGAAACTTATATAGAACGTGCATGCTAGCATCAACCAGAACCCCACTACTATAATTATTATGCTTGTTTCTTCTTGACCTAGAGATAACCCATTTATCGCATCCTCTCTCTCTCTCCAATTCATCATGGGGAAATATTTGGAGGCGCCTTAGAGATTATGATTGAACTAGTTAATTAGCAAAGCTTACCTATCTGTTTGTATTATGGTGAAAATTGAAAATGTAGATATGTAGATGGTATAATTCCTTTATCTAACATTCTTGTTGTCAATCCTATATATCCCTTGGCACTTGGAGAAAATAGAGAATATATGTGCCATAACGGAATGTATATTAACATAAATTATCATGAGAGATGAACATCAGTAGAATATTATTATTTAAATAAAAATATACTAAAAGGTAAAAATAATAATAATAAATAAATATTAAGAAAAGGTTAATGCATGATGTCTACGGAATAAAAACTTCTCATTAATGAGAAAAATGTACTAATAACATTCTTAAAACCATTTGCATTTGTCTTCTCAAATTCAATGAGAAAGGAATTGTTTCGCCACATGTATTATCTTCTTTTAATACCATGAATTAAGATCTAGTAAAGAAATGACCAACCTTCTATGGTATAATTTCTAAATGTGCATACATATTCAAATATTCACCGAACAAAATTATTGTTTATTAAAATAATCGTCAATTGATGAAATGAAGACAAAACCTAAACTTGTATCTCATGTAACAAAATTTATGTACACATGGATATGAAAGTAAATATTCAAATGTAAAACACATCATCATGATCTTTGCAAATAAAAAAAAGTGGAAAAAAAGAAGAAAAAGTCTGATCCTAACGTGGGTGCTTTTCAATAGGGTTGAAGTTGGTCCATTAGAACAATAGAAAGTTGTGGAAAGACGACGCGACAATGCGTTCGCAGAGCAAAATTGTAGCCATTAAATGAGCATTTTCATTAGCTTAATTTTTATTATAGGCTAATTACTTTAGCTCAGAGCTATATATTTATGGAAATTTCAATTATTCTTGCTAAAGTGCTGGTGAAAACGTGCAACATAACTTTAGTTGGGATGAGATCAAGCATTGAGACCAACACCTCAGCAAAGTGGAGTGGTGGGATTAAGAATGCAATGGAAATTATACAAGAACCTTCAAGGAACATTAATGCCATTAATAGAAAGTAAACACTAAAAATCCTCTCCAGCTTTCTTAATTCATAATCTAGGAGTAGGAAGGAACTGCGTTCTTGGGAAAGCAACTGAATTATAATTTGTTGCTCAAATAAAACATTCAACAGAAACCGCATCATCTTGCGTCCTCTTCATTAGACACAAGCACGGTCACCATTTCATGCCCAAACACAACACCAAAAGATCCTAGGTTTGTATGGTAAGTCTTAGCCTCTTATTTAGGCTATTTATTTTTGTGGAAGGGTAACATTACATAGTAATGATATGTTGCAATTACATATATATTTTTAATATATGTATGCCCTTAATGTGCTATTTTGATATATAATGGTATTAGTGGAGTTTGTAGATAGATTTTGGATTTATATTATCTCTGCTCAACTTAAGAATTTGGAACAAGCTAATATAAGCATGTTCATTTTGTCTAGCTAAGAGTTTCATGAGATTAAGTAACTACCAATGTAGCTTAATCTGTAATATGGAATTGAAATAATAATCCATGTGATATTTTCGTTATTTAAATTCATGGTATGGTGGAAAATGTCACATTTCCATCATGGGGTATTGTAAATGGATGGTTAGAGGTGTTGGAAGCTCAAGCTAGTGGAATTTAATTTGCAAAATATAAATTCAATTTGTAATGATTCCTAGAGATTAATATTGATACTAGGAGTGTTTAACTTTGATTGTTTATATAATTTAAGACTATTTCAACTAAATTAGATTCTAAATTTGTAATTTTGGTAGATAGTTGCGATAAGATATTTAGGTATTTCTAATGGGTGTTAAGCATATACATTTGTAAATAGAATTATTTATTTTACACGTGTAGTGCACGTGTCAGTAGGTATACTACTGCTATATAAATAGAGCAAATATCTCTCTAACAAACTAATTGAATTCAACAAAAATCACTGCACAATTCTCATCTCCTCCGTTCTTACTTATGATATTTTTCCATTAGCAGTAAGTCACAATTAGCTATAAACTTTATGATTTGGACACATATCAAATCTTATTAGCAGAGATGTTCCATTTTTTTTAACATATTTTTCCTTTCAAACTAGTTGATAAGTTAGATTCACCACGTCCTATTACTCTTATGTTTCCATCAGATCTTCCTTCTTGGTCACTAAATTCATAGAATCTATTCCTAATGTTCCTGTATAAACACATGACCAAACATATACATCATCACTTCCTCAAACCAACAAACCTATTGTAAGAACTTCAGGGAAAATTAGAGGACCGCCATCTTGGCTATAGGACTATATTCAATGTTCAATCGAATACATCAATAGAAGCAATATTGGCTAGAATTAGGAGAAGAATTGGATAAGGCCTTGTTAGATTCGTAGGAGACGCTAAGATCGTGCCCATGATGAACTCCTACGGCCTATGTAAAGACATTCCACATCTACAATCCAAGTAGGGTAGATTAGATTAGGAAGATAGAATTAGATGATTAGAAAAATTAGATTAGAGGATTAAGAGATTAGAATTAGATTACGAGATTAAGAGTAGATTTTTATATTTTTATTTTTTATGCTTTTATTTATGCACTCTTTTATTATTGCTTTTAGATTTAACATGTTTATGGCTTAATTTTCTTTTGCATTTGAGTATGATGAACCCTAAAATGAACATGCAGTTTCTATTATTATTCAATGATTTATTTATCATTCTTGTGATTCGATTATGTGTTTTTATTGTTTTTAATTTAATATTGCCGGCATATTAGTTGGAATTTGATTTCTTGTATAAAGATCAAGAGATTTTATATAAGAATAAATCTAGCATAATTCAAAGGAGTTGAATGCAATCCAAGGGATAGGACAATGTGATTCTTCCAAATTATGGTGAAACCTAATGGTGGAATTCATAGATCAAATATAATGCAATTTTAGGGGTTTTAATTAAGAAAAGATTTCAATTAATCAACATAAAATTAGAAATTAGTATGACTCAAGAGGGCTATTAGTTTAATTTAGGAATTCCCATGGTCCAAGAATGAAATAATAATTTGAATAATAATTAGTTAATTAAATTAGTAATTCTGTAAGGATTCAATACCTGAATACATTTTTACTAATTATTGTTTTTTTAATTTATTTATTATTTATTTTATTTACTCATTTATGTAATTTTATCAATTAGATAGTAAGAGAAAATGCAATTACTAGTACTTGTAATCCCTATGAGATTGACACTTGATATCTTTATCCACTATACTATAAAATCGATAGGTGCACTTGCTTATAAGTCTAAGATTAGATAGTAGGAAGACTGATACTAAGTTTTTGGTACCATTGCTAGGGATTAGGATATTAGAAACACTTGCATCTTGTTAATCTAATCATTATTTCCTTTATTGCTAATTTTTTATTAATCTTTATTTTCTATAGTTTCTATTTTTCTGCTATTGTTTATGCCTAAGGGACACCATAGAGTAAGTCAATATCAAGTTTTGGCTCAAGACTCAGATGATAACCAATCTATCAACATAGCCAACAAGTAAGAAGAGAGAACGATATTCGATTAAGCAAGACCATCACTTGTTAGGGCTAATTCAAGTGTTGTTAGGCCTACAATTACAACCAACAACTTTGAAATTAAACCTAATATCATTTAGATGGTTCAACAATTCATTCAATTTAATAGGTTACAGGATGAAGATCCAAATGCACACATTGCCAACTTTTTGGAAATCTATGACACCTTCAAAATCAATGGGGCCATAGATGACGTTATCAAGTTACGACTTTTCCCTTTTTCATTACATAGTAGATCTAAATAATGGTTAAATTCTCCACCTAGGGGGTCGATAACTACATGCAAATAGATAGCAAAAAATTTTCTTGCTAAGTATTTTCCACCAGCAAAGACTATAAAGCTATAGAACAATATCTCCTCCTATGCTCAAATAGAGTTCAAGACTTTATATGATACATGAGAGAGATATAAAGATCTGCTGAGGAGATGCCCACATTACGGTCTTCCACTATGGATGCAAATTTAGACTTTCTATAGGGAACTGAATCGAACCACTAAGCTGATGGTAAATGCAGCAGCTGGAGGGACGTTAAATAACAAAACTCCTAAAGAGGCTCGAAATTTGATAGAAAACATGGCCGTGAACAGCTACCAATGGAATGTGTCAAGAGCTAAACAACCAAAAGTAGTAGGAGTATATGATGTCTATGCTGTTATTGCTTTAAAAGCACAATTTGAGGCATTAAGCAAGAAAGTGGATGGAATCTCTAAGGCATAACAACTAGGTCAACCAGAGTTTATTTCCAATTTTAATGAAAATGCTAATTTTTTAGGACTTCCAAATAGGCAACCAAACAACCCCTACCACACTACTTATAATTTGAGTTGGAGAAATCATCCTAGTTTATCATGGAAAAATCAACTAAGGAATGGCTCACCTAGATTCCAATAAGCAAATCGCCCACTGGAACAAAAGTCAAAATTAGAAGATTTAATGACAAAGTTTATTCAAACAACTAAAACACACTTGCAAACTACAGAAACGTTGTTAAGGAATCAAGGCACTTCGATCCGAAATTTGGAAACTCAAGTAGGATAGATTGCAAAAAATGATTTCAGAAAGACACCAAGAAACTCTGCTTGGAAATATAGAGCCCAACCTTAGGGAACATGTTAAAGCAATCTTCCTAGTTAATGAAGAAGTAGTGCAAACTAAAAGGGAAGTTAAAACGCCATAGGAGAAGGAGCAACCCCCAAAGAACAAAGAGTACATTTCGAAAATTCCTTACCCAGTTCAACTTAAGAAAGAACACTTAGAGGAGTAATACAGTAAGTTTTTGGAACTTTTCAAACAACTTCATATAAACTTACCATTTGTTAAGGCTTTATTGCAGATGCCCAAGTATGTAAAATTCTTAAAGGACTTGCTTTCCAACAAGAAGAACTAGAAGAAGTCTCAATAGTCACCCTCAATGAGGAGTGCTCCACTATCCTATAGAACAAGTTGCTAGAGAAATTAAAAGTTCCAGGGAGTTTTACTTTACCATGTTTCATTGGCACTTTATCAAAAAAAATGATGCTTTAGCTTATTTAGGTGCAAGTATTAATTTGATGCCACATCATATATTTAAGAAGTTAGGATTAGGGAAACCTAAACCAATATAAATGAGCATTCAATTAGCTAATAGGTTTGTTAAATATCCCATCGGTATCATTGAAGACGTGTTGGTTAAGGTAGGAACATTTATCTTCCCAATTGATGAGGATCAACTAGCATAAAAAAGGAATGAACCAAAGTCCCAAGACCCGCTACACGGTATTAGAGGACCAATGACCCGAGCTAGAGCTAAGCGGATGAATGAAGCCTTACAAGGACTAGTCATGGAATTACAAGAGAAGGAACCAAGTTATGCTAAAGGAGAATTGACCTTTGTTAATTTGATTCAAGCGTCCTTAGAGGAGTATAGGACATGAGAACCTAAGGAAGATCGGCGGTTTATGTGTCATTAAAAGACCACTCGGCTTTGTAATTTTATTAGTTATTTTTGTAAGATTTCGGCCTTCTAGAAGTTAAGTGGTTGGTTTACTATGTTTGGAAACTTAGGTTATGCTTTTGTTATATGATAACAATATATCATGGCATAGGGGAAAAACACGGCACATTTCGATCATATTATTGAAATACAACTTTTCATGGAAAAGCTCTCTCTTGTTCTTTGAGAAAGAACTCCACGGTTTCTTCAACATAAATGCTTGGGGAAATCATTGATAGCTTAGGTTTTAATCAACATGTGTGGTTAGGGTCTAGTTACGAATTACAACCTGTTCAAGACGATTCATGGGAATTCTTATTTCAATTTTGATCGTCGAGTTCTAGGTTTGACATACCTAGGGTTTATGCATCATTTGCCATCAGAGCTTCGGGTTCTTGAATCAAGTAACATCTATCCTTTGTGAATTGTTTGTTCATTCATTCCATAGTTCTTATTCATACCCTAGAAATTCGTATAAAAAAAATTTACAAATTCGATCATAGAAAGTCTATTGGTGACCAACAACAATAATTTGCTATCTTAACAAATTGAAATTCAATATTTAATTCTTATTCTTTATCTTTAGAACGTCATATAAAAGAAAAATAAAAAAAGAAAATTCGAATTCGGCCATGGAAGTATTCAATTGCCGAGTTACAAGACAAAAAAATCCTTGCTTTGAAATCACATAATCAAGTGATACAATACACTTTCCAATTCCTACCTTCAACATTATATTGTCTTTCCAATATTGTATTTGAAATTACATTGCCATTCCATTACATGTTCGGTGCAATATTATTCTTTCCCATTTCGTGTTGAGGACGACTTTTAGTTTGTTTTTCCAATTCTGTAGTGAGTCTTTTCATATCAATTAATTTGTGTTATGTACCTTTGTTTGCCATGACTTGGAACCAAAAAGTTAGTCAATAGAATTGCCTTTTTGGTTGCGTTGAGGAAGTTTTTCAATCCGAGTTCATATTAAAGAATTGCAAGAGCGGGTTGTGAGAACATTATTACTGAGAGCTAAACACGAGTGAATTGTGAGGACATTACTATTGAGAGGAACACACGAGTGAATTGTGAGAGATATATTATATTTGTGTTACTATTCTTTTTTTTTTTCTTGACTATAGAGATATGTCAGGACAAAGTCTAACTAGAGGTGAGAATGGAGGAGGGGAAAATAGGTTAATGTTTGATGCATTAATGAGAGAGATGAAGAGAATATTGAGTGGTGAGCTAGAACAAATCCATGAGAAGATGGATAAGATGGAACAGAGTAGGGAACTGTCTAGTAGCACTACTGTCAGGCGAGGTGCGAGTAGACCCTTGAGGGGAGGAGTAAGGATAGAAGAGGGTGAGGAAACGGATTCAGGAGAATATAATTACATGAGGGAGAGAGGGAACACCTAGAGGCGAGACAGTAACCTAAGAAGTATCAAAATGAAGATACCCTCGTTTCAAGAGAAAAATGATCCAAAGTTGTACTTAAAGTGGGAGAGGAAGGTAGATCATTCACTTGAGTGCCACAATTATGCTAAGGAGAAAAAGGTTAAATTTACTGCAGTTGAATTTTTAAATTATGCTAGTGTTTAGTGGGACCAACTAGTACGTAATAGGCATAGGTATGGAGAAAGGCTTGTTAGTACCTGGGATAAGATGAAGACTATTATATAGAAGCAGTTTATCCCTAGTCATTATCATAGGGATTTGCTCAAGAAGTTTCAGGGATTGACATAAAGGTCCAAGAGTATAGAGGACTATTATAAAGAAATGGAGATAGCCATGATTAGAGCTAGAGTGAAGGAGGATGATGAGGCTACAATGGGTAGGTTCATTAACGGTTAAATAGGGAGATTGCTGACGTGGTGGATTTACATCACTATTTAGATATGGAAGAGTTGTTGCATAAGGCGATCAAGGTAGAGAGACAATTGAAGTATAAGAGTAATCCAAAATATAGGGTGACTTCTAACTCTTCATGGAAGTCTAATTGGAAGAAGAATCCTACCAATTTGAAATCCAAGGAGGATGTGAAGGCTAAGAGTCCAGTCACTGCTTTTAAAGGTAAAACTAACACTAAATCGTCTTCGAGAACTCATGATATTTGTAAATACCCTATTTTTGCCCTAAGAATCAATAATAATAAATAATAATCAATTTCCATTTTTTTTTCTAATTTTTCATATTTTTCTCTAATTTAGCAAAAATAAGGAAAATATTCAAAAAAATAAAAATAAATAGGAAAACACATTAATTTTGAAAACTAATTTTAGAAATGGCAATAATAAGGAATGAATAATTTTTACAAATTTTTGAAATTCCAAAAAATACAAAAAATGGAAAAATTGCATCGCATATATACAATTTGCGAAATAATTAAAATAGGGAAATTGGGCCAGCTCAGCTAGCTCGTGTGTGCGCCTGGAATCGTGCATGAAGCCTGAGGTCCCGAGTTTGAATCCCCCCGTGTGTGCTCGGAAATTTTTTCTCTTCTTTTCCCTAGAGCTGCCACGTGGCAGCGCATGATTGGCTGGAGCAAACGCATGCGCCGGGCGCATGATCTTCTTCAACCTCGGTCCGAGATCGCCAGCGAGGGGAAAAATTTGAATTTCGGCCGTTTTGATTCGATTTTTTGCACAAATCCAACAGATCTTCAACAGAATTGAGATAAACATCATCCAATTGGAATCAAATCTCAACAAATCGATGAATTTACACAAATCGGAGTTGGTTTGTTTAACCGCAAATCCGATTTGCCTCGATCGGTGGAAATCCGAGCTTATCCAGCTCGATTTCGAAATCCTATAAATAGAGGATGAAGTGAGGAAGCTGAAACACAGATCAAAAGCGAGAGAAAGTGAGAGACAAGAGAGAATCGAAGTCCGCTGGAGTTTTTCGAAGCCGCGACCGCCGATCAAGAGTTGGGCAACCACCAGGAGGAGTTTCTGAAGCAAACCACCGCCACCATTGGATTCCTCACCCTCGATAACCTAGGAATCGACACCTCAACCGCTGAAGAAGGCCGCTGGAACGCCGTCAACGAGCACTCCCCGCCGCCACATCCGATCGACCCGACCCGACCCACTTCAACTTGACTCGACCCGACTAACCCGACCCGCGCACCGACCCGGATCCAGGTAAGTCGGATTTTCCGATTTTTTTATATTTTTGTTTATTTATTTGGGTTATTTTATTCCGAATTAATTTATTAATTTGTTATTTATTTGTTACTTGTTATTTATTTATTTATTTATTTACTTATGTGTTATTTATATTTCAATAAATAGAAAAATGTTAGGAATTAGATTTTCTTTTTTTTTAGGATTAGGATTTAATGATAAAATAAAAATAATAAAAATAATAATTATAATAATAAATAATAAAAATGTAGAAAATTAGAAAAATATTAGAAAAATGATAATAAAACTTTAGATTTTAAAATAGGATAGATAAAAATCTAGGAGAAAATTTTTAATAAAATAAAAATTATGAAAAATTAATAAAAACTAATAAAAATAAAAAATTAATAAAAAAAATAATAAAAAATAATAAAAAATTATAATAGCATAAATAAGTCAAAAAATAGAAAAAAAATGAGTTTTATCACTTAGAAAAAATATTTTCTCAAATAAATCCAAAATTGATGTTTTCCCTTAAAATTATTTTCAAAAATCAAATTAAAGCTTAGGCTTAGATTTTTTAGAAAAATCCTAAAATGGTAAAAACATAAATCAAAAGAGATTTCACAATTAAAATTCACAAACGCACTAAATCTTTTCAGGAAAAGCGAACTACGGCTTGTTTGATCCTAAATAGCAGGTACGTAGGCACCCATTTGGGGCAACCCTAAAAAGAAAAAAAAATCATTTTCCTAGAATAATTCACTCAAAAACACAACAAAAATAAAATAAAAGACATTTCGAGATAGGAGTAAATTTTAGGAGATTGGGTGGTAACCGTATGGCTTTAATAGGTTAGCCTCCGAACTTAGAATCTCTGGTTTTCCCTTTTCCTCTTTTCACAAAAACGAGAAGAGGAAATCACGACGACTAGTGGCCCAAATTAGGACTAATCCGCTCCATTAGTCTTAATTCAATCTTTCCCAACAAAAGTTGGGTGGCGACTCCAAAATAAACGAAATTCCTAACTCAAGTCGATGATCTACATTAGATGAGCACAGGGTCTAGTATAGATCAGATTAGGAATAGGAAATTAAAAAAATAGACTCGACAGGATGGCGACTCCACTGGGGACCCATTCCAATAGGCTAGCCACCTGAATCTCCTCAAATTGTTCCTTTTTCTTTAAGAAATGTCTTTCGATTATTCTGTTGCTAACTTTTCAGGAATTAGCTAGATTTATGATTCGGTTTTGAGTCTGCATGCATACATTTGTGTGAATAGATGCGGTCGAACCCAGACCGTCCTAGGACCCTAAGACGGGGAGCCATTGTGTAGGTTTCGGGCGAAGTGAGTTGATCACCGTTCAAGACCAATTAGGCTACCCCACCCAATGCTTCGATATAGCCCGAGATCCATTTCTCCGAGAATGTAGGAGGCCATAGAGATTGGGGACGAGTTAGAACCAACCTATTTGCATACATAACGTCATGGGTTGACAATTGACAATGATGTAATATTTGTTGTTTTCTTCATGGAGTTCTGATCTATTTCCCTGTAATGTTATCATAGTTTTGGTTGTAATTAGGAAATTTCTGTTGCAATAGATGGCTAGTACCGCAGTTAACCACCTCCTCCGCAAAGAGATCCGGTTGTACAAACCTTTGGACCCAAAGTTGGTGCTGGACCACTGGTTCACCTTATACAATCCAGAAGACCAAGCCTTCATCCAGCAGAAAATAGGCCCCATCTTCTCACTAACAAAGATAGAGGTGAACGTGCCTTTCGTACGGGGCATGCTCCAGTTATGGGAAATCGAGCCCGCAGCCTTCTTCATCGGGCCTCATGAAATCACCCCTACCCTGGAAGAGTACACCCAGCTGCTACAGGCTCCAGCATTAGCCGATTAAATCTATGTGCCAGATCTCGAGGCCGGGCCAGCCGGTACTTTCAACAGACTACTGGGTATTCGCAAAACAGCAATCAACAAGGCCTTATCAGACTGTAATGGATACTGCATCCAGATGGACGATTTAGAAGCCTGGTTCATCGCTCGAGAGGACAATGGGGATAGAAAAGACATACTGTGTGGGGACCCCAAGACTTATAGACAGAGAAGGGTGAACGCTTTCATCTTGACAGCTTTCGCCACCATACTATTCCCCATCAGAACTTTCTATGTCCACTACCGGGTTGTAGAGCTGGTGACCCAATTCTTGGAAGGAAGATCTTACATCCCAGCTCTATTGGCTAAACAGATTCGAAACTTAAACTTCCTCAAGAAGAAAGGCCATGGGATCCTCCCCTCCAGCATCAACCTTATGCTGAGATGGTTCGTGAGCCACCTTAAGTGTTTTGGGCTGAATATGGTCCGGAAAACCTTGGCTTAGCAGGTGGATCTTGTGGATTCATGCATAGAAAAGATAAAGCTACCCGACGACCTTACCGGCTACAGTTGGGTAGAAGTGCTTAGAAGCTTCAGTGTTGAGGATATTCTGTGGACAGCCAGGTGGAGTTGCCGCGATAAAATTATTTTAACCTGTAGTAATTTTCAAGCTGTGCCTTTGATCGAAATCAGTGGATGTATTGGATATCACCCCAATTCAGTGGTTCGCCAGTTTGGTACTATCCAAGACATAGTTTATCGGCCCTCGCTGGAAGCAGTCACCTTCGAGTACCAAGATCCGAACTTGCTAGTGGCTGAAAAGTTTACTAAGTTGGCAGAGGTCAAAGCACTTTGGGAAGCCAGAATTGAAAACCCAAATGTAGACCTCGGTGAGCTAGATGGCGAAGTGGGAAAATACCGAGCTACCAGAGAGTTTGTGATCTGCCAGCTGTATCAGACAGGGGAAAGAGCATACCAGGTCCCGGATGTCACTCAACTAAAGCCAGACAAGATAAATCCGGAGCTAGAAATCTACCTGGAACAGGTCAAGGCCCGAATGGAGGTCTATTTTGAAGCTGTAGATTATAAGAAAGACATCTGGAAAGGACGATTCAAGAAATCCGACCAAAGGAACAAAGCCTTGGAGGCATAATTGGAGAAGACCAAAGCCAGAGTTGAAGAATTGGAAGCCGTCATCAATGGGAAGCCTGAGCCTCCACAACAGAAGACCAAGAGAGCTAGGAAATAGATTATCATTGTAATCTTTTATTTATTTGAGTATCGAACTCTAAAATTTTCAATATTAATAAAAGTAAAGTTTCAATATTACATCGTCAATCAATTGTCGACCCTTTTATTTTTAGCATCCGTGTGACACATGCATAGCATTTGCATACATCATACTAAAAAAAGAAGAAAAATGCGTGCCAGGTATCAAAATAGCTCCCAAACAACCAAACCTTCCCAGAAGCCCAATTTTCACTCATTCAAGAACCAGAATGGCAAACAGTGGCAACAATAGTGATAATCGCAATAAGACAAGCATGGACTATGTTCCTACAACCAGAGAAGAAGCACAAGCAAGAGGTATCAAAGGCAGAATAAAGGAAAAGCCAAGCAACACCCAGATGTGTATTCCACCTCTCCAACAATCTTTTCGAAAAGCAAATATCATTCAAGAGCCTCGGATAAGTGAAGGTGTCGTCAACAACGGGAGCCCAACCCCCCGCACGTCCAATCAGCATCCAGCTCTGAATAATTGGTTTTGTATTCCTATCAATAGCTTTAGGTCAGCTCAAAGATAGAGAACAATTATTGAACAAGTTTTATTGAGACTCTTTATTAATTCAATTACAACTGTTTTGCTTATATACATGCTTTTATTTTACTTTACCCAAATCTCTTACCATCGAACATCAAGGATATTTCGCGCAGTTGGAAAATAAAAACGCTGATATCGTTTCCAACGCTGTTGGGTCAGTTGTTGAAGGCGATATCCTTGACAATGAAATAATACAAGAAAATTGGCAAAAACATGAACAAAGCAGAATTTCAATTGACGAGCCGGTAGAGACAGCAAATCTAGGAAGCATGGAAAAACCTAAAAACCTCAAAATCGGGACCAATTTAAGTGCCGAGTAAAAGTGTGAGATAACCGAGCTATTAACAGAATATGCAGATGTGTTCGCCTGGTCATATGGCGAAATGCCAGGACTAGACCAATCAATAGTGGTTCATAGGCTTCCCACAAGGGAAGATGTCAAACCTAAAAAACAAAAACTGAGAAGATTTAGGCCTGGCATCTTACTAAAGATTAAAGAAGAAGTCAAGAAACTGCTAGAAGTAGGGTTCATCGAAGTATCCGATTACCCGGAATGGGTGGCAAATATAGTCCCTGTTATGAGAAAGAATGGAAAAGTACGCGTATGCGTAGACTCCCAGGACTTGAACCAAGCTACGCCAAAGGATAACTTCCCCCTACCTCACATTGATGTTTTAGTGGACAACACTACGGGAAACCATCTTTTCTCATTCATGGACGGTTTCTCAGGATATAATCAAATAAAAATGGCTGAAGAAGATAAAACCAAAACCACTTTCATCACAACGTAGGGAACTTTCTGTTACAAAGTCATGCCCTTTGGTTTGAAAAACGTCGGGGCAACGTATCAGAGAGCCATAGTCACGATACTTCATGACATGATGCATCGAGAGGTTGAAGTATATGTCAACGACATGATAGCCAAATCTAAGGAAGGAGAAAACCATATAGATAGCTTGAGGAAATTGTTTAAACGATTGAGAAAATTCCAGCTCAAGTTAAACCCAAAGAAATGCACTTTCGGGGTCACAACGGGGAAATTGTTAGGGTTTGTCATAAGCCAGGAAGGCATTAAAATCGATCCTGACAAGGTAAAGTCTATATTAGAGTTACCTTCCCCACACTCCGTTAAAGAAGTAAGAAGCTTGCTGGGAAGATTAAATTATATAACTCATTTTATCTCACAGCTCACCGATAAATGCCAGCCACTATTCCATCTATTGAAAAAGAATGCCACCATAGAATGGGACGACGAATGCGAAGAAGCATTCAGGACAATCAAAGACTACCTTATAAAACCTTCGGTCTTGATAGTCCCAAAGCAGAGGAAGCCCTTATTCTTATACCTCACTATACTCCTTGAATCCATGGGTTGTGTGCTAGGGCAGAAAGATGAAGAGGGAAGAGAGTGTTCCATATATTACTTGAGCAAGAAATTCACAGAAGGGGAACAGAGGTACTCAGAGGTGGAGAAGACTTGTTGTGCTCTAATTTGGGTCATGCATTGACTAAGGCAATATACCCTTTACTATCATATTGAGCTACTGACAAAACATGATCCCTTGAAATACTTGGCAGAGAAACCAGCTTTGATAGGGAAAATCTCTAAATGGCAGATGCTCTTATCCGAGTTTGACATCACATACGTGAATCAGAACTCAATGAAAGGGTAAGCCTTAGCCGACCAATTGGCAGAACACCCTGTTGAGATAGATTCCCAAAAAAATACAAGCCCAATTCCTGGACGAAAATATATTAACAGTAGAAGATATACTGGTAGAAGACTTTGGGATAGAGCAGAACCCAAAGTGGAAACTTTTTTTCGACGGAGCTGCCAACGTATTCGGTTGCGGGATCGGGGCAGTATTGATATCCCCAGACGGCACACAATTCTCTGCAGCGACAAGACTTACATTTCCATATATCAATAATATCACGGAATATGAGGCGTGCATTCTTGGCCTCAAAATAGCCTGCCAAATGGAAATCTGCGAATTAGAAGTATACAGAGATTCATCGCTCATCATACTACAGACAAGAGGGGAATACAAGACTAAAGACCCCAAACTAGTACCGTATCATCAACATTTGACAGAGCTGATTGAAGAATTCAAGGCAATCACTTTCACATATATCCCGAGAACTCAAAATCGGTTTGTAGATGCACTAGCCACACTATCATCTATGATCCAGATAACAGGGGGAGCCGAAGTCCAACCGATGAAGATAGACATCGAAAATTGGCCCGCCTACTGTTTAACAATTGAAAAAGCACAAGACGATAATCCCTGGTATCACGACATCAAGACCTTTCTCCAAGAGAGTAAATACCCTGCAATGGCTAGCAAGAGTAACCAAAGAACACTCAGAAGGTTAGCAAGCCATTTCTTATTAAGTGGGTCTATACTCTACAAAAGATCATCTGATGCCACCTTGTTGAGATGTGTGAACAAAAATGAAGTATGCGAGCTGATGAAAGAGGTACATGAAGGAGTATGTGGACCTCATATGAACGGCTACATGTTGGCCCGAAAAATTATGAGGTTGGGATACTATTGGTTAACCATGGAATCAGATTGCATAAGATATGTCAAGCACTGTCATCTGTGTCAAGTATACGCAAATCGGATAAATGCTCCGCCCAACGAGCTACACTTATTGCCAGCACCATGACCTTTCTCCATGTGGAGAATCGACATAATTGGCCCAATCACTCCGACAGAATCCAATTGCCACAGGTTTATACTGGTAGCAATCGATTACTTCACCAAATGGGTAGAAGCTTCTTCATATGCCAATGTCACCAAAGGGGTAATAGTCTGTTTCTTAAAAAGAGACATAATAGCTCAATATGGAGTTCCTGAGTCCATCATCACCGACAATGGTACCAATCTTAATAACAAGTCGATGACAAGTTTATGTCAGCAATTCCACATAAACTATAGAAATTCAACTCCCTACCGACCTCAGATGAATGGGGCAGTAGAAGCAGCTAACAAGAATATCAAAAGGATCATAAAAAAAATGACAACTACTTACAAAGATTGGCACGAGATGTTGCCGTTTGCTCTCATGGCTTATAGGACTTCAATAAGAATATCTACTGGAGCTACCCCATATTCATTGGTATATGGTACGGAAGCAGTGCTACCAGTCGAAGTCGAGATACCATCATTCAGAATTCTGTCAGAAACTCAGCTAACTGAATCGGATTGGGTAAAGAAGAGGCTTGATCAGCTGAATCTGATTGATGAAAAAAGACTTACCGCACTATGTCATGGCCAGTGTTATCAACAAAGGATGGCTCGAGCATTTAACAAAAAAATGAAGCCTCGATACTTCAAAGAAGGGGATCTGGTGCTAAGGAAGGTCCTCTCGAATGCCCAAGACTCTAGAGGAAAATTCACCCCAAACTATGAAAGTCCCTATGTGGTGAAAAAGGTTCTGTCAGGAGGTGCTTTGATACTAACTCAAATGGATGGTCCGGAATTGAGAGACCCCATTAACATAGATGCTGTAAAGATGTACTATCTTTAGGCAAGGGAATTGAAATTTTGCCAATGTTTATGAAAGCCAATGTTCGATGCAAATTTCGTTGAATCTAGTTTTTATTTTTTTACAAGCAATGTTAATATCCCTGAATGGTCAATAATTCCAACCAATTCTCATCACAACAAATATTCCTAAACACATTACCCATCACTTCACCAACGAATGATAAACACTAAAATGATAATGAATCTCAATAAATCCTGTAATATAATTCTATCTACTTTTGAGCGTCAAAACTAGTGCATTAGTAGGATAACATTACCGTCAAAAGAGCCATGTGCAGAAGAAAGGAAGCACATCAAGATTTTCAACCCCGTGTCAAAGCAAGAGTGAGCGAAATGGAAGCAAACCAACATGAAGGTTCGGTTGTTTGGTTGCTATCCACGATAAATTGGCAAGCATATTAAAATGAATAACTATCATCATATCATGAAAAACATCACATCATTTAGCCCAGTCAATAGAAGCATATTCAAGAGCATAAGATGAGTCAGCCCATAATGGGGCACTTGTCTAAACATCCCCTTTAATAGGTTAGTCAGCCCAAAGAGGGGTACTTTCCTAGATCTCCTCCTAAGGTCAGCCTATAAAGGCACCTTTCAAGACATGTATTCCTGCCATAGGTTAGTCAGCCCACATTGGGACACTTCCCTAAATATCCTCTCAGGGTTAGCCCATAAGGGCACCTTTTTGAGATATTCTGTCATAGGTTAGTTAGCCCATAGAGGGGCACTTTCCTAGACATCCTCTTTTAAGGTCAGCTCACAAGGGCACTTTTTTGAAAACATTTCTTTATGCTATAAGTTAGTCAGCCCACAATGGGGCACTCTCCTAAATATCTTATCTCAAGGTCAGCCCATAGGGGCACTTTTTGAGACATTTCCCCCAGGGTCGTGAGTCTAAGAAAGACACTTCCCGCTATAGGTCAGTCAGCCCAAGAAGGGGCACTTTCCTAGACAACTTTTCGAATCCATCGATTAGTTAGCTCAAAGGAGCACTTTTCAAATCCCTCGATTAGTTAACTCAGATGAGCACTTTTCGAATTCATCGATTAGTTAGCTCAAAGGAGCACTTTTTGAATCCATCGATTAGTTAGCTCAAAGGAGCACTTTTCGAATCCCTCGATTAGTTAGCTTAGAGGAGCACTTTTCGAATCCCTCGATTAGTTAACTCAAAGGAGCACTTTTCGAATCCATCGATTAGTTAGCTCAAAGGAGCACTTTTTGAATCCCTTGATTAGTTATCTCAGAGGAGCACTTTTCGAATCCCTCGATTAGTTAGCTCAAAGGAACACTTTTCGAATGCATCGATTAGTTAGCTCAAAGGAGCACTTTTCGAATCCTTCGATTAGTTAGCTCAGAGGAGCACTTTTCGAACCCCTCGATTAGTTAGCTCAGAGGAGCACTTCTTGAATCTATCGATTAGTTAGCTCAAAGGAGCACTTTTCGAATTTATCAATTAATCAGCTCATAAGAGCACTTTTGATGACCGATTAGTCAGCTCATAGGAGCACTTTTCGGAGGTATTTTTCCAAACAGTCGCTAGTCTAGTCAGACGCTTCTATTGACAGGTAGCCAGCTCATAAGGGCGCTTCCTAAGATAATTTTCTCTCTAAGTTTGCTAGTCTAATAAGACGGTTCCTATCATCAGTTATTCTACACTCCTAAACAATTCTCGAGATGTTTCCTATTGCCAATTAGTCAGCCCATAGAGCACTTTTTGGGAGGATACATTACTCTAGATTGTTAGGACCATTTCAGACTCGTGGGATTATTAGCTCATGGAGCATTTTCCTACAAAAAGCTAAATTCCAGATAATCAGCCAAACCAAGGCGTTATCCAACCAAGAGGCAAAAAATGGCGTCTTTCTTGTCTTTGTAGTTAAGTTTTTCAAACTTTACTATAAAGATGGGCAGCTGTAAACACCCCATTTTTGCCCTAAGAATCAATAATAATCAATTTCCATTTTTTTCCAATTTTTCATATTTTTCTCTAATTTAGCAAAAATAAGGAAAATATTCAAAAAAGTAAAAATAAATAGGAAAACACATCAATTTTGAAAACTAATTTCAGAAATGGCAATAATAAGGAATGAATAATTTTTATAAATTTTTGAAATTCCAAAAAATACAAAAAAATGGAAAAATTGCATCGCATATATACAATTTGCGAAATAATTAAAACCGGGAAATTGGGCCAGCTCAGCTGGCTCGTGTGTGCACCTAGAATTGTGCGTGAAGCCTGAGGTCCCAAGTTCAAATCCCCCTGCGTGCGCTCGGAAAAATTTTCTCTTCTTTTCCCTGGAGCTGCTACGTGGCAGCGCATGATTGGCTGGAGCAAACGCACGCGCCAGGCGCATGATCGTCTTCAACCTTGGTCCGAGAACGCCGGTGAGGGGAAAAATTCGAATTTCGGCCGTTTTGATTCGATTTTTTGCACAAATCTTCAATAGAATTGAGATAAACATCATCCAATTGGAATCAAATCTCAACAAATCAACGGATTTACATGAATCGGAGTTGGTTCGTTTAACCGCAAATCCGATTTGCCTCGATCGGTGGAAATCTGAGCTTATCCAGCTCGATTTCGAAATCCTATAAATAGAGGATGAAGTGAGGAAGCTGAAACACAGATCAAAAGTGAGAGAAAGTGAGAGAAAAGAGAGAATCGAAGTCCGTCGGAGTTTTTCGAAGCCGCGACCGCCGATCAAGAGTTGGGCAACCACCAGGAGGCGTTTCTGAACCAAACCACCGCTACCATTGGATTCCTCACCCTTGATAACCTAGGAATCGACACCTCAACCGTTGAAGAAGGCCGCCGAAACGCCGTCAACGAGCACTCCCCGCCGCCGCATCTGATCAACCCAACCCGACCCGCTTCGACCCGATCGGCTCGACCCGCGCACTGACTCGGATCCAGGTAAGTCAGATTTTTTTATTTTTTTTTATATTTTTGTTTATTTATTTGGGTTATTTTATTCCGAATTAATTTATTAATTTGTTATTTATTTGTTACTTGTTATTTATTTATTTATTTATTTACTTGTGTGTTATTTATATTTCAATAAATAGAAAAATGTTAGGAATTAGATTTTCTTTTTTTTTTAGGATTAGGATTTAATGATAAAATAAAAATAATAATTATAATAATAAATAATAAAAATGTAGAAAATTATAAAAATATTGGAAAAATGATAATAAAACTTTAGATTTTAAAATAGGATAGATAAATATCTAGGAGAAAATTTTTAATAAAATAAAAATTATGAAAAATTAATAAAAAATTATAAATTAATTATAAAAATTATAAAAAATAATAATAAATTATAATAGCATAAATAAGTCAAAAAATAGAAAAAAAAATGAGTTTTATCACTTAAAAAAATTATTTTCTCAAATAAATCCAAAATTGATGTTTTCCCTTAAAATTATTTTCAAAAATCAAATTAAAGCTTAGGCTTAGATTTTTTAGAAAAATCCTAAAATGTTAAAAACATAAATCAAAAGAGATTTCACAAACGCACTAAATCTTTTCAGGAAAAGCGAACTACGGCTTGTTTGATCCTAAAAAGAAAAAAAAATCATTTTCCTAAAATAATTCACTCAATAACACAACAAAAATAAAATAAAAGACATTTCGAGATAGGAGTAAATTTTACGAGATTGGGTGGTAATCGTAAGGTTTTAATAAGTTAGCCTCCGAACTTAGAATATCTGGTTTTCCCTTTTCCTCTTTTCACAAAAACAAGAGGAAATCACGACGACTAGTGGTCCAAATTAGGACTAATCCGCTCCATTAGTCTTAATTCAATCTTTCCCACCAACAGTTGGGTGGCGACTCCAAAATAAATGAAATTCCTAACTCAAGTCGAGAATCTACATTAGATGAGCACAGGGTCTAGTATAGATCGGATTAGGAATGGGAAATTCAAAAATTAGACTCGACAATATTAAATGTTTCAGGTGTTAAGGATTTGGACATATTGCATCTCGGTGTCCAAATTAAAGGGCTATGATCATTCATGATAGTGGAGATGTGGAGAGTATTAGTTCTGAGGAGGATGATACATCACCCTCAGAGGAATATGATGATGTTGACTTAGAGGAGACCCGTGAGTGGAGAATTATATGTTACTAAATGAGTCCTCAGTGCTCAACCACAGGATGATGATGAAGGGGTTCAATGTGAACACATCTTTCATACCCGGTGTCACGTGTAGAACAAGGTATGTAGCTTAATCATAGATAGTGGCAGTTGCACTAACGTTACTAGCACCTTGTTAATTGATAAGATGCGGTTGAAGGCTGTGAAACATCCCAAGCCATATTGATTGCAATGGTTGAATGAGTGTGGGAAAGTGAAGGTGACCAGGTAGGTTCTTATTTCTTTTTCCATAGGGAGTTATCATGATGGGGTGATGTGTGATGTCGTTCCCATGTAAGCTAGTCACCTATTACCAGGTCGACTATGGCAGTTTGATAGGAAGGTGATGTATGATGGGTATAAGAACCAATATTCTTTTGTTCTAAACAAAAGGAAGGTGGTTCTAACTCTATAGAAACCATGGGAAGCTTATGAGGATCAAATTAGGATAGCAAAAGAATTCAAAGAGAAACACATGAGTGTACGAGAAAAGGGTGAGAAGAAAGAAAAGAGTGAGAGACAAACATTGGTTAGCCATGAGGGAAAAGATTTTGAAACACTAAGAAGAGAGAAAATTGCAAGAAAAAGTGAGGTAAAAAGTGCAATGTTGGCAAGGAAACAACTATTTGTACTTATGTACAAAGATGTTTATTTTACTAATACTGACATTAACTCTTCGTTGCCTAGTATGGTGGTGTCTCTTTTGCAGGAATATGAAGAATTGTTTCCTGGAGAAGTACCGCAGGGCTTACCTCCACTACGAGGTATCGAGCATCAAATTGATTTCTTGCAAGGTGCATCTATTCCTAATTAGCTAGCTTACTGAACTAATTTTGAGGAGGTAAAGGAAATTCAAAGGCAGGTTGATGAATTGATGGAGAAAGGATTTGTAAGGGAAAGCCTCAATCCATGTTCAATTCCTATCATCTTGGTTCCTAAGAAGAATAGGACATGGTGAATTTGTGTCAACTGCCGAGCAATCAACAAGATAACAGTTAAGTACAGACATCCAATTCCTATGTTAGACGATATGCTTGATAAATTGCATGGTGCTTGTTTATTTTCCAAAATTGATTTAAAGAATGGCTATTATCAAATTCGTATGAAAGAGGGGGATGAATGGAAAATGGCTTTTAAGACTAAACATAGGTTATATGAATGGATGGTAATGCCTTTCGGATTAACAAATGCACCTAGGACTTCTATGAGGCTAATGAATCATGTTCTGCGTCATTTTATTGGAAAATTTGTTATTGTATACTTTGATGACATTCTAATTTACAATAGGACATTAGATTATTATGTTCAGCATTTGCAATGTGTATTTACTATTTTGAGGGAAAACCAGTTATATGCTAATTTAAAGAAATGCACTTTTGTATGGAAACTGTGGGTTTTCTTGGATTTGTTGTAGGTGCAGATGGGATAACTACGGATGAGGGGAAGGTGAAGGCAATCTGGGAGTGGCTAACACCAAATAATGCAAATAAGGTCAGGAATTTCCATGGCTTAGCAAGTTTTTATAGGAAATTTGTGAGGGACTTCAGTTCCGTAACTACTCTTCTAAATGACCTGGTTAAGAAGAATGTCGACTTCAAATGGACTGAAGTGCATGAGCAGGCTTTTCAAACCTTGAAAGGTAAGTTAACTAACGTGCCTTTATTAGTATTACCTAATTTTGAGAAAGTATTTGAGATTAAATGCGATGCTTTTGGGAAAGGTATTGGTGGTGTATTGATGTAGGATTCCAAGTCGATCACCTACTTTAGTGAAAAACTCCATGTTGATACCTTAAATTATCCAGTGTATGATAAGGAGTTATATGCTTTAGTGAGGACCCTGCAAACGTGGCAACACTAATTGTGGCCTAAGAAGTTTATCATTCATTCTGATCATGAGAGTTTAAAGTACCTGAAAACTCAGGGTACGTTGAATAAGAGGCATGCCAAGTGGTTGGAATTTATTGAGACCTTTCCATACGTGATTAAATACAAGCAAGGAAAGGAAAATGTGGTGGTAGATACACTATCTCGAAGGTACTCTCTTTTAACTTCTTTGCATACTAAATTACTTAGGTTTGAATGCATTAAGGAATTGTATGAGCATGACATTGATTTCGATCAAATTTGGGCCACTTGTTCTGAATCTGGATATGTTGACTTTTATAGGCATGATGGGTATTTATTTAAGAAAGATAGGTTATGTGTGCCAAAAAGTTCTATACGTGAACTGCTGGTGAGGGAGACACATCGCGGCGGTTTAATGGGACATTTTAGTATTAGAAAAACTTTGGACATTTTCCGTGAACATTTTTATTGGCCTAAGATAAAACATGATGTACAAAGTGTGTGTGATAAGTGCATTGCATATAAAAAGGCTAAGTCTAGAGTATTGCCCCATAGGGAATACCTTCCATTATCTGTGCCTAATCAACCTTGGATTGACATCTTTATGGACTTTGTATTAGGGTTACCACAATCTCAAAGTGGCAAAGATAGCATATTTGTTGTTGTTGATAGGTTTAGTAAGATGGCTCATTTCATTGCCTATTCTAAAACTAATGATGCACAACATATTGTTGACTTGTTCTTTAGGGAGATTGTACGGTGGCATGGTTTGCCTAAATCCATTGTGAGTGATAGGAATGTGAAATTTTTAAGCCATTTTGGGCGTATTCTATGGAATAGGTTAGGCACTAAATTGTTATTTTCTATTGTTGCGCACCCTCAAACTGATGGTCAGACTGAAGTAGTTAATAGGACTCTTTCAACCTTGTTGTATGCTGCGATTCATAAGAATTTGAAACAATTGGAGATATGTTTGCCTCATGTAGAATTTGCATATAATAGGACGATGCATTCCACTACATCGTATTCTCCATTTGAGGTTGTATATGGATTTAACCCCTTGACTCAATTGGATATTTTGCCTTTACCCACTAACAAGTTTGTTGACCTTGACGGAAAGAAAAAGGCAAAATTTGTTAGGAAATTGCATGCTTAAGTTCGGACCAACATTGAGAAGAAAAATGAACACTATGCTCGTCAGGCCAATGAGGGACGTGTAAAGACCATGTTTCATCCAGGAGACTGGGTATAGGTGCATTTGAGAAAGGAAAGATTTGCAGAGTAGCAAAAGTCTAAATTGCATCCTAGTGGAGATGGACCTTTCTAAGTAGTGGAGCGCATCAATGACAACGCTTACAAGATTGACTTGCTAAGTCACTATGGTAATGTAAGTGCAACTTTTAATGTTTTTGACCTTACTCTTTATGATGTAGGTGATTCGAGGATAAATCTTTTTGAGGAAGGAGGGAATGATGAGGATCAACTAACATAAAAAAGGAATGAACCAAAGTCCCAAAACCTGCTATACGGTATTGGAGGACCAATGACTCGAGCTAAAGCTAAGCGGATGAATGAAACCTTGCAAGGACTAGTTATGGAATTACAAGAGAAGGAAACAAGTTACGCTAAAGGAGAATTGGCCTTTGTTAATTTGATTCAAGCGTCCTTAGAGGAGTATAGGACATGAGAACCCAAGGAAGACTGACAGTTTATGTGTCATTAAAAGACCACTTGGCTTTGTGATTTTATTAGTTATTTTTGTAAGATTTCGACCTTCTAGTAGTTAAGTGGCCGGTTTACTATGTTTGGAAACTTAGGTTATGCTTTTGTTATGTGATAACAATATATCACAGCATAGGGGAAAAACACAACACACTTCTGTCATATTATTGAAATACAATGGAAAAGCTCTCTCTTGTTCTTTGAGAAAGAACTCCATGGTTTCTTCAACATAAACGCATAGGGAAATCATTGATAGTTTAGGTTTCAATCAACAGGTGTGGTTGGGGTGTAGTTACAAATTATAACTTGTTCAAGACGATTTGTGGGAATTCTGATTTCAATTTCGATCGCTAGGTTCTAGGTTTGACATACCTAGGGTTTGTGCATCACCAATGGACTTTGTAATCTTAGATGTAGATAAAGATATAAATATCCCACTTATTTTAGGATGCCCTTTTCTAGCTATTGCAAAAGCAATAATAGATACAGGTAATTGCACTTTAAATTTGAAAATAGGAGATGAAGAACAAACTTTCAAAACGCTTAACATAATTTCACATCCTTTAAATAATAAAAATACTTGCTATTTAGTGAATATATCTAACTTATATGCAGGATGGTATTCACCAAGAACCAATACAACAATATCACACTTGTGGCAATCTAAAGGGAGGTAAATCCAAGAAACTTGACTATTGGAAATACAAGTGCTAGCCCCCTTACTAAACAAATGAGATAACAACGTCATGCCAACGATGTTAAACAACAGTGCTTTTTAGGAGGCAACCCAAGTAAAACTTAGTTTTATAATTTTGTTTAATTTGATTTAAAGTTTTTAGTTACACTTAGTTATTTCGAAAAATAAATAAATAAATAATAAAATAAAATTTAAAATTTCCCTTGATCTTTGTACTATAAGGCATGATTTTAGGACACAAGAAACAAAGAAGAAAGCCAACGAGAGTCTACACACCTGCATTCATCAACCATGTTAGGAACTCTCTCTTGTAGAAAGCAAGAATTACGCTTCAAGTCTATCAAGCATTATCAAGGAAGCCTTTTGTTATTTTTTTTCCCCATTTGTTATTTTGCTATTCTATTTTATACATTGAGGACAATGTACCATTTAAGTGTGGGGAAAAGTAACATAATATACTACTTCGGTTAAATTTTTGCATTGCATTCATAATTCAATAATTTATTAAAAAAAAATTTCCTTGATATATTTTTACCTTTTCATTAGTGAACATAGAATACTATATTAGAGTTGAATTGTAAAATCTTAGTAAATCAAAAGTTATATGTTATTCAGGCTTAGAATTTAAAAACTCTAGATTGGAAAGATATTACTAATCAAGAATTAGGATTTTGAGTTTTTAAACTTAATTTGATAGATACATGTCTTTTAGAAATCCTTATGAGTACTATGATTTCGAATAATTTAATTGACAAAATTTATCTTTTGAAGACTCTTCCTATAAAATAGAAGTAGAAAAAAAAAAAGAAATATATAAATAAAGTTTAGTGGTGAGCCTTGTTGACTCGAGTAATTAAGCCTACGGGGTGCCTTTCGAGGGATAACAGCTGTTGACTTGAGTAACGAACTCGGGATCATCGGCCTAAAGCTCGCTACATAGGTCAAAAGAAAAGTCTAAGGAAACTAAACTAATTAAAATAAGTAATGGAGTTAATAGAGATTCGAAGGGGTATTCAAAACCTATTAACCTAAAATTATTTGGTCTGGGACTTATTGACCAATGAAATTACTCTACAATACTAAAAAAAATAAAAAAAAAATTATAACGGATTTTCAAGGGATAGATGAAAAAAAAAATGTTGAACATCATAGTACTTAAAGGGATGAAAAAATGGGAAGTATATATCTTAATTAAGTTGACAAAATTTTGAAAACTTTATCCTCGATTAAGCAATGTCTAGTACGATTATGAGTTTGTAAATTTTTGTTTAAGTGGCTTGATAAATTTTGATATTTTATAGATTAACTCTTAAACTTTAATATTAGTATCTACGGTACATTAAATATAAAAAAAATAAGAAAAAATAACTTTATCATAAATATAATCGGTTTAAGTACTAATTAAGAAATTTGTCCTTGATCTTTAAAGCTTATTTTGCTTGAAGATAAGCAAAGACTCTAGTATGGGGGAATTTAATAAGAGTTATAAAATACTAATTATTTATATAAATTATAATAACTTTTTATTTAATTCCCTTACATTTTATACCGACATTGCACGTAATCACTTTATATTTTAAATTTATAGTCTAAAAATATTATTTACGATTGGATACAAAAATTATATGAAGATTGAAGAATAAAATATAATTTTTACAAGATAGAAAGTCGTATGAACACGAACGTGTCAAACAAACAAAAGAAGTCGTGCCCAACAAATGAAGAATAAACCGTGTAAAGCAACCAAGTAAATCACCGTGGAAGCAAGCCGAGCAAGGTCGACACACACGGAAACGCCCACGCTTGAGGGCGTATCGAAGGAAATTTTAGATAGATTTGAAACGCAAGAAGACACGCCTGTGTTACGCTGGCAATTTGTCCTTGCTGAATTATATATATATAAGGAAGATTTCGCACAGATTGAGATGATCAGCTTGTGAATATCCGTCGGAAAACAATCTGAGAAGATTCGCTGGAAATTATTTCCATATTGATTTGCCGAAGATTTCGTCAAAGATCTGGCCATGCTGATGACTCCAACAAATACGACTCGAGAAAGATATTAGTTCTAATTAATCAATCTAGAATTAAGAATTAGTATAACTCGAGAAAGATATTAGTTCAATTTAGGAATTCTCATGATTCAAGAATAAAATAAAAATTTAAATAATAATTAATTAATTACATTAGTGATTCTAAGAGGATTCAATACCTAAATACATTTTTATTGATTATTGCTTTTTTTAATTTATTTTAGTTACTCATTTATTTAATTTTATCGATTAAATAATAAGAAAAAAAGTAATTACTAATACTCATAATCCCTATGGGATTGACACTCAATATCTTTATCCACTATACTATAGAATCGATAAATGCACTTGCTTATAGGTCTAAAATTAGATAGTAGGAAGATCGATATCACAAACCATGTATCTTAACCCAATAAAACACTTTACGTAAGCACTTTTTACTCAAAACTCATTTTTGATGATTCCTAGGTGTATATTGTATCATTGGCAAATGTATTTGTTGTTCAAGAACCTAGAAACTATCATGAAGCAACACAACATCCATGGTAGATTGAAGTAATAAATAAGAATCATTTGCTTTAGAATTGAACAATACTTGGGTGTTAATTGATTTACCATGAGGGATGAAGGCTATTGGTAGTGAATGGGTTTATAAAATTAAACATATAGTTGATTGTTCTATTAAGAGGCTTAAAGCATGACTTGTGGCAAAAGGTTATAATCAAGAAGAGGGTGTTGATTATACTCATACTTTCTCTCTTGTAACTAAATTAGCTATTGTTTGGATTTTATTAGCCATAGCCTCTATTAAAAAAATGGCATGTTTATCAACTTGAACAATGCCTTTTTACATAGATACATTGATGAGGAGATTTATATAAAACCACCTAAAGGATATACCGTGGTAGCTCCAGCACAAGTGTGTAAGCTTGTGCAATCATTATATAGATTGAAACAAGCTGCAAGACGGCGGAATAGGGAGTTTATTAATGGCTCATTTACTTCGCTGGATATAATTGGTTTGTAGTAGAATAGGTATTACTGGGGAATAGAATAGGCAGTGAATTGATATGTTGATGTTTATTTTGATGTAATAAAATTGTGACTACATTATTTACTTAGGGAATAAAAAAAGGAATAAGGATGGAATAATAATTAGAATGATGAAAATACCCCTCTAATGTAAGAAAACCCCACCTAAAATCTTTTCACAAATTCTAGCAACAACGTTGGAAAAAAAAATCCCAAAGCAAACGATAAAGCACATGTAACTCTATGGTGAATAGCAAAAATCTAAGAAAGGGATGATGGAGAGATGGAGATCCCGACAACAATGGAGTTCTAAACAACAAGATGTTGCAACAACGATGGAGAAAGGGACAATGGAAAGATAGAGATCTAGATAATGGAGTTTTGAACATTGAGATGTTGCAACAACAACGGAGAAAGGGACAATGGAGAGATGGAGATCCAGACGACAATGGAGATCCAAAAGATGGAGATCTAAATAACGGTGGAGATTGGGAGGATGAGATGCTTCAACATCCCAACAAAGGTCGTGATGTCAACGGAGCTTCAATCCTTCCCATTTTTATTTGCCGATCCTAAGGACAAAAGGGGAAAAAAATTGGACCACTGACAAATTCCTATTCAAAAGTTTTCAACAAGAATTGTAATTCAGTGAATTAAGTAATTGTAATTCACTAATGAATACCTATTTCGTGCTCCCGATGAAGTAAACATTATAATCCCTATTCTGCATGGAATAGGACCATAATAAAATTCTTATTACGGCAAAGTAAACAGGGCATAAGTTCACGATTTTCTTAGGTATTTCTCAATCAAAACATTATTATACTTTGTTTATTTACTAGAACTGTTATTCATGGATTTCTAGAAGTGCTAGTATATGTTGATAATGTATTAATTGCAAGGGAGGGTTTAGATGTTATAGATGACATGACGAGTCTATTAGTTGAGCTTTCATAATAAAATATTTGGGAGAAGTACCCTTTTTTTTTTTTTGCATTGAAATATGCTATACTAATGATGGTTTTCTATTGAATTAGAAGAAGTTTTCTTTAGAAATTTTACAAGATGTGGGACTTACAGTGTCTAAACCGACTAGAACTCCTTTTCCATCTAATTTGTGTCTTGATAATCAATCTAGTCATTTGCTTCAAGACCCATCAACTTATAGACGTATTATAGGATGCCTTTTATATCTCACAATCACACAACTAGATCTCTCTTTTATCATTCACTAGCTTAGCTAGTTTGTCTTTGAGCCTGGAATAACATGTTTGAATGCTACTATACATGTTTTGAAGTATTTGAAAGGTAGTATCGATAGGGGTTTGTTTTTTCCTTCAGCTAATCCATTGCCACTTCTTGCATATTTTGATGCCAACTAGGGAGTGTGCACTATTTACTGGAAATCCTTGTCAAGTTTTTGCGTGATGCTTGGTAATGCTTTAATCTCTTAAAAGACAAAGAAACAATCAACAATCTCTACATCCTCAGCTGAAGCTAAGTACAAAAACATTGCATTAGCTATAGAGGAATTATTATGGGTTTCTTTCATTCTAAACGACCTCTTTATTAGTCTACAATTACCAATTTCTCTTTTTTTCTAACAATTGATTTGCCAAGCTTATAGCCAAGAACCCTTACTTCCATGGTAGAACCAAACACATTGAAGTAAACATTCACTTCACACATGATCATGTTGATTCTAGGTTTCTTTGGATTCATTATGTGCCTTCACATTCTCAACTTGTAGACTTTATGATGAAGACTATCAATGATGAGAAATTGCAATTTTTCTACTTTAAGTTGAGACTTTTGTAAGCTTATACATTTGCAAATAGAATTATTTATTTTACACGTATTGGTATGCATATTGCTGCTATATAAATAGAGCAAATATCTTTATAACAAACTAACTAAATTCAACAAAAGTCACTACTCAATTCATATCTCCTCTATTCTTACTTCCGATACTTTGCCCTTAGTGGTAAGTCAAAATTAGCTATTTCTTGTTACCTTTGCGATAGTTCAAAGGTTTTTACTCTAGGAATTATTAAAATTATATACTTTTGTGAATTTATGTTGTTTTTCGTATAATTAATCAAGTCCATATAATAATTATTAAGTATATAACTAGCCCTTAGCTGTATTAATAGCTTTGTTGATAATTGTGGGGGTGTTGGTTTGAGTGTGGGGTCACATGCGTGCTATGTGGGAACACGCTACACATACTTAACGAGAGAAGCGACATGTATAAGAATGATTAGCAGTTAAATGAGATGGGGAGGAGAAGTAGGCAATCTTGAATGAGGCTCAATATTATGGTAATAGGTGAGTGTTTTGTGGGTAAATGTGCGAATATCGTGGTTTTATATCTTCTGAGGAATATCTGATAGAATAACAATGTTTTAGTCCCCTTTGAATGAGGATACATGGGGTATTTATAGGATTTTGTTATGAATATTTTTCGTTAGATGATGATGACGATTAATGATTTTAAATAAATGAGCCCACATATGAGCTTTTCATAGGTTTAAGGCCATTAGTGAGCTCTAATAAGTGAGCCTTATTGAGAAAGCTTAGACTGGATTGGCCGATCTAGTGGACTTTACTCTCTAGCCATATCATCTCAGCCTAAAGAGTTAAATCCATTAAAATATCGGGCTAAAAGCCCATGGCTTGAATTTAGCCCTCTACATTTTGCCCCCTAACCAAAGTACTTTGAATGAAGTCTAAGGGTTTGGGCATCAAATATGCCTTCCTAATGGCTAGGGAATTTCTTGGTGCATGTGTGCTTATAGAATAGCTACAATGTTGCCCTATACACGTTTGCACAATTCATATTACAAAAGCTTAGTGCCAACCCTGCATACAATTTCAGTTTTTTTCTTAGTGCGTAAGATTATAACACCAATTAATTGCGCATGTCGCCTTTAGCCAATTGAAAATAGATATTGCCTGAGATTGAAATATGATATCACTTGGGAGGAATAGAGTGTAGAATTGCTCAATAATAACATTAAACTCGAGTGATTGATTGGGGAGCCAATATTCATAATGATATGCTAGGAAATTGCCCTTTAAGTTCTTTAAATGTGACACCATGTGGTTCAAGTTTAGTTATATAGTCATCAACTATTTGTTCCTTGTATGCTCTATGAAGATAATTAGTCGATTACCATGTTTGGAAGTGAGCTTCATGATTATAATATATTAGGGGCAAAGAGGATTGACTTAAAGGGCAGACAGTTATGTCGGACTAAAAGTTACTAGACAAGCCAAAAAAAGAATAGTAGCAATTTATGATTAGTAGACAGAGTAAAGAAAATACTGGCAACATATGATGGTCTTAGATGTCTAAGATTGCAACAATTGAAGAATATGCACCAAAAGAGCTGAGAAACAAGAGCCTAAACTATTAAAAAATGTTGGGAAATTAATGTGCCAGTGTGACAATCTTAAAAGCATGAAGACACAACTTGATCATTTGAAATAATCAACAATTGTAAGGGATCTTGAATTGAGCAAGTACCTAGATAGAAATGAATAAGTAACATAATAGGCCTTCCAACTGAAGATCATTTCTTACTCACAACCTAGTAGGCCATGAAAACACACAAATTTGACATTCAAAAATGGAAAATGATGTAGTGGTTTAGTCCTAGCCAAAGTAGACTCAAATCAATCTTTATTGATATATTATGGGCTCCGTAACTCCACATAAGTAAAAAATTATGGCCTTTCAAAATTGGAAAGGCAAATCACACCATTTCTCTCTTCTTCTTCTTCTTCTTCTTCTTCTTTTATTAATTTGATAACCAATGGACCATGAAAACATAACAATTTGGCCTTCATGAAAATGCCAAGTAACAACGTGGTTTGATCCTAGCTATGGTATACTCAAATTATTCTTTTTTTATATATATATTATGGATTTTGTAACTCCAATGGAGCAAAAAGTTATGGCCATTTAAAGTTGGAAAACCAAAATCACGCTAGTTTTCTTCTTCTTCTTTAATTTTTTTTTTAACTATAAGATAAAGGGGTAACTCCTAAGAACAAGGCATGGGTCAATGGCCCATTGGAAAGACACACACATTATATAGCACATGTCCTAAGTTCGATTCCTACATTCCTCGCTTTTGTGTACTCCTTCTCCCGATTTTTATTTTTTTATTTTAGCATTCTGCCCCTCAAGCACATCATCCTCCAGCTTGTCATTTTTTTTTTTTTTGGATAAGAACAAGAATGTCCTTTTAATAGAATGTAAAATATGACAGCTAGAGTTACTTTCTTTTCACGATATTTTTCTATTTTTCCAACACACATGGTACTACAAATTTCCCACACCATTTCCATATGATATCAACCTTCATTCATTCATCTTTCCTCTACATTATTCATCACTCCATCTTCATTGTTACCATTTTTTTTTGTACTCTTCTCTTCTTCTTTCCAAGTGCTTGTTCTTTCATCTTCTACTTCCCTTCTTCTTCATTATTACTTTAAATTTTCCATGCACCCATTTCCATACATATCCCAGCCTTAAATGGCAACATGGAATGATTGTGATGGTCACATTGAGCCATGTCACTTGTGTTCATTTTTCATTGCAGGACATTTTTGTTCGATTAGCAACATTCAATGACTATAATAGTTGTATTGAACCATATGGTCTAAGTTTGTTCTTCATCACAGGACGTTTTGGTTGCTTGAACAGGTCTTAGCTAGATAAAGTTCCCATTCCGATGCACCTTTAATCTCCATTTCATTATTCATTATTGAAGAACAGAGGAATTATAGACTGGAACTTAAGAATTCATGAAGAATTCCGAAGATAGAAGAGTTGAAATCCAGAAGAGCTAAATATACCCTAAAATACATTTGCTTTTCCTTAAAACTTCTAGCCATCTTCCTCTTATTATCATACTCACTTCTTTTTTGTTTTTTCTTTCTTTCTTTCTTTCTTTTTTGACAAGTACACTACGGTTTGACTGAAGTCCAGCATTGACAAGGCTATTACGTTTACTCAAGGTATGATGTCTTGCATTGTTTTTTTTTTTTTGATAAGGGACTAATTAGTTTGCTTGAATCTCTACTTGTATGTGTGTATGTGTTTTTTTTTTTGTGGTCCTTCAAGTTTCATTTTCTTTTGTATTCATTGCTTTGTGTACATGAGGTCAATGGTCTTGTTTTCTCTGATCCATTTGATTTAATGTGTTGAGCTGTAAGGTTCATTTATCTATATACACTTGCTACTCATTGGTATTGCAATATGCCCCGTTTTCTAGTTCTTGGCATAGGTATAGATGCATTTAGCTATAACCCATTTTAAGAATAGTTTGATGTATCATGTACTGGGACACCATTAAGCAGTGATTATGAATGATTTATAGTAGCTTGCTTTGCCATAGTTGATAGTTGATTTATAGAATGCTATTGCCAAATTTGTTGTTGTGAAAACTGTTGTCTTTGAGCATCTTGCAATTGCTTGAGCATCGACTGTCTTGTTGCCAAATCTATTGCTATACAATTTGCATGTCGTGTATAGTTTCTCTTTTGTAGATCCACCTCCATCCCTTCCTAACGAACAACAACGGGTAAACTATTTAGTGTTAAATTGTGTTTATTGGATTACTTTTCATAATAGTTACTTGCTCAAGGTGTTGACCTATTAAAATCTTCCCAAATCTTAGACAAGTTTCTTTAATTTGATCAAAATGTATTTCCCTGCATTTATGATATCAAGCATTTGATGAAGTTTTGTAATAGTCTTCATGGCAGGTTAAACAAAGTGGTTGAGTTGTTAGAGGTTCAATGAGTTAGTATTTGTCACCAAGCAGGTTCTGATAGTTTGCTCACATGCTATACATTCATGAAACTAAAAAGAAATTTCTTTAGTGGCTCGCTTGACAAATATGTTGGGGTTTTATATGGCCTGGGTGTTGAGAATGGACAAAGCACTCTTTAAAAGTTTTAAAAATGATATTATGACTTAAAAGATGGTGTAATTATGACATTTGACCCACCTTTGATTACTTTCTTCAACCGGTTAACATAAGGTTCATATTCTAAGGCTTTGGAATTAGATTATCCACAATGTATACTATAGACTCAATCTTATCCTATATTCTTGCTTTTTCATAAATATGAATTTGTGTGTATCTTGTCAACATCTATTACTTACCCTCTCATATCCAAATCATTGTATTCTTCTTCGTGGTTATACCGTGTTATTAATACCCTTATACTTGAATTAACTCTCATATGTATTTCTTAATTCCATATATTTTACTTGTCCTTAAAGTATTTTTACGAGGTTTTGTTGATTCTAACATTTTTAACACTTCTTCTTTTCCAATTATAAGACCAAACTATATTTACTTATCTTTGCAAGTAGTGAGGCCATTAGGAAACTCTCAACACCCTTCTCTCCTCCCCTCAAGTGGTAGTGATCAGATTTACTTGTTACTACCACTTACAATGAGTAAAGACACTAGAAAGACTAAGCCATGCAAGGGTACTAGTGACAAGGGTAAAGAGATATATTCAAATGGCCACGTACTAATAGTACCTTCCTGCCATAATGAATGGCCCGACCTAATGATTAAGGAGGATTTCTTTTGGACTTATATGGACGAAAGAGATACACAAGAGCACCAACATGTTGATGGCACTTGGCATTTTATAAAATGGGAGCTTAAGGTCAAAGATAGAGAGAATATAGAGGGGGGTTCTATACTATACCTTACGCAAGAAAAGGGGGAACTTCCCTTGTTAGACACTTAATCTTTTGTTCATAAACAAGTTGTGTCGGGCTGGCATCCTTGGGTGAATCACATTATAAGTGATTCAAGATATGTGGATACTGTAAAGTCTGCAAAAATCTATTACCATATAATGATTTCCTTTCACTTTAGGTTTCCTTGTCTAAATGAAATGGATTTTTAGCAAAGCATCATAACTTGTTGAAGCATACAAACACACACTTTTGTGACCTCTTAGGTAAAATCACTCCTACATTAGAAGATATAAGTACACTCCTACATTTTCATGGTTTTGAGTTGATAGATATCAACAACACTAATGTCACTAGAGAGGATGAGGCAGCCATATCAGCCTTAGAAGTAGCAATGGAGGTAACCATTGATAGTCACAAGAAATCTACCTTCTCTTCATGAATTAAGTACTTCTTCGAGCAAAAAGATTTAGATGATTCAGATGACTGATATAAATAAGTTCTTCTAATCTTATACATCGCAACCCTTTTTTTGTTATGTAATTTTTAGTTTAATTAACTCATATATCACTTTTTATTGTTCTTAGGTACAAGCTTAAGGCTTTCTTAACGTGTTGGTTGTCCCTGTGTGTATTTTCTGGTGGTCCGGCTAATGGTGTTAGTCATTGGTTTTTTCATCTGGCTGTTCGTGTAACACACAACACATGTTTTGCCTTATGATTATCCTACCTTAGCTCCTTATATTAGTGTCTAAACTTATATCATGAGGATCCAATTCGGTCGAAGGGGTATTACACCATACTATCACATGTCAACGTGGTGTTTTTACTAGTGTTTTTCATTGAACGGTTCAAAAGACACTTTGGTTTGGCTCTAAATAGACCCAATCCTATCAAGCCCTAAGCCTTGGTATAGATTGGTAGAAAGCCTTTAGGTCTACTACTCCATGTGAGAGACAAAATGAAAGAGGTGAATTTTCGAGCTTACACAAGCACATTAGCTGGTTATTTATTGTTTTTGGAGTTTTATCTCAAAAGATCGAAAGATATAGTAAACCTTTATAGGGCTTGAGAGAAACTTAATGCTGGTAAAGCCGAGTTTGTCTTATGGTGCTCCCTTGGAGATCTTCCTTCCCTTCATGATTGGAGAGACTCCTATGGTTGTTTTCTGGAATGTAGGGTCATACTATATTTTCCTCATAGAGTTGCTTGATAGTTTGGCTTTGATTAATGAGTTCCTCAAACTATCTACATCAATGAGGATTTTGATGTGTGTTGCCAATCACTTAACCCTATAGATTTCAAAGATACTCATCTAGAAGTGAGGCAATTATATTTCCCCTCTTCGTCACGCTCTAGACTTGCTTCTATTCAGTGGTTGACATACTGGACTAACTACTTAGACAACTTTAAAAAGTACATAGGTAAGGTGATCAAGGAAGAGTTAGCTAGGGAGCCTATTTTTAAGTATGACTTTCAATATCATCTTCTGAGTGGAAAGGCAAAGTCGTCTACTAATGCAAAGAGCAAGGAATCGAGTGGTCATCTTACTTCTTTGTTGATTATGAGACAAGTAAAATACTCTCGCATTCAAGAGGTATTACCATTGTTTATGTTCTTTATTCTTATTTTTTACTGTTATTTCTTTAACTTTCGATTGTTACTATGCACTCATCTTCCTTTTTCCCTGACAAGATAAGAGAGATCACATCCCAACCGATGCTCCCACTAGCCCTTCAAAATCAACTCCACCTAACATTGCACCATTCCCAAGTCGATATGGTGTTGGGAAGGAACTTTAGATTAGAGATTGTCTTACTATCATTAAGGTTGTAAATGAAGAAGAGGATGGTGAGATGGTCAATTTCAAGGATGCTCCTGAGTGCACCATCGATAGTGGGGGAAATACTCATGTACATGTTACTAATAAGTAGATTGAGTCCTTACTGAGTAATAATGGCAAGATAAATCCTACCATTTAAATAGATGACATTGATAATGATGAAATTAGGCACATTGGCAAGCATGACATTTATGCATATGTAGATGTCCTGAGAGAGGCAAGACTCTTTGATAGTCAAAGAGATGGGACACTAAATGAAGCTTCTATTGATGTTGCTATGTCTTGTGACACACTTGCTCTCTGTAGTGAGGTCACCTCATTTGTGACCCTTCCTATCATCATTCCTCCTCTAGTTACTGAAATGTCAAGACAAATTAAAGAAGGGTCCTTAAGTGTACTGCTAATGGCTTCATTTCACAAGTTCATGATTCACTCACAACTCTTGCCTTCACAAGAGCACTTGTATGAGTTGGAGGGGGAGTTGTGGTTGGAAGCAATTTGCTAGGGTTCCAAATTAAATATCACTAAGGTATTGATGCTTAGGTAAATTATGGCTCTTTTGCATAGACACTGAAGTTCATTATCTGAAAAGGAACTGAAGCTCATCATAGATAGTGCTAAGGGAGCATGAACTTTGAAATTCAAGGTTAGTAACATAGAGCCTATTGGGATTGAAGTAAAGAAGGTGCTAGATTGCTAAGGCTTAGTGAAGCAGTATAAGAGGACTTTAGTAAAACTTCGAGAAATTGATCTCAAGATAGAAATAAACTTAGGTAGTTTAGATGTTAATTCTTGAGTAGGATCAGTTGTGGGTCCTTAATTGGACATTACCTTTTTTTCTTCTTCTTTTTTAAATTATTATGTTTTCCTTTAATTTAGTTTGGCATATGTAAACTTATTTGATGAATAATGGTTTCACCTTGATTTAGAGCCTCGTTTCATATCTTTGTGGATTTATTTTTTTTTATGAAGTTATATAGTCATACATTAGCAAATGGTATGTTGTTCATAGTGCACTTAATAGAGATTACACTCATGTGGTTGCACTTACATAAACAAATATTAACATGATCTTTCATATATCAATAACTCCTTCCTTTTTTCTTTTCTTTTTTTTAAGAACATCGTGCATGGGAAATACTCCACAAGCTAGCAATAATTGTTTTGCTAAGGGGGTATTACCCACTACTAAACAATTTACTTATGAGATCACTAGAAAATATGTTGACTAACAAAACCATTGTATTTATTAAGGGTATTATACCATGCTTTTGGAAGGTAATATTCTCACCAATCAGCATGACATAAATCATAAAACATTGTACACTTGGGAGATAGATCTACTACCAAGTTGTGGAAATGTAATGGTATATTTATCAACTTCTTAATCATACATATAATGTGTGTTAAGAAATTAAGCTTTTGTTCTTCAGCAATAACAAATAAAAGTTTTGACACAAGTAATTAGAAGCAAGCTCTCATGACTTGAGCTACATTTGCATTGATTTACTCCTTGCATATATTTCACTTTATTACAGATGAAACTTTTTGATGCATTGAAAATTGATAGTAGCAATGACAACATCTATTTTTAGATTACAAAGTTTGCAATAGCCACTATCATAGACCTCTTCAACGATAAAGGGTCCTTCCCACTTAGGTGTAAACTTTGGTGTTAAAGTACCTTGACACACATGCTCGGCTGCTTAAAGCACAACATCTCCTTATCGGAATGTCCTCTTTCTAATAAGACGATTATAAGCTATATACAACTTGTGCTAATAGCTTAGCAAATTATGTTTAACGGTTTCGCACTTTTCTTCTAAGGCTTCTAAATCCAGTATTTGCAAAGTGTCTGGCTTAAGCTCACCATCAATAGCTAGCCACATGGAGGGAATCAAAACTTCTATTAAGGACTACTGCCTTAGTCCTATACACTAAAGAGAAAGGCATCACCTGAGTTGGTTTTCTCTTGGATGTCCTATAAGCCCAAAGTGCCAGTGGTAACTTATCTCATCATTACTTATGATTATTGTGAACCATCCAGCTAAGTACCTTGAGTAAAGTCTTGCTCATTGCCTCCACTTACCCATTCCCTTTTGGGTAGTAGGGTGTGGATTTGACATGATCAATACTGTAGGAAGTCAGCAATTACCAAACATAGGAGTTGATGAAGGGAATCCCATTATCAGATAGAATACACTTTGAGATTCTAAATCTACATATGGTATTCTTCTTTATAAAACTCACAATCACTAGTTCTATAGCTTTCTTTAGAGGAATTGCCTCTACCCATTTTGTAAAACACTCGATCCCTGCCAGAATCCATATAAATCCCTTTGACAGTGGGTGAATGAGATCGATATGATCAAATGCCCAAATGTGAAAAGGCCATGGGGTTGTTACATTGTGAAGCATAACTACCAAAGCATGAATGGTATTGCCATGTTGCTAATAGATGACACATTTCCTAACAAAATTAAAGGCATTAGCTTCCATAGTCAGCCAATAGTTTCCTTCCTTCTTAGTTTCCCCCCCCATTCTCCAGCATGAGCTTCTATTAATATCTTTTCTATCTTAGGGGGTGTAATGCACCTAAGAGGTTTACCCATAATTGAAACCCTATACAATTCATCTTTATGCATGAGATACTTTTTTGCCTTCCATTTTACCAATCTAGCATCAGTATAATTAGTGGGCAAAACATTATTTGTCAAGTAACCAATGTATGGATGCCTCCAATCTCCTACCATGGCCACAAAGTAACATTTCTTTTCATCTAGTAGTTTAGAGAATTTATGAAAACTTGTTTGCACTTCAAATACATCTTTAGACATTGACAACCAATAGTATCCAGCACATTGAATTTGATGGTACAATGGTGGTCCCTCTTCTCTACACCAAATCTACTAATATTTATCCAGTTTGAGGCATACCTCCTTCGCACCAACACATCGAGACAAAACACCCTTTGGACCTTTGTAATATAACGTACTATTCAAGCAAATGAAATCTTTTAGTGTAAAGACAAAAGCTGCACTAGGGTGCGCTAATTGTTCCTTCACTAAAATGCACCAGTCATTACTTGCTTCTTCACCTTCATCGATAAGGTTCAATGCAAGACATAGTATAGATTTTCTGAATACTTAAATACTCAAGCTATTATGAACTTCTTAAATTAAAACCTTTAATGTCAATGTGGCTAAAGCAACCACATACTTGTTGACAAATCGAGTTGTGTGCTCATAACGAACTAACTAAAACTTTGTCACTAAAGCTTGCACTACAGCCCTATAAGGCGCAAGTGCAGGTTCTTTAAGTGTAAACTCACCATTGGCTTGTTTGATGATCAAATTGGAATCACCTCAAACACATAACTAACAAGCTTCGATCTCTTGTGCCAACATCAATCCAAGTAAAGGAGCTTCATATTCAACTTCGTTATTGGTAGAGTAGAAATTGAGTTTAAATGCCAATGGTATTTCCTGACCTTCAGGTGAAGTCAACACAACTCTTGCCTCCCAAACTTTACTTCCTATAAAGCCATCAAATTGTAGTGACCATTCACCTTCTATCTCGGTCATCAAAGAATCTTCATGAAATTCCACTAGTATAGTTTCTACAACTATGTTCTCTCGTGCATTTAAGAAGTACACCAATAAATAAACCAATGCTTGTGATTTTATGGCTTTAAGAGACTGAATTGAAATTTCAAACTCCCCAAGAAGAAGTAACCACTTTGCAATCCTACCAGATAAGGTTGGCCAAGATAATAAATACTTGATGGGGTCTAATCGAGCAATGTGAGACATTGCTTTTTACAAGTTGGGTAATTAACCTCACTCCCTTGAAGAGTGCAACTTAAGTAATACATAGGTCGCTCTTGGCCATCCATCTCCTATGCAAGAAAGGCCCCAATGAACTTATTAGTGGAAGTCAAATACAAAATCAACCCCATTATTGGAATTATCATGGTTTAAGGAGAAACCAATATACTTTTTATCTTTTGAATCACTTCTTCATGCATCTAGTCCCACTCAAACAAAGTGCCTTTCTTCATCTGCTAATGTAAAGGATATGAGATCTCTGCAAGTGCTAGCATAAATCTCCTAATATAAGAAACTTTGCCCGTGAAGGTTTTTAATTCTTTTAGGGTAACAGGAGATGGCATAGATAGTATAGCTTGGATTTTTGTTGGGTCGACATCAATTCCGTTTCTATGTACCACAAATCCTAGAAACTTCCTTGAAGCTAGACCAAAAACACATTTCAAAGGATTCACGCAAAGTTTATATAACCAACACCACTCAAAAAACTTTTACAGGTAAATCAAGTGATCAGGTACTCTCCTTAACTTGATGACAATATCATCAACATAGTCCTCCATGAAGTCATGCATCATTTCATGAAATATAGCAGTCATAGCCCTTTGATAGGTCTTACCCATATCCTTGAGTCCAAAAGGCATGACGGTGTAATAGAAATTTTCTAGTGGCATTTTGAATGCAATACGCTCAGCATCTCCAATGGCCATTTTGATTTGGTCATAGCCAGTAAAACCATCCATGAATGAGAATAACTCATGCCCCACAATTGCATCTACCAGTGCATCAATATTTGGCAAAGGAAAATCATCCTTTAAACGTGCCTTATTTGAATCTCAAAAATCAATGCAGACACTTATTTGGCCAATCTTCTTCCTTACTAATATGACATTAGCTAACCACACAGGATGTTCAATTGACTTGATAAAATTAACATAGAGAAACTTTTCAATTTCTTACTTAATTTGGATTTCAATCTTTAGACGAAAGATCCTTTGTGTTTGCTTCATAGGCGTAACTCCCAAGGTAACATTTAATCTATGCACCATTAAACTAGGATTGAGTCCCAGCATTTCCTCATATGTCCATGCAAACACGTCTCTATACTCCCTTAACAACTCTATAAGAGAAGCCTTTATCTCATGTAATAGACTTTTGCTAATGAAGATTGGCTACAATAACTCTTTGGGTCATGCTAAATCCAATTCTTAAATCTCCACAACTTGAGGTTTTATTTGATGCTGTAATTGATGTGAGCAAGCTAAACGTCTTAGAGTCATATGGGATTTAACAAAGATAAGCATACCTCCTCAGACCCCTATGACCATCATAAGTGGTACACAGTTTGCCTGTCCTCCCTAACATAACTTTCAATTTCAGCTGATTTCTTATTCTTCTTTCTACCTCTACAACATCCACACATTCTTCTCTTCTTTTGCTGACCTTCTTGGTTCTCGTCCCATGTAGGTAATGGAATACCAGTAGGCCTTGCAATAGACGTCTTTCCTTCTTTAGTAAACTCATAAAAAAAAGATTAACTTTATGAAATACAATTCATGATTCTCAAAGAGATTCTTAATAGGAGAGATAAACACATCCTTCACTTTCCAATGGCCCTTGATACATTAATGCAATTTTAAGGGAATCAAATTGTGATCATCTAGCCATTTTCTTCCCATAAGTAGGCGGTAGGATACAAGCGCATCTATCATGTGAAAAGTAACAGAATCTTGGATGAGGCGAACCTTGAGATCTACATTAACCAGTCCTAATGTCTTTGTAGGAGAATGACTAAAGACATTCACCAAGATAGGTTGTCTCACAAGTCGTCCAATATCGATTCTAGAAGCTTAGAAGGTGGACACTGGCATAATATTTAAGGAAGAACCAGCGTAAATGAATGTCCTCTTCACTGAATAGCCACTAAGTGTACCTTCGACATACAGAGGTAGATTATGATTTAAACTCTTGACACACATGTCAATGTCAGTGAATAAAATTGCATTTTCATGTGCGCAAGCCATTCTTCTCATTGGTTACACTACACAACACTTCGCATATTAATCTTTTGAGATTTGTGTGAGTACAGTAGTTGCTATAAGCCTGAACTTCTCATCAAACACGAGAAGGTTAAAGAAATTTCTGAAACTTGATGTTTTCATAAGCACAACAATAGCAAGAGGGCGCTTATCCTCCTTGTCTTAAACCCACTTTCCCTTTTCCTTTCTTACCTCGACAAGTGGCTCATCATTTGTTTCCATAGTAGTAAGGTCATGAGTGATGGCATTCACTATCCTACGTTGATCATTATGAGCTGGAAGAGAATTGTTACAGATATTTTTATCTTCGATGATAAGCTTCCCAGTCAATAACCTCTCATTAAATATCTTCTTCAAGGTAAAACAATCTTTAATGGAATGATCCATAATTTTATGAAATCTACAGAATTTTGGATCATTCCTCTCTTCAGGGGTAGGAAGACACTCAACTCTCGGTAGCTTGATATTTCCATGTCGTATCCATATGTCAAGCATCACATGCACTTTACCCATTGGGCACAAGTACATTAAACTTTCAAACTTGGATTTCTCCACTTTATACTTCTTTCCTACCTTAAAATCCTATTCTTGAATGGAATTCATAGATGGCCTTCATTCATTGAACCTTGTATGCTCTCCCCTTTGTCTCGAAACCAAGTTATTAGTTTGTCGTGCATTTTCAACCAATGTTGCAAATGAAACCAAAGACAAATTCTTTAAATGAACAACATACTCAATAAATATCCCTTGTATGCAAATCTTTACCAACTCCCTCTCGTCATAAATATCCTGACTATCAAGGGGGCGCTCTCTAAACCTCTCAATGTAATCCATGAGGCCTTCCCTCAACTTTTAACGAATTCTTCCCATATCATTGAGGGTTACCTTTTCTTCAATTGAAAAGAATTTTTCCAGAAATATCTTACACATGTTCCCCCATGAGTTCACTAACCCTAGAGAAAGATTAACATACCATGTATATGCCTTCTCCATGAGAGACTTAGAGAATTTCTTAAGTTTCAAGTCATTGTCCAATCCATAGACTTCTAGTTTCTCAATAAACTTTAGCAAATGCTTCTTGGCACTTCCCTTCTTGCCATTAAAGAGCATGAACTTAGGACTCACATAGTCCTTTAGGTAAGGTTTCTCGTAGCAATATGCTAATGATAAGGAAGCTTCAATTCTAATACCCCTATGGTGGAGTTCACTTGTATTTCTCTCAGGTATGCATCTAAATCTTCCTTAGTAACAAATGAACTCTTAGAACAACGGCTCTAAGCTCTACTAATATGATAAGGATAGAGTTAGGGTGATTCACATGTTCAATAGCAGTAACACGTAAGGTATATAGGAAGATGAAGGACCCCCAATTTGAATCCCTATCTCCCTCACCACAGTAGCTGAGTGTTGTGTAGGTGTAGCTTCTTAGGCTAGAGCTTGCTCTTTAGTTGCAACTTGTTCATTAACAACAGGAGGGTTAATTTGCTAAGGTGCCTAAGGAGTGTGCTGCGATGCAATATGTACAAGATTTGGCAAAGCCATATGTGCATTAGCAATGGTAGCCACAGTAGGCATGAATTGAGTCATCATAGTAATAAAGAGATCAATCTTTCTATTGTTCTCCTAGATCACTTGCATGGCATAGGCATTATCAGGTGTACTATCTAGTGTGGCATTTCTTTAGATTGCATCTCCAAGGGCTGGTGTGATTTGTTAAGTAATTTTAACATTGATGTCTAGTTCTGGATTGTTTCCATAACTAGAGTTAAGTATCCTTCTCCTTAGAGGTGCCATGTCGTTGGCTTCCTCTCTCCCCAGCGGAATCACCAAATAAATGTGGGAGTATTGGTCCAAGTGCGGAGTTACGTGCATGCTACTAGCAAAGTAACAATGTTTTTCCAAAGAAGAGTCGTCTTTGAGTGAGGATGCATGGATTATTTATAGGATTTTGCAATAAATTTCATCCATCAAATAGTAATGATGATCAATGGTTCTAAGTGAATGAGCCCACATATGAGATTTTCATAGGTTTAGGCCCATTAGTGGCCTTTAATGTGTGAACCTTATTGAGAAAGGTTGGATCGGATCAGCCAATCCAACAAGTCCTACCCTAAGCCTACCATGCCAAGTCTCTCTTGATCATCCCAAAATATGGACTTCACTCTCTAAACCCTGTCACCTCGACTCAAAGAATCAAATTCATTAAAATATCAAACTAAAAGTCCACAAATCGAATTTAGTCCTCTATAATAACTTGGGGATAAATTAGTAATGTTTATGATATTTGTGTATTTTAAATATTTAAACTATTATTATAAGCCAATCAGTTATTTCTTGGTGTGAATGAGAGCAATTGATTGGTTATTGAATATGATTCAAACTAATCTCAATGTTACGATGTTTTTTTTTTTTTTTGAAAAGTAATAATTTGATCTATAATTAAATTTAGACAAGCGATGTTTCATTGTCAGCATCCACATCAGTGCACAACGAAAAGGATCAAGCATCATACAACGGTTAATCTACAACGTAGAAAGTCCTGTTAAGATCTAATGCTAGATTTTCTTGAGAATTACATCGCATTTTACATCATATAAGGCAGAGTAGGATCCACATACGTAACATAATTAATTCCTCCACCCTCCATTGCCAACTTTATATGGCACATGAAATATTACTACGGAGCCCTGGGTTGCAGCCTTGCTCTCTCGTGCTCAAGCACTTTCTTGACACGCAAATTGACAGCAGGAGTTCCACCAACAACAAATTCAGGGACATATAGGCTGATAAAACGCATCTCATTCATCATAACGACGAGAGTCTTATCTCAGCGAACTGGAAGCGTTTTTGACAATGCATCAAAAATATTTTATGCCTCGCTAGTTACGACAACACCAATCCTCTCGGCATCAGCTTCAACTTGCCTTAACGCAGTTTCTTCTCTAGCCTTTGAAGTGATGAGATCAATAAAGCATTTGGTAACGTCACGTGGGTCTTCGCCATGACCCAAGAAAGTGAACTTATTTATGTAATTAGCCTTCAATAGTCTCCTGTTTTGACGAGGTCCAACTTTTGAGCCCTCTTGAAGAGCCAGAATGTTAGAGAGCCGATCGAAGGTGAGAAGTTGGTCTTAGAATTCGTTGCCTGAGGTTGTCTTGATGGAAAGGACGCAACCAATGGCAAAGTCGTCAGTGGTCGGAGTGGTGGTTGTCACAGTATCGATGGTGGGGCTGGCGTCCATAGATGTTCCTTTGACTAATCAGTTTCTCGATGTTATGATTACACACTCGTGAAATGGTACATAAAGAAGGGCAATTTAGTGATTTTACAGAGTGGATCAGTGTTATATTGATGTATTCGTGTAGTTTTCGAAATAAGGAACAGACTAATACAAAATGTACACACAAAAAAAAATTAGGATTTGAATTTGTGTTGCATTATCTTGTTTTATATTCATATCTAAATGAGTTTACATTTAAAACACTTCAATATAACCTATTTATTAATTGTGTATAAAAATTTAAACCTATAACTCAATCAGCATAACTCATATCTAAATCATACCCATTTATCATTTAAAAACTTATAAATAAATCTATAAAATATATACATAATCAATATAAAAATGGCAATAATAAAAATAACTTTTGCAAATATTAATGTTATCAGGTCTTAAAGATTAATATAGAATTACGACCAAGCAACGGTTTTAGTAAAGTAAGTCTCATTAAATATAATAAATTTAAAAACTCATTAGTTGTATAACGGTATTGAATTAAGTTGAATCATGACTTGAATGAGCATAATTACTTACACACACACACACATATATATAGCACTATATACAACATATGAATTATATATATACATCATATATATATATACACAATCTATTTATTTATCGTATGCATAACATAATTATACAATGTGTATAGCATGTAGATTATATATATAACACATGCATATAACATATAAATACATAAAATCGTATATTGTATATAAAAATTTATATATATATAAAATAGATAATAAATATATAGAGAAAACTATATATATTTAGTCCTCAACATTTTATGGTTTTTCTTTTTCAATCCTAAACTTTTTATTTTTTGCATTCAAGTCATAAACATTTGTAAACGTTAACAAACGAATACTTTTATTAACAGTGTTAAATTTTTTATTTATGCATCACAGATGGTTCAATTTTATTGGTCCATGTGTAATAATATAAATTAAATAATATAATTTCATGGACCAATGAAATTGTGCCATATTTCATTCTCTAGTGGAAAAATTAAGAGTATTAATAAAAGGATTCATTTGCAAATATTGAGGACTCGAATGTAAAAAATGAATAAATGTTTAAAACTAAAATAGAAAAACAATAAACGTAAAAAACTAAATTTGTACTTTTTCTAAATATATAATACAACCTTTTGTTATATATATAAAATTATATATAAATATACATGTATGTATGTATGTATAATCTATTTATTTGTTTTATGTATAATATGTGTATATATATCCATATTATATATATATATATATAATATGGATTACATAACATTATACATATAAGATATTGATTATATATATTATACATAACATATATATATGCGTGTATATATATATAACATTATACATACATACATACACATGAGTACCTAATCTATTTTTGTATGCACATAACATTTGTATAATATAATGAATTGCATAACATTATGATTTGTTATATGCATAGATAGATAGATAGATAGATAAGGATAATGTCATATATGATATCTAAGCTTTATCCATTTTTTAATTAACTATATCAACTTTAAAAGTATTAATTTACTACATATAAATTTTTTGTGGTTATTTATAGTACCTAAATAGGGTAATTAATTATAAAAATTGGCAAAATTTCGGTAGTTGATTATAAATATAGACAAAATTCAAATAGTAAATTATATATAATATATGAATTGTATATATAACATATATATATATATGTGTGTGTATTCTACTTATTTTTTTTATATATAACCTATATAACACACACACACACACACATACTCAAATTTAAGTATGAGGTTCTTGATTTCCTCTAACTCGAATCTTTGTGTACATCTCCTCAACAGATAAACATTTAAAATGATATAGATAAGGAAATGGGCTGGTCAAAGATATACCCCCCACAATATTAGGATAAGATCTTAAGAATTAATATACTTCCCATATGAGGTTCATCCACAATCTCTGTAAATAGAGATTGAAGACTACCATGTAAGGGACTTCTAGACTTTTGACACTTGGCATTCTAAAATCTCCATTACTTTCCACTTATCCTAACTTTGGCATCAAAGTGGCTACACCAAAACAAATTCTAGCACCTCCTATGGTCTTGCTTGTTTCTCTTTTGCAAGTGATTCAACACCTCTCAAAAACCCAGCATAATATGTTGTATTTTATATCTCTATTTTAGTTTTATGTTTCCAACAATGATTTTAAGTGGAAATTTAAAGATTATAATAGTTTTTCTTATAATAAGAAGTTTACTAACTTATGAAATTGTGTGTTTATAGATTGTAATGATTGATCAAGTTTCATACACTATAATGCTTCGCTTTCCATGTGTCCTTTTTAGCTTTCCACAACCTATCCCCATTACGTAGAATACAAGATGTTTCACCAACCTTGAAGTTAGGATAAGATTTAAGAAGCTTAGAAGATAGAACATATGATTTTAAACATATAACACATAGATTATTAAGCCATTTAACCTTTTATGATACCATTTTTACCTATTAAGTTTAAATCTTAGCACTTTGCCTTCCAGTGCAAACCTTCTAGATAAAGATACAACCTTTTAAGTTTCTAATAACCATCCTTAATGATTGTAACTTTTCATATGGTTATAATTTTATATTTTTTCACAAATTCTCTTTAAACTCGTAATTGCACTAAAAATTTTGTAACATTTCATATGTTCTATAAAAATGTTTTGGTTTGAAGAAGATCGACATTCATAACTTACCTTAAATATTTGTAACTTACTTTAAAAATTTGTTGCTTACATTAAAAGATGATAAACATGCAAAATATTTTGTAAATGCACTTATTTATTTTTGTGAAATTTTTGTTTTGAAAAAGCCTCATAAATTTATAATTCTACATTATTTTGTAAAATGATTCACTTTCATAATATGTCTTAATCAAGTATTCATAAAAACAAATGCTTTTATAAATGGTCACAAGTTTCGTAATTTCACCTAAAAAAAAAAAAAAACTTTATACTTTGCCATGAGCATCCCAAAATTTCACATAGATTTCATAGTTAGTCAAAAAAATTCATAATTTTTCAAATTTCATAAAAACTTCATATTTTATAAATCAACACCACCACATCCTATAAAGTCACTATAAGCTCTCCATGTGACATATGAAACGTGTGCGTCTCTAGTCTCTACCTCTCAACAAAAGTTGTAATAAGATGTTAGTCCAACTACATGAATACAATCTATGATACCTCAAGAAAGCCAGCTTATTGCAGATAAGGTGTGAGGTGCTGGTCAAAGTGTAATCTCTCCTCTAGGGTCTTAAGAGAGGCCTCCCATCGATGACTTACCAACCAAGTATCCTCCTAAATATGAAAAAAAAAATTGTAAGGATAATGTGATTTATGATTATGCAATGTAATGAAAATGGAAACCAATTGTATACTTGTCCCCTCCCAAACAACCTCTGAGCGATGGGTATGCTGCAATGTGAGGAGCAATCTATCCACTAGGCTTAGATCCATCTACATAAGAGATAATAAAGAGTTATATCATGTTCAAAGTTATAAAACAGTTTTTCCTTCTTCTTTTTTTCAATGACCAAACATAGGTTACGTATGAATTGTTAGTAAATATTAGCATGATTAACAAACATAAACCTATCTCTCCCTTCATTCGAGATAGCTTCTTCTATTGTGTCCCTCATTCTGAGAAAAACCACACACATTCTTAGATGTTAGCTCCCTAAGATTCATTTCATTATGGCATTGCTTGGATCGAGGTCTACCCTTACCTTGGGTAAGGTTAATATCTAGACAAACAAAAGGAGTATGCATGTTTGGCCACCTATTACTATCCCCAAGAAGATTGAAGCTAGCATGATAGACGAGGGTTTGATGTGTCTAATAATACCATTTGGCCACACACTGCATACCATCTACACAAATATATGCCATTGTAGCAAAAGCATGTGAACAAGGAATTTTGTAGGTTTGCCATTTGTTACAAGTGCATTTCATAGTGTGATTGTTGCCACCTATAATCCCATATCCTTTTCTTCTTATACTTGTGATAACCTCAAAAAATCCATTCATTCTACCAAAGTTGATTATCCTATAGCGACTAGTAGCTTAGTGATGGAGGCACAAGAGACAGGGGACACACGGCCTGAACACACGGCCGTGCATAGCGACCGTGTATCCAATCCAGAGTTTCACAGAAGTATACACGGCTTCCTTGCACGGCCAGGAGACGACCGTGTATCTCGACCGTGTATCAGTTGCTGAGTTCCACAGAAGTATACACGACTTACTTACACGGCTAGGAGACGACCGTGCATCGCGACCGTGTCTTCAGTCAGATTTCCACAAAAGTATACACGGTCCCCATACACGGCCGTTCATCGTGACCGTGTATTCGATCAAGATTTCAACCGAAGCGAACACGGTTTCCTTACACGGTTGGGAACATGACCGTGTACCTAGCCAAGAATATTCACAGAGTCATACACGGCTTACATACACGGCCGTGTAAGAGACCGTTTATGACGCGTATTTTATTGTTTCTTCCACGTGTACGTTTAGATTTTTCCCCTTTTAGATATTTTACGGGGCCATATAAATACTCTTTTATCAGATAGATTAGGGTTACGTTTTATTATACATTTGAATACACTTTGAGAGAGAGTTTTCTCCAATTTCCGGGTTGTGCGCAACCTAATTTGCATCAAAGCGTGTGTCTTTGTTGTGGGAAACCAATCCAATTTCGGATTTGTTTCGATTTCGCTTCTGCGCTGCGTTAGTTGGTATCAGAGCAAGGTAATTTCCTGCGGAGATGTCGGCTAACGACGGTGTTGACGGCGGTCGTGTTCTTGACGGTGTTCAAGATGCGAGGTTTCAAGGGAACCATCAATGGGTTCCTAGGGCAGAGTTCGACGCAATGTATCAGAAGTTCGGGCGTATGGAACGGCGCCTTGATGAACTGATCGAGCATTTCGATGCTCTGGTGGTAGACCCCAATAGGGTTGGTGGCGCCGGCAAGAATCCACCACGCGCGGTGGAGGAATTCGGTGGACGCGTCATCCGACCTGTTGTTGAGAACAGGTGGGGACGTGTGGAGAGTGAGGAGTCCAGCGAAGAGAGTGATGAGACGTACGAAAGTAGGTCGCGGCGAGGACGTGGTGGAAGAGGCGGTGGTCATCGAATGGCTCCTCATGGAAACTATCCTAGAGAAGGTGATCACAGGAGAAACCGTAGGGGTTATGATCACGGGGATGGCGGAGACTATCGGCTGAAGGTTGATATTCCTTGGTTCGATGGCAGTCTCAACATCGAAGGCTTCCTTGATTGATTGGCGGAAGTAGACCGGTTCTTCGACTACATGGAAATTCCCGAGGACCGTCGTGTAAGGCTGGTGGCATGCAGGTTGAAGAGTGGTGCTTCGGCATGGTGGGAGAGATTGCAAAGTAGGAGGCAGCGGGAAGGAAAGCACCCGGTGAGATCATGGTATCGCATGAAGCAGCTGCTGCAACATGACTTCCTCCCGCCGGATTACGAGCAGATATTGTTCCAACAATATCAGTGGTGCCGCCAAGGACAACGTTCCGTGCATGAGTATACGGCGGAGTTCATGAGGCTGGCAGAACGGAATGATTTGAGGGAAAGCGAGGGTCAGCAAGTTGCGAGGTATGTAGAAGGGCTGAAATTACAAATCAAAGATAAGATTGGGGTGACGATGGTGAGAACCCTCGTTGAAGCAAAGAACGTGGCTCTCCGAGCCGAGCTTGTGTTGCAGGAGCAAGGGAGTAGATACGGGGGAGGACGGAAAGGGTATGTAGGCGAAGCTATAGGTGGTGGTAGTCGACCGGCACTTGAGAAAAGTAGGGTTACACCATATAAACCAACTGAGGACATGTCTAGGAGGGAAGAGAAAAGTGAGGGGAAGAAGCCGATGGAGCCGAAAGGAGCTCAAAGGCCGAACAATCCCTATGCCAAACCCATATTGGGCAAGTGTTTCCGATGCAACCAACCAGGTCATCGGTCAAATGAATGCCCAGCGAGGAAGAGCGTCAACATCCTCGATAGGGAAGATGATGAGGAAATTTGCTGTGAGCCCGATGGAGAGGGAGAGTACTATGAGGAAGAATAAGAGGCAGTGGAGCCATCATATGTAATTCGGCACATGATGCTCACCCCAAAGCAAGAAGAGTTCACGCAGAGGCACCAATTGTTTCACACACGGTGTACGATCATGGGGAAGCTATTTGAGTTGATAGTAGACAGCGGCAGTTGCGTGAACATCATAGGAAGGGAGGTTGTGACACAACTGCAGCTGCCCGTTGAGAAGCACCCGAATCCCTATACTATTGGCTGGATCAAGGCCGCCGAGAAAATTGAAGTTAAGGAGAGATGCAGGGTACCTTTCTCAATAGGGAAGTATCGCGATGAAGCATTCTGCGACATTGTAGACATGGATGCTTGCCACATCTTGTTTGGGAGGCTATGGCAGTTTGACGTGGACGCGTAACATGCGGGCAAAGAAAATGTCTACCGGTTAGAGAAGGAGGGTGTGAAGTATACCTTATTACCATTGAAGAGGGAAGGACGTGCTAAAGGGAAGAAGGTTGAGAGTCGCTCATTCTTAACTGTCACTCAATCTGAGAAGGAAGTGATGGACGACTTGAAGGAATCGCGAGTGGTACACGCCCTCATCGTGAAAGGAGTGACCGAAGGAGGGGAGGAACTTGATAGAGAAGTGCTAGGGGTAGTGAAGGATCTTCTTGAGGAGTTCAAGGAAGTGGTCCTAGACGACTTACCCGAGGGACTACCCCCTTTGAGGAATATTCAACACCAGATAGACCTGATGCCCGGGGCTAGTCTCTCAAACCTCCCGCAATACAGAATGAGTCCCAAGGAAGCCGAGATTCTCCAAGAGAAGGTCCAAGAGCTTTTGGACAAAGGTTTCATCCGGGATAGCCTAAGCCCATGTGCGGTTCCAGCATTGTTAACTCCCAAGAAAGATGGGAGCTGGAGGATGTGTGTTGATAGCCGAGCTGTCAACAAGATTACCATAGGGTATAAATTCCCTATACCCCGCATTGAGGATATGTTGGACCGTTTGAGTGGCGCTACTATCTTCTCCAAGATAGATTTGCGGAGTGGATATCACCAGATTCGAATTCGTCCTGGAGACGAGTGGAAAACGGCGTTTAAGACCAAGGAGGGGCTGTATGAGTGGCTAGTGATGCCATTCGGGCTGAGTAACGCACCGAGCACCTTCATGAGAGTAATGAACCAGGTATTGAAACCTTTCAATGGTCGTTTTCTTGTTGTGTACTTTGACGATATCCTGATATACAGTAAATCCGAAGAAGAACACTTAGAACATCTAAGGTGTGTGTTGTCTACATTAAAGGCGAATAAGTTGTTCGCTAATCTTAAAAAGTGCACATTTATGTCAAGACGACTGTTGTTCCTGGGGTTTGTAGTTAGTAGTGAGGGAGTGATGGTGGATGACGAGAAGGTAAAAGCAATTAGGGAATGGCCTGTTCCAAGAACCGTGACGGAATTGAGAAGCTTCCTCGGCTTAGCCAGTTTATACAGAAGGTTCATTAGGCATTTTAGTACTGTTGCTACCCCCTTGACCGAATGCCTAAAGAAGGGAAAGTTCCAATGGGGTGACGAATCTAAATTGAGCTTCATGAACTTGAAGCAGAGATTGTGTAGCGCGCCGGTACTAGCTCTACCAGACTTTGAAAAATTGTTCGAAGTGGATTGCGATGCTAGTGGGGTTGGAGTAGGTGCAGTACTATCACAGGAGAAAAGACCAATAGCCTTTTACAGTGAGAAGTTGTGCAAAGCAAGGAGGACTTGGTCTACCTATGATAAGGAGTTCTACACCGTGGTAAGGGCCCTTAAAGTGTGGGAGCACTACCTGGTCGGAAAAGAGTTCATTTTGTATTCGGATTGTGGGGCTCTTAAACATTTGAGTGGTCAGACCCGAATTAGTAAGGATATGCACGCCAGGTGGATTGAGTTCTTGCAGAGGTTTCCTTTCAGGTTGATGCACAAGTCAGGTGTGCAAAATAAAGTCGCGGACGCCCTGAGTAGAAGAGCGAATGTCCTGCTCACGTTGAGTACAGACATTGTTGGCTTCGAGAAGCTAAAGGAACTATATGAGGATGATGGCGACTTTAAGGACACTTGGATTAAGTGTGCCAACAGGGAACCGTGTGACGATTATCATATACATGAGGGATATTTGATGAAAGGGAACCAGCTGTGCATTCCCGAATCTTCTTTGCGAGAAAAGCTTATCAGGGACTTGCATGGTGGAGGACTGGCGGGACATATAGGTAGAGATAAGACCCTAGCTGCAGTTACCGCCAGATACTTTTGGCCTTGGTTAAGGAGGGATGTGTATCGGATTGTGGAGAGGTGCTACATTTATCAAGTGTCTAAGGGGCAATCCCAAAACACTGGCCTATATACTCCTCTCCCCGTGCCTTCAAACATTTGGGAGGATTTGTCGATGGACTTCATACTGGATTTGCCTCGTACCCAACAAGGTGCTGACTCTGTGTTTGTTGTAGTTGACAGGTTTTCCAAGATGGCTCATTTCATCCCATGCAGGAAGACCGCCGACGCACGGGCTATTGCACGGTTGTTCTTCAAGGAAGTGGTGCGGTTGCATGGAGTCCCAAAGTCCATCACATCTGATAGGGATAGCAAATTCCTTAGTCACTTTTGGAAGACCCTCTGGTTTATGTTTGATTCATCCCTGAATCACAGCAGCACCGCTCATCCTCAAACCGACGGACAGACCGAGGTGACTAACAGGACCCTCGGAAACCTCATCAGAAGCATCTGCGGTGAGAAACCGGGACAGTGGGATCAAGCATTGGCTCAGGCCGAATTCGCTTACAACAGTTTTGTCCACCGAACTATTGGAAGGTCTCCATTCTCAGTGGTATACACAAAGACACCACAACATGCGCTGGACTTGCTCAAATTACCCAAGGACATGGTGGGTGATGTAGCAGCTAAACATATGGCGGAGCAACACCAAGCCACTACTGAAGAAGTTAAGCGAAAGATAGAGGAATCCAACACACGGTACAAAGGGGATGCAGATAAGCATAGACGGAAGAAGCTCTTTGCAGTGGGCGATCAGGTAATGGTTTACCTTCGAAAAGAGCGATTCCCTGTAAGGAAGTATGGGAAACTTCAACCCAGGAAGTACGGTCCCTATGAAGTTGTATGTAAGATCAATGACAACGCATATGTTGTACAACTCCCGAAATATATGAATATCTCTTGCACTTTCAATGTGGCGGACTTGTCACCTTTTCATTCCAATGATACTCCTCTATATCCAGACGAGAACTCGGGGTCGAGTTCTCCATTGGTGGGGGAGAATGATGGAGGCACAAGAGATAGGGGACACACGGCCTGAACACACGGCCGTGCATAGCGACCGTGTATCCAATCCAGAGTTTCACAGAAGTATACACGACTTCCTTGCACGGCCAAGAGACGACCGTGTATCTCGACCGTGTATCCGTTGCTGAGTTCCACAGAAGTATACACGACTTACTTACACGGCTAGGAGACGACCGTGCATCGCGACCGTGTCTTCAATTAGATTTCCACAGAAGTAATAACGGTCCCCATACAAGGCCGTTCATCGTGACCGTGTATTCGATCAAGATTTCAACAGAAGCGAACACGGTTTCCTTACACGGCTGGGAACATGACCGTGTACCTAGCCAAGAATATTCACAGAGTCATACACGGCTTACATACACGGCCGTGTAAGAGACCGTTTATGACGCGTATTTTATTGTTTCTTCCACGTGTACGTTTAGATTTTCCCCCTTTTAGATATTTTACGGGGCCATATAAATACTCTTTCATCAGATAGATTAGGGTTACATTTTATTATACATTTGAATACACTTTGAGAGAGAGTTTTCTCCAATTTTCGGGTTGTGCGCAACCTAATTTGCATCAAAGCGTGTGTCTTTGTTGTGGGAAACCAATCCAATTTCGGATTCGTTTCGATTTCGCTTCCGCGCTGCGTCACTTAGCCCCATTTCTAAATTTTCTCAGCAACCCATGAAATAAATATTTCCCCTTTCACAAACCCTTCACTAGCTTTATCAAGCCACTGTTCCCAATACCAACACAATTATAAAAGATTTTCATAACTAAAACCAACACAAGTAAACACCTTGCATCTTTCAACATGGTTTTATAGCTCTCACAAAGGTTAGTGGTCATAAATCCATATCTAAACCCCTTTATCACATGCTCGAGTCCATTTTCTTTAGGGATGCGAGTGAAATAGTTGGGTGTAACTTCATTTTTTTTTTTTTTCACTTCCTTCATGTAAAATTCAAACTTCTTTTCCCATGGCTTCAAACTTACTATAGTTACAAGCTTTTTAAGTAGGGCACTTGTTCATAGTGAAATTACTAGCCATATGCCAAATACATAACCGCTAATGTGCAAAGAAGGGTTGCCATCCAACATTACTATGCTTAACTACCTTAACTATTCCTACATGTAGGTTAGATATAAGGCATATCGTTTCTCAATCACAACGATACACGACAAGGTATTCCTTCAATAACACTGAAAACATGACCGGGATGTAAATGATTCTTTATCCATCATGAAAATGCCAATGGGACTATATGGTTAGCATCACCCATGCTACATGCAATTAGTAGTTTGTAGTCATATTTCCCATAACAAAAAGTTCCATTGATACTAACAACTAACCTATAGTATTGAAATGCCTCTATGTGTGGACTAAATGTTTAGAACACTCTTCAAAAGATCACTCCACCTTTAATGGTTAGCTAACCACTCCAATCGACATGCGAACTTGGATTAATTATGTAAATGGCATTTAATAGTTTAGGTAATTCCAAGTATGATCTATCTCAATTGCTATATATAGCTTTGATCGTCTTCCTTTTACCATCCCATACTCGTCTCCTTGTTACCAAATACCTAAATGTACTACAAATATTTTGTTTGAGCACAAAAACCTTTATATCGAGTTCATTCCTAACTTGAATCAAGAAATAAAGTGCCATGAAGCTTGAGTCCAACTATGATTGGTCTTGATTTAGGGTAGGATTAATACATGTGGGAAGGGTAAGTATTGCAATCTCATTAACTACGGTTTCACCTTAAGTCAAGATAAGATAACCTTCTAATTTAACAAACAGCACTTAAATGAACCATTGACTCATAGCTTGAGCAAATTCAATAAGAGCCTTTACATCATCATCATCTATGATTGAGAAAAAAGAATATTGTGGCTAGATAGAACTTGAGTTAAAAATTGTAGGTTGCCTGTAAAACACCTCCACTTGATGGGAGGTAGGATCAATTTTAATAGTTGCACATATCTTGTTCAACAAGTCTATATACCCCACATCTATCTTTACTTTAATTTTCTTAAGAGGCCCCTTGTCATAATATACTTTGTCTTCACCATGCATGATATTCCCATAGGCAAATATCGCAAATCCTATAAAATCTACCATTTCCACTACTAGCTAATAGCAGTATTAAACAATATATAAGCTAAAATCAACTTCATATGATATGAACTTGCTTTACCTCATTTTTATACCAAATGTCATATGAATTTATAAGTCCTTAGTCTAAACTTAATAACACC